>ML685953.1:949276-1055472 GCA_007922175.1 Pelusios castaneus | reverse complement strand
AATACAACTCAAAGTATCCAATTAAAAGAAACCCCCCTCTTCTTCCAATGGTCCCTTTTCTGCACCTAGTGCCCCAGACTGCCCTGCTGGAGGGTTAGCAATATCACTGACCTGAAGCAAAATGCTTCAGAGTGGGGGGAAACAGCCTGCTGTCTGCTCCTGGCTGGCTTCTCCCTGTGCACAGAGCACGTGGGCTCCTCTCAATCCAACCACCCTGGCTGCTGGCTCTCAGGCATCTCACTCCCGCAGCAAGCAGCAGGGGACCCTGTGGAGCATGCTCAAAGCTGCCACTCCACAGACCAGAAACTTCTGGCTCTAAGCAGCTAAATCTGCCTAGCAACACTGACCGAACAGATCTCATAAAGGGAAACTCTCCATTTAGACTAATGGGTTACACCTACACTACACTTTGCTTAAGTCGACTTAAGGAAAATAAAGTCGACTTTATTAAACCACCTTTCTACTCGACCTAAGGCTTAATTCGACTTTTTTAAGTCGAATTAAGGCAGTGTAGCCCTGGGGTAGCCCTAAGTCGACTTAGGGCTACCCCAGGACTACACCAATGCCCTCCCTGCCGGGGAGGGGGGGTACAGGGGGAGCCTGGCATGCCCCCCCAAAGGGCAGGGCATGAGGGCAGGGTGTGACGCTGTCTGGATTTAGGGAGACAACAGAGTCCTGTGGCACTTTGGGATTTTCTCCCACGAAAGCTCATGTGATAAATAAATCTGTTAGTCTTTAAAAGTGCCACAGGACTCTGTTGTCTTTCTACAATAGACTAACACGGCTACCCCTTTGGAATTTGACTACATGGATTTCGGGAAGCATTTTTTATATTATTTTCAATGGGTATCTCATAAACGCTCTATAATCCATAGGAACTATGTCATGTTTGGTATCAATAGAAAGGTAGTAATTTGCTGGGAGTGATTATATAGTTTATGTCGAGGAATTCTATTTCAATTAGAAGTTAGAATTTGATGTTATATCCATACTTTAACTTATGTTAAAACCATTGTGTCCTTAATGTTTAGGAATGTGCCAGGACAATGGTCCCAGGGAGTTACCTGATGAGCCATTAGGACACAATGGTTGAATTCCTTATGTCTTTAATGGCTCATCAGGTAACTCCCTGGGACCATTGTCCTGGCACATTCCTAAACATTAAGGACACAATGGTATTAACATAAGTTAAAGTATAGATATAACACCAAATTTTACCTTTCTATTGATACCAAACATGACATAGTTCCTATGGATTATAGAGCATTTATGAGATATCCATTGAAAATAATATCATAAATGCTTCCTAAATCCAGACAGCGTCACACCCTGCCCACATGCCCTGCCAGGGTCCCTGTCCCCCTTTGCCCCATTGCACACAAGGGGTGCCCCCCTGCCACCGTGGACCTACCCAAGGTCCCCCTAGCCCCACAAAGTTGACCTAGAGCATCCAGTGTGGAGGCTCTAGGTCAACTTTGTAAGTTCCCCTTTAAGTCGACTTTAATTTTAAGAGTAGACACACTAAGTTGACCTAACTGAGGCTATGTACACATAATCAGATTAAAGCGCAACATGGCAATTGCACTATAAAAAACACGTGACCTTTACTGCGGGACAGTGCGTACACACGTCGCTCCTTGCAATGCAACAGAATTCTTTGCAATATCACGGTGTAGCGCAATGAATTCTGGGCACCTATCCCATAGTTCAATTTTCCCTGAATCGGCGCTTGGAATCATGGGATGAAGGAAAGGAACGCAAAGCGCCATGGGTAAACTTTCAGTTTCCCGTGGTGCACTGTGTTCCCCTTGCGTCTTCCTCGTTGCCAATAGCAACTCGCGCCTATTTTCAACAGTGCAGTGACGCACAGCACCACTTGCGAGCAATCACAACAGCGACAGCATGGAACCTGCTCTGGTATCCACTCTCGCCCTCCACATGCTGAACACATCTCGGATGGTTGCTCATTACGTTCTTAGCTCCCATCCAGAGGATGACACAGAGGAGCAGCGGCTGATCGATGCCATGCAGAGCAACAGCACCGCGTTGCTCAGCTCCTTCACCGATCATCTGCACATGGTGCAACTCCGTTTCTGGTCGCGAGAGACGAGCACCGAGTGGTGGGATCGCATTGTTATGCAGCTGTGGGATGACGAACAGTGGGTACAGAACTTTCGAATGTGGAAAGCAACCTTTCTGGAACTGTGTTCAGAGTTGGCCCCTGCCCTGCGACGTAAAGACACCAACATGAGCTCAGCCCTAACCGTGGAGAAGTGTGTTGCAATTGCTGTCTGGAAGATGGCAACTCCTGACTGCTACCAGTCGGTTGCAAACTAGTTTGGAGTCGGGAGGTCCACCGTCGGATTAGCCCTCTCACAAGTGTGCCGAGCCATCAATCGCGTTCTGCTACGGAGGACAGTGATGTTGGGCAATGTTCGGGAGATTGTGGACGGCTTTGCTGCCATGGGATTCCCTAACTGCGGGGGAGCCATAGACGGCACACATATCCCTATTTTGGCTCCAGACTATCTCGCGACCGAGTACATCAAGGAAGAGCTACTTCTCCATGGTGCTGCAAGCACTCGTGGATCACAAGGGGTGTTTTATGGACATCAATGCTGGGTGGTCGGGAAAGGTGCATGGTGCCCGCATTTTCAGGAACACTGATCTGTACCGGAAGCTGCAAGGGGGTACCTTCTTCCCTGATCAAAAAATTACTGTGAGGGATGTGGAGATGCCCATAGTCATCCTCGGAGACCCAGCATACCCACTGATGCCATGGCTCATGAAGCCATACACCGGTAACCTAGATCGCAGCAAGGAGCAGTTGAATTACCGATTGAGCCGCTGCAGAATGACTGTGGAGTGTGCCTTCAGCCGTTTAAAAGGGCGCTGGCGATATTTGTATGGGAGGCTGGACTTGGCAGAGGACAACATCCCTGCTGTGATTGCGGCGTGCTGTGTCCTTCATAACATTTGTGAAAGTAGGGGAGAAAAGTTTTCCCCGGGGTGGGCTATGGAGGCACAGCGCCTTGAGGAAGCATATGAACAGCCACCCACTAGGAGTATTAGGGGGGCCCAAGAAGAAGCTGCTCGCATAAGGGAGGCACTCAGGGCCCATTTCAATGATGCCCTCCCCTAGTTAACTTCCAGGACGCATCAGGTGCACCTTATGAGATTTTCAATGTGTACAAATAAAGCCACGCTTCAAATTATTTGTCACTGTTTTTATTAAAACCTAAAAGGGGGGGGGGTTTACAGGTGGGTGTAGCTGTGGGTCTCTAAAAAGTAGCTCTGGGGGGGACTGGATGTTGCAGTGTACCAGGGGGACTGGTGGCCTTCAAAGAAATTCTTTGAAGGACTACGGGGTATGGGAGGCAGACACGGCTGAACTGTATGGAGTGGAGCTCATACATTAATCGCCTGGGTCCGCAAAGCAATCATGCTCTTAAGCAGTTCTGTTTGCTCCTTCATCACACTTATCAGTTCATCCCTGTGTTTCTGCCTCCTCTGTTGGGATTCCTCTCTCCAGGTTCGATTCTCCCTCGCAGATTCCTGTGCTGTTTTCAGCAGGTCCTGAAACATATCCTCCCTGTTTCTTCGAGCACGCCGCCGAATGTTTCTCATGCGGTCAGCTGGGGTAGACACCGGCCTTGTGAAGGTCAAATGTAAAAAAAATAATAATAATAAAGCTGTTAACACATAGCCTAGATAACCAATGTAACCTTCCAGTAGCACATTCCACTGGAAGGTGCAGGGCAGTCAACATCCTATGCTTCGCTGAAGTGGACAAGGTACGTCCTAATAGAAAGCTTACTGGGGGCTAACATTCTGCACAGGGCACACAGATGGAACCCGATATCTCTCTCCTCAGAGTGCCCCTGCCAGCTAGAATACATATCCTACATGCCACCGGATGCAAGCCAGGACCGTATGCTGCTGCACTATGTGCTGCCATGGTTCCCAGGGCTGTGCGTTGCAGCTGGCAAGGCAGAGTATCCGTCTTTGGGAGCATAGACACAAACTCTCTCCCATCTAACCTGAGTAGTAGGCTCTGGAGGTACATCAAGGAAACCTTTACTGACCTAAATATAGATGATTTTTTGACAATCACTGCTTGTGTTGATGCACTTCTAATGAATGCAGAGTAAAGAGCATGCATAGCGGGGACTGAGACAGCAAGCACCCCTGCCCCGGACAATGATATTTTAGCAGGAGCCATAGCTGCACGAAAGAGAAACTTACCGAACCCCACTCTGCCACCTCAGGGGACACGCTACAATTCATGTCTTGGGTGGACATCTCAGCGGGGGTGCAGAACAGCTCCTGGCTACACGCTGTTGCGCTTTCCTCCAGGTCATCCTCCATCTCCTCCTCCTCATCGATCATGTCCTCATCCTGCTCGGGTCTGGCATTCAGTGGATGAGGGGGGGCCGATGTGTCCACGGGACTCTTTGCAGTCGTTGTGGGGTCCCCACTGAGGATGGCTTCTATCTTCTTATAGTACCTGCATGTAGCAGGCGCTGATCCCGAACGTCGGTTTGTCTCCTTCGCTCGGTGATAGGTTATTCTTAGCTCCTTCACCTTTGATCTGCACTGCACAGTGTCTCTATCATAACCTCTCTCGGACATGGCCCGAGAAATTATGCCAAATGTATCACAATTTTGCCTGCTGCCGCGTAGCTGCGCCTGCACAGCGGACTCTCCCCAGATGCTGATCAGGTCCAGCACCTCTGCCGTGCTCCAAAGGGGTGCGCGTCTTCCACGACGGGCCGCCATTGCTACTGATGATCGGAGCTGCACTCCACTCCACGAGGAAGAGAACAGGAAGTGAAACAGACGAGAAATTCGAAAATCCCGGGAATCTGATCAGGGCGGGGACTGTTTCGTCACGGCCACAGAGCAGGTGGGGGGAAGACCAGAGAGGACGACTGTGGAATGCTGGGACACTTCCAGAGGCCAATCATTGTGTGGTAAGCGTACACACGAGTGGAAAGGCGCAACAGCTGTTCCGCTTTAACTGCTACCACCCTCGTCAAGATGGTTTTTGTATTGTGCTAGAACAAGGCAGTTAATGCGCAACAGCCCTATTGCACGTGTGTACGCTGTTGTTGGTATCGCGCGGTAATGATTGTTAATGTGCAATAAAGTGATCATGTGTACAAGGCCTAAGTCGACTTAGTTAAAGTCTTAGTTAAGTCGACTTAGTTAAAGTCGACTTAAAAGTGCAAGTGTAGACATAGCCTATGAGACAAACCCATCTGCGGAGTGGAGGAGATGGATAGGCACCAATCAGTTCATATCCTTCAAGCCACCACGTGACAGACGGCACACTGGGACAGTCTTCTCAGGCCTGAATGGGACAAAATGCATGTACATACAGTAATGAACACCATCTTCATGCCCCCAAAATGCTGGGGCTTGGGTTGGGAGATAGCAAGGAATAGCTTTTTATCTCTGGAGTCCAGAGAGACAGACAGATACTCAGAATAGGCAGGTGTGTGAGAGTGTGGTAATGATACTTTCATGTCAGAAGGTGACACCCAAGTCCATGGTCTCTGTGGGTGTGCCTACACTTACAAATTAAGTTGACTTAATTTAATCTGTGTCTACACTACACTTTCCTTAAATCGACTTAAGCTGCTGCTTAAGTCGACTTAAGGAAATTTAAAGTTGACTTTATAAAACCTCATTTAAAGTTGACTTTACTGGCTAAATCGACTTTATAAAGTCGACTTAGCCCGTGTGGATGCAGATTAGCCCTAAATTGACTTAAAGGGCTCCAGGGCTCCCCCACTGCCCTCCCTGCCAGGGTGGCTGGCACAGGCAGAGCCTGGTGTGCCCCCCCCCCCACAGGGCAGGACACAGCCCTGCCCACCCCACTCCTATGCCCCGCCAGTGTCCTTGTCCTGCTCAGCCCCCATTGTACCCAGGTACAATGGGGCAAATGCTAAGCCCCCTGGCACTTGGCAAGGGGTGCCCCCCCTGCCACCATGGACCAGTCTCAGGTCCACGTAGCCCCTACAAGTCGACTTAGGTGTCCAGTGTGGACGTTCTAAGTCGATTTGGCAAGGTCTCCTTTAAGTCGACTTAATTTTTGAGTGTGGACATGCTAAGTCAACTTATTTGGCCAAGTGTAGACATAGCCTGTGTGTCCCTAATGAGATATGAAAATCAGGATAGTCACATATGTCACTAGGATGTTGGGTTTTGGTATTCAAGCCACACGCACGCATGCAAACAATCTCTTCTGGGGAGGAGAAGCCCTCAGGTTGATGTGAACAAACACCTCCTGGGATGCAGGCTGAGGCTGCTATGCTCATCTATGCCCTTAGCCAGGCCTTGAACTCAGGTATTTAGATGGGACTAGTGCATGGAGATATTCTTTTATCTGATTGCACCAGCTTCCCCTCCCGCAGCCTGAGGGCCAATCACCAACCATAGCATAGCTCAGTGGTTCCCAACCTTTTCAGTAATATGGCACACCTCAATGAGACAAACAATTCCACGGCACACCCACTTTTTTCAGCTGATTTGATTGCTCATAAACATCACGTTTACTTATATTTACTATGGTTACAGTCTTACTAGAGAGTTTTGCAACATAGTGCATACAACAAGCTAAAGAAGGATCAAATGCAATAATGTTTCAGATCCACCACAAAAAACTAAACCTCAACTCAGTTTTGCCCTTTGGCCACCTGTGTTTAGAATGTTCACATTTTTTAATCGAAAGATCGATACCTCCCTTTTAATGTGATGATTAATTTTCATCAGTTTTATGAGTTGTAATTTTGGTTGGATAGACTACTGTTTAAAATGAAACAATGTTTGTTTTACATTGATTTTCGTTACCTTTGTACAAAATTTCACAGCACACTTGGATAGTTCTTGCGGCATATTGGCACACTGGTTGAAAACCACTGGCATAGCTATTCTGTGCCCCCTATTCCCACCCATCAACCCCTACATCCCAACCCCAATTCCTCATTTCATCTGCAAATCCTTCTCCCTGCTAAATTACCCAGCCTTAATCCCAATATTGGATGTCCTGCTTTACCAAGTCGGGATTGAATTCGGAAGCATAATTTCAGTTTCAAGACACTGATGAAGTGGGATTTCTCCCACAAAAGCTCATGCAATAAATAAATGTGTTAGGCTATGTCTACACTTACTAAAGTTAGTTTGAATTAGTTAATTCAAGCTAACTAATTTGAACTAATTTTAGTTAGTTCCAATTAACTTCATTCAAACTAGAAAAATTTAGTTCAAACTAAGCAAGTGCCATTCATGGCACTTGATTAGTTCGAATTAGCAAATTGCATTGAGTTCAATGGGATGGTTAGTTCGAACTAAGCAATTAGTTTGAACTAACATGGCCACATTGGTTAATTCGAACGAATTAGTTCGAATTAACTCTTAGTTCAAATAGCATATTCGAATTTATTAGTTGGAATTAAGGAAGCCCTTAATTTGAACTAATTAAAGTCTAGTGTAGTCATGGCTTTAGTTAGTTCGAATTAAGCTTCCTTAATTCCAACTAACTTGCCAGTGTAGACATAGCCTAAAAGTGCCACAGGAGTCCTTGTTTGTTTGGCTGAACTAGACTAACATGACTATCCCTCTGGAATTCATCCTTGGTGTAACTCCTGCAAAGTCAATGGGCCTGTCTCTCCACTCACTCACACTTGTGCAACTCGGGAGTAATTCCACAGACAGCAAGGGACTTAATGGGGGTGCATGCCACTCGTGTAAATGAGATCATATTCAGGCCTCATGTCATTGCAGCAGGAATTCCCAGGGACCTGAATGTTTAAGTAATTAATCACCAGAATGCCTGGCTCTTCTGACCAGCCCCAGGTAAAAAAGGGTCAGTGACATTGTTCCGGCTGCCCCATTCCTCATTGTCACACAATGTTCTGCAGTCAGGAAAGCGATAGCAATTGCTTCCAGGCGGTTCTCTTTGAGGGGATTTGTCACTGCTGGCGTTAGAGCCCCCAAGTGAGGAAGAGAGGAGGATCAAATTGTTTACAAAATGGAAAAAAAATGCATGATGACACTTCCTCCTCGGGCTGCAGTGCGTAGAACTCCCTGTACATTACACAAACAGCCACTGGTGTCACAGCAGCTAATTTTAACCGAGATATTTGGCCCCCCCCCCCCCATAGTTCTCACAAATGTTTTTCTTGTGTGTAATAAATGGGAAAAGATTAATTCTAAAAGCTGATTGAATTACTGGCGTGTGTTTACATTCTAGAAAGAAACAGCAGCCAAGACAATATGGCTCCAGACCAACCCTGGAAATGCAACCATTTCCAGGGATAATACACTCCTGGGGAGAGAGTCACCCCTTGGACCCAGAAACCACTTCACCAGAGCTGTTAGATAACTGATATTTCAATTCAGTTCCCTGTCAAAAAAACAAATTGTAGTTCAGGTCAACTCCAAAATGATTTTTTAAAAGAATTCTGTTTCAGCTAAAATGTTTCATTTTGGTTTTGAGATTTTAAAGCTTTTTTTTTTTTTTGTATTTTTTAAAAATAAAACTGAAGTAAATTTCAAAACAAAAAGATACTTCAAATAGAAAAACTGAAACATCTCATTTCAAGAAAATGGCAGTGGGAACATTTCAATTTTTTCTGAATTTTTTCCTTTGTTTATTCTTCGATCAGAACAATTTGCTGAATCGGATGTGAACAGGCTGTATCTTTAAATTTGCAGAGAGCCCAGATGTCAAATGAAGGGGACATTAAAATTGCATATAGCAAAATAATTCATATCCTTCTGTCTCCACATAGGCTTCCAGTCCCAGCTGCCAAGCCCCATTATTTGTGATAGAGTCTGCTTGATTCAGCAGCCCTTCAAGCTAAGGAGAAGCTAAGTGCTTCAAGCTTATTGCAACTGAGTGAAAAAGAGATACAGGAGCTTTTCCCACTCTCCTGTCTAATAGCATGTGAGACACTGCAAGGAAATATGCAAGGAGACGCGCCTGGGAAGGAGCAGCAAATTTATTTCATGCTGAAGGAGCTATAGCTAGATGGGCAAATGTTTCCCTCCCGTAAGATCCAGACTGCTTCTCTTATTCTGAAATCACTGTATTTTCCCAAACTTGTGATCTGCAATTTGGATCCACTCTGCAACTCTTATTTGCCTTTTTCAGCTGGCTGGGTTGTGTACCCAGGGTTATGATGGGGTTCCTCTGCCTGTCCCTCACACTCATCCCTGATTCAGCTGCAGAGAGAGACACCCCAGAAACACCGCACAGAATACTGCAGCTGGCGTTCCTCCAGGCTCTGAACCACACTGGTCACCAAGGTACAAAGCTCTCTAGCCACCCATGCACAGGGCACTGCATCAGCTCTACCTGTGCAGTTGCTGTCTGTTCCAGGTCACAGTCTGGATAATATGTGGTTTGGACATAAAGCTGGCAGTGAATGTCAAGCACCATAAGTTGGACCCAGGACCCCTTTCTCCCAGCATCTCTTTATTGTTATGCGCATAGGAATTATATTTAAGTAGCAGAGCCAAATTCCAAAGTGATGCTCATGAAGTCCAGAGACTGTCCAATGTAGTGTAATTCATGCTGTGTCAGGGCCCTGGTGGGGCTCCAGTTAAGCCCTGCAGAAGCTCAGGTGATATCAATACCAAGGCCCTTATTATGTCATGTCATGGCTCTGGGTTTGTAATGCAGAGGCAGCTGCAGCTGAGACCTTGGACAAAGCCAACTTCTGTGAAGCTCTGGTTCTCTGCTGCTTGAACATTACAGCCCTAGTAGACACCTTGTACAGATGTTTCCCTCACTGATTCCTGAGTAAATGGGTGTGGCTGAGTCGAAAGGAACCTGAATTACTGATGCGGCCCATTCCCAGCTCCAATGAACCGGGATAATTATTGTTAACCCGATGAAGGACAGCAGCAGCAACCTCCAAGAAGGCACACCGGATGGACTATCATTAAATGTAGCTGCCTTCACCTTCCATGTAGAAGTGCGAGCCAGAATTCTCCCTTCAAGACAGAGCATGGCATGCAGGGACCTGTAGTCTCTGAAAGCCAAAGCCCTGTGGTCAAGGTGTGGACGGCCATTGACTGCATTGCACAGCTCCATAGTTTGTATCTAAGCAGCAGACTATGCTCCAGTCAGTGCTGGGCTGGCACAGTTCAGGGGTTGGGCAGAGACAGGGTTAACCCCAGATCTAAAGAGAAGAGGACTTGTTTGCCTTGAGCCAGGACATATCCCTTCCTCATCCCCTTGGCAACTCAGCTGGAGGCAGGGTGGGTGTGGGCTTCCCAAGATCAGGATGGGGCTGTTTACCAGGGGCATCTTTTATCTGTAAAAACAGCTCGCTGGCAGGCAAACTGGATGTCAGCTTGTCATTAGCGTGGCTGCAATCGGCGAGGAATGTAAACAGGTCATGGATTGGAAATGCCTCCTCAGAGTGACAAATGTGTTCTGTGCTATTTTGGGGGTCTTTCTGTGATCTAAGATGGGAACGGGAGCCAGGCCTGGCACTCCTCATTCCTGCGCTGGGACAGCACCAGCCTTGGAAGTAGCATTGATTAGAGCTGACGTGTTCATTCTGCATGAAGATGGGCCCAAATCAGAATTCGAATCCAGAACTTGATCTGCCTTCTCCAGAGTCTGGGCATGCTGGGGTAGGGGGTTTGGTTCCAGTTCTCAGCTTTAGTTCTGAAAGCTAAGTAACCCTCTGGCTGTGCAGGTTGATTCTGAGAGGGCAGAGACAGGCTTATTGGAATTGGAGACAGAGAAGATGAAACAATTTTCCTTTTTTTGCCAACTATACATGTTGTTGAAAACTTGCAACTTTTTTTAAAAAAACCTTCAACTTCCAATGGAGAAAAAAGATCACTTGATGAAATGTGACATAATTTTAATTATCAACCCCCAGCCCCACCACATATTTCAACCAGCTCTACAAAAGTCCTTAGATACAAACTCCCTTAAACTTTGGGGAAATTTGGGATCTAGAACTGAATTCTCCAGCCAGATTTAATATCCACAACAGACCGGGCATCACTGAACTTTAGGGAGAGTCAGAATTCTCTGAATTGGGCCCATCCACCATATCACCCAACAGACAATAATTTGCTAGAGGAATTGGTTGCTTATGAGATTAGCAACTGGGTATCAGTTCCAGAGAGGTAGATGTGTTAGTCTAGTTCAGCAAAACAAAAAAGGCATCCTGTGGCAACTTGGCATATAGAGCTTCTTGCCTGCAGGTTATTGGTTTGCATCTAGCCCCAGGTCAGCAGCAACTAAAAACCACAAGGGTTATTGGCTAGCAAATATGAAATGAATTGAAGGACTCAGTTCAGCTGGTAGAAGACAGATGCTTACAAAGCCCAAATATGTTAATGGTGAGTGAATGAAGTGTCCTTCAGGTGGTCCTTCCAGGTGTTCAAAAGCTTTCACTCTTGCTGCACCTGGTTTGTGCATAAAAAGAGGCCATGGGTGCTTGTGTCTAGAACTCCCCACAAGAGAAAAAGCTTTAAAAGCTTAAATCAGACAGCTCCACATTGATTTTGTTGCTGCTTCAGTCTGTAGATAGGAAGCAGAGGAAAGGACAAGCCACAACACTCAGCTCCTGATTCCAGAAACTTCTGTGGGGAAAGCAGGGAGAGATATTTGGTCTTTAGATTACAATGTTGCTCCCAGGAGACCCAGCCCTTTTCAGAGAGGATGGACCAGGGCCCATTTCCAGAAGCAGTTTGCCAGGTGACAGGCCCTCAGGCTGGTACGAGTCACTCCGGGGACCTGGCTGGACCTCGCCAGCTTGAAAACAGGGGAAGCACGAGAATGACATAGAAGCACCTTTGTTCATCTCCTCCCACCCTCTATGTCCCTCCTGAGGGCAGCTCAGCCAGAACAGAGCAGCGAGCCCACCAGCCCAGCTTCAGTGACCTATCAAAATTAAGAACTGACGAGAGCTAAGGGCCATTCACCAGGGTCCAGGGCAGTGGGGGCTAGGATCCAGGCCCATTTTTGCACAGCAGAGCTGGAGGGTCCATCAGGAAGTTGAGTGCCCAATGAGATGGTAATTCTGGGGGAACAACGCTCCTTCTGCGTCACTGAAAGGAAGCAAAGAAGAATGAACTCTTGTTTGGGGCTCCCTGCAGCCCCATCAGTGTCTCTCCTGCTGTTTACAAACCGGGGGAAGTTTATACTCTCCCTGGTTTATTTTCTTCCTGTCTCTGGTGAGCTCCCCTTTAATTAGGAGCCTGGTTAGTATTGGTGGAAGTGCTGCTGATAATAACGTTAACGAACAGGAACTTTCCCTTGCTGCCAGTCACTGTCTGCTTCTCACGTGAGGGACCAGAAACGCACTTCCCGGAGGGGGAGGGCAGCGTGTCACGCAAAGCAGCCCCCGAGGCCTGACGGCATCTACCCCCATGGGGAGTCATAAAGGAGGAGGTGAAAAATAGCAGGAAGCGCCTGGGCAAGGAAACAGGGGCGAGAGTGGGGCAGAAAAGAATACTGGCAGCAAGGCGGGGCTGTGGGAGCCCAGGCCTGGAGCTCATGGGAGCTAAGTCCTGGCCTGGAGTTCTGAGGAAGGTTCATGTGCTGGGTCCCTGAGGAAGATGTATCTTTCAGGAACTGGATTGTGGCACATCACAAGGGGCCAAGAGTCAAACTGGCAACAGCAGGATCTCAGCCCTGCTCTCAGGGGATGCCGGAGAGAACAGGAACCAAGGAAGAACAGCAGGTCCCAGGAACTTAGTCCCAGCTGTGTGATCCCAGGCTAACTATTTATAATGTCCTGGGACAATGCCACTTCCTGACCAGGGCTTTAGAACCACAAAAACAGCAGCCACCCCAAATGGATCACTCGGGGGGTTGCTCTAAGCCCTGTGCATGGTGGGGCAGAAGTTTCAGGGAGCTTCACCCAAGCAGGGTGGAAGTAGGCAGCAGCTTCTTACTTTAATAATGGGTATAGATGATTCCAGATATTCCTGGTAGCCAAGAGCACGGGAATAAAACCTTTTGTATCATAGATGAAGCTGGCTACAAATTTCTCCTTTTTATTTTAATGAAAAATAAGACAATTGCTTTCATTAAAATTGGCATGAAACATATTCCAGTTTAATGATAGCTCCTACCTTCTCTGGGAAGTAGAACTTAGGTCCTGCTTACAAATGAGAGGCTGTACCATTAGAAGAGATCTCTGAAATGTTGAGTTTTTGCTGGAAGATTGTTTCGTGCACCCAACTTGTCCTAGGAGAAGAATGATTTTCAAACAAGAAGTGCTCAGCACAGGCCTCTGTTTATTGCAAATAGTGAGTTGTATTTTTAAATTAAATTTCACCTTTTCAAACTGTTTAAATTAGGGGAAAATGTTTCCTGCATTCATGAAAAGTTCCATGAAAGCCAGCCGTCCAAAATCTCTCATTCATGGACCCGCTGAATAGAAATACAAATGAATTTTACATTTACTTGTAAAAAATGATTCTCGTACAATTGAAGTAATTCAAACCAGTCAATTCTGCAAGAATCCATCATCTAAAAAGCAAAGAGTGATGCAACTATAATAATCAAATAGAGCAGACTATCAGGTGAAATGGTGCCCTTCTCTTTGGGAATATTAATTAAACAATTACAAGATATGGCAGTTTATAATAGCAATTGTAGAAACAATGATCACCATCTTCAGTAAACTCCCTTGTACTTGTTTAGTACTTTCCAATCCAGGAATTCAAAGTGCTTCCGAAACACCAATTCATTTAGCCTCAGAACATTCCTATGAGCTAGGTAAACATAAATTATTCCCATTTTACAGATAAGAAACTGGGGCTTAGGCAAGATCAAAGAGAAAGCCTGCTGCAGAGGAAGGAATTGCACCCAAGTCTCCCAGCAAACAGCACAGCAAGGACCTTGCAGTCATTTGATGCTTCAAGCAAGATCTGAGAAACAAGAAGCCCTTGTTCAAATCACCACTGCTCTGCCAGCTCATGGCAAGACCCTAGACAACTCTCTTGACCTCCTGAGGAAAAGCACTAGCTGCTGGGAGGGGGAAAAGGAAGCACAAGGACCACTGGTTGCATACCTTTTCCTTGTTTCCTTGTGTCTCACTCAACCCCAACTGCAAAGCTGAGCTAACAGCAAGCGTGCAAGGAGGCAGTGATAAATGAGGGCTTGAATTAGGGTGTTCGCCAGGGAAAGGAACTGTTTTCCTGTACTCCCTCATCTGTATGTATCCAGCTGTTGCCTCCTATTTTAGCATGTAAGCTCCTTGAAACAGGGACTATCTTTTTGTTCAGTTTGTACAGCACCTAGCACAATGGAGGCCTGCTCCATGACTGGGGCTCCTAGGCTGCATCTACACTGGTAAATTAAGTTGACTTAAGCTTGGCTTAAGTCGACTTAATTTGCCCTGCATCTACACTACACTTTGCTTAAGTCGACTTAAGCAAAATAAAGTCGACTTAATAAAAATTAAGTCGACTTTATTAAACCACCTTTCAACTCAACCTAAGGCTTAATTTGACTTTTTAAAGTTGAATTAAGCCAGTGTAGCCCTGGGGTAGCCCTAAGTCGACTTAGGGCTACCCCAGGACTACACCAATGCCCTCCCTGCCGGGGGGGAGGCACAGGGGGAGCCTGGCATGCCCCCCAAAGGGCAGGGTATGTGGGCAGGGTTTGACACTGTCTGGATTTAGGGAAGCATTTATGATATTATTTTCTATGGATATCTCATAAATGCTATAATCCATAGGAACTATGTCATGTTGGTATCAATAGAAAGGTAGTAATTTGCTGGGAATGATTATATAGTTTATGTCTAGGAATTCTATTTCGATTAGAAGTTAGGAATTTGATGTTATATCCATACTTTAACTTGTGTCATTCTGGAGGAATGCCTTAGACGGGAGGGTGTGAACAACCATTGTCTCCTTAATGTTAAGGAATTTGCCAGGTGATATGGTCCCAGGGAGTAAACTGATGAGACTTTTAGGACACAATGGAATTTAATAGTGATGAAGCTAATTGAATTCAACAGAGGTTCAATAGGGTGCTGTAGAAATGTCTCTTAGACCTGAATAGAGAAGGGGGCTCTGGAGAATTCTGAGCAGCTGGTGACACAAAGTTTAGGATGACTTTGGGAGCTGCAGTATATAGACAAACTCCTGGGAGGCTCTAATTTACACCAGGGACTCACTGGCCTGGAATCTGGCCTAAAACTTTTCCCTACACCCCACCCCGGGCTTTCTGTATCATGTCACCAAGAAGCACAGCAGAGAACAAAACCCAATAAGTTTCTGTGAGGAGCATTGGGTCCATATTTGCAGTGGGCACTCAGAAACCAGCCTGATGGGTGCGGCAGAGGAAGAGGGATGGATTAGAGATGAATAGTATCTCCATATGCAGTTAACGATGTCCCAGACCCATCACCGGGGATGGGTAATTGCGAAGAAGCACAAGATATCTTCCAAATTGTCTTCTTCACATGAGTGGAGCTGTGCTTCGGCTGAGGAAGAGCTAGGCAGGCCAGTGCCTTTGAAAGTCAGGAGGGTTGTGCCAGTGATTGATGTCCTGCTTGCCCCCCTCCTGCCCTTGTTACTAAACATGGTGCAGCAGCTTTGCCTTCTAGGAAACGGAAAGGGAAAGACAGAATCCAAACCAACCCTCTTCCTGTTGATTTGTCCATGAAGTCACTGCCAGTGGGGTCCCAGGGTCCGAGCAGAGATTAACCTGGGCTTTGGCCATCCCTTTAAATAGGGAAGAGTTTGCTCAGATTGAGGGGTAGGGTGCTGGGTCCCATTTTCCCATAAGGCAACCCCAGGAGTAGTCTTTGCATTTGTAACAGTCTCATTGCTGGGCTTCAGTATGAGACATGAAGCAATGGTTCACCCAGAGGGCTACATCCCGCTGGAGACATGGGAGTGGTTTACAGCTGCTTTGTGCCTCCCTTCCATCCCTAATATCAGCAGGTCAGCCCTTCCGAGACTGAAAGAAATGCCTCCGTTTAGTCCACATGCTGCTCAGGCACCCAGAGCTCAGCTGGTCTGACAGATGTGCTGCCTAGCAGTTCAAAGGGCAGTCGGTTGGTCTGCCGTGTGTCTGCCAGTACACACCAAGCCTCGCTCTGCTGGTGTAAATCGGTCTCGCTACACTGGCGTCAGAGGAGCCAGCCTGGCATCCTGCAGCTGAGTGCCTGGCCTGGAAAGTCTAATTGCTGCTAACGTGTTGCCCCATCCTTTGTGTCTCTCTCATCAAAAGTGGACTAAACCAAACTAGGTTGCACTGGCTGGCACATGTTTTATGAGATGCCAGGGTTTTGCAGGGCAATGGCATGGGCTATTGTTCTTTACCAGGGAACCAAAAACTGTTAGCATCCGGGGGAGCACCAAAAATAAAATCAAACCCTTCCCTTGGCTTAGAGACCTCGTTTGTAGCCATGGCAAAGATAAACGAATCCCCGTAAAAACAAAAGATGAGTGTATTGGACAACCGTGACTGCACGGCAAACTCAGGGGCAACAGTATGCATGTCTAATGCATATGAGCTCCAGGCAGGCGAAGAACAGACAGAGGCACCCATGCGGAATGAATAGAGGACACTTGCCAAAGTGAGAGCTGATGAGCACCTACACCACCCACATGCTCCCACTGGAGATGCAGATGCTCAGTGTGTTCTCGATGTTCTCAGGACTGGATCCAGTATCTTTAACGGTGCATTTCTTGCATTCCTGTTATGTTTCCCCAGGCCACTGAATGGCATCAGAAGGAGTTGCGGGTCCCCAGGCTGATTCACAGCTGCAGAGCTAGCTGGTTGGATTCTGCTGCCCTATGGACGTTGGTAGATGTCCACCCCTACCACCCGATAGGTGCTCAGACAAGCTATGACTTGACATTTTGCTCCCTTTAATGATGCCTTAAGCCATCTGGTCCTTTCTCTGACAGAGCCAGCTGTCAATACAGGTGCAAAAGAAGGAAGGTGCAGTTTGACTTGGAGTAAAATTTTCAAAACACCTAAATGACTAAGGAGTCTAAGAAAATCCCTTTGAAAATCAATGACTCTTGTAGATAGCTCCTGTAGATTCAACTAGGCACCTATCTGCAGCCTTATTCATCTAAATATCTTTGTAAATTTGGCTCTAGTAATTTAGGCGCACAAATACCGTTGACCTTAAACAGAAATTAGGCTCTTACTTTGGCAAATCCTACTCTATGATCAAACTCACACTGATTTCAAAGAGAGAGGAGATGTCAATGCTGAGTGCCTTTAAATATTCCAATTAGAAGTTCCAGGATGAAGTCTCTGCCTCATTGAAGCTAATGGAAGTTTTGCTATTGATTCAATGAGGCTGGGAGATCACCCGTAACGTTTGCAGAACTTGCAATGGTGTTTTGAGGGATAGTGTTTTCCACTGAACATGGTGAAAGATAGAAGCCTTGTCCACTGACTCAGTATCCCACAGTCACCAAGTTTTTTCTGAGGTTCCTCCTAAATTTAACACTGAATTTCACTGTGTTCCTCCTGGGTGCCTCACCCTAAAGTGCTTAAACTCTTCCCACATGTGAGTCTAGCATGTCCTCCCGAGTGCTCACTTGTCAGTTCATCAATATTTCACTTCTGTTTGTTCCCATGCATCACTCCCTCTCGTTGCTCTTCTCTGAACTCCTTCCAGCTTTCAGCCTTATTCTAGCTGTGGAGTATGCTGTGGGGAACGTAATTTTCCAGACGCATCTGAATTGCTAGCTATGGGTACAGCTCCAGCAAATCTCTGTCCATGGGTATAGAAATTGACTCTTTTATTAGAGCTGCATTAGAGCTACATGTTACAGCATTCACGCCAACTGGGATAAGTTCTGCCATGCCTGCACATTCTAGGCCAATTAAGCTAGTCGTTCTTCCCCAGGGTACATCACTGACCCTACCAGGACACAAAAAATAACTGACCAGCTCTGAATCTCTTCAGCTGACTGAGAGTTTGCAAGATAAACCTGCAAAACTCACCATTTCTTGTGGCCTTTACAGGAGCCCAGCACCCAAATTATCTAGCAGGTAGGATTCAGCTTCTATTCTTAAAGGTGCAGAGATCATGTACCGCATTAGCCCTATTGTGGGTGATTCATTAAAAATGTATGAGAAGAATCAGTTCTGGTGTCTCAGTGAGGATTATCTGCCTGGGGATCCAAGCAAATCCGTTGGCCCCTGAAGGTCAGACTTTTTCCTGAGACCTAACTCTCAACAGGCTTTTTTTAGGTTGTTTTTTGCCTGGCAGGGCTTGCCCTGCCCTGCGTTATATGTACAAAACTGCACAGAAATGCAATACTTTTCCATCGCTATGGTACACAATGCCTTCTGTTACCCGTGGAAACATAGCTGATTTATTGCCAGCCACTGATCATTCCATGCCACCAACATTCTGGGTGGGGTCTTTTTCCCACACGTGGAAACTAAGGGACAGAAGTGAACCAAAAGGAAGAGCTATTGTTAGCAGTGGTGGGTTTGCTCAGAGCCAAGTCATTTCTTTGGAGATCTGATGCACAAATAAGGCCAGAGATAGACAGCCTAGCAGCAGAGGCTAGAGAGGAACGTACTACCAGCCTGAGATGATCCCTTCGTGCTCTCTGGTTGGATAGGAGAGATTTTCACAACACAAATAGGTAAGTAGTAGTGAAGCAACCAGCTCCCTGCCTTTCCGGGGGAATTGGTTACCTCTCTGCCACCTGGGCCTTTGAATACCCCCCCCCCCCCTTTATATAGGACAGTGGGTTGGTTTGCCTCAGGACCAGAGATAGGAGCTCTGTTCATTCACGTAGGTGTAAAGCAGGAGTATCTACCCCAAAGTCAATGGAGTTATCCTGTTGTAAAACTGGCATAACTGACGACACGATCCATCAATGCATTGTGCCAGTCCACATCATTCAAAGGCTATGGAAGCTTGCCAGGGCTATAAACATGCTGCCTAACCTGATCAATCCATCAGTTTGTCAGACTGTCTACGGTATCTGCCTGTGATATATAGGTCCCACTTTTAAACCAGCTTGGTCTATTGCTGAGTGCTTTTTTCACACACACAGCATGAAATGCCTTTTGCAAATATCACAGCTCCATGGGCAAAGTATTGTCCTTTGACGGGACACAAAGGGCCAGATTCCCAAGTGTGCAACAACCAGTCGGGGCCACATTTGCAAAAGGGCTCTGCTCTCATGCAGGCACCCGAAGAAGGGCCAGATTTTCCCATGTGCTTTGGCCCAGCACTGGTTTGGGGTTTTCAGAGGACTCTCAGCAACCCATGGGCACTATCCACAGTGCGCTCTTCTCAGAACCTGGCCCCAAGAAAACATGGGAGGAATCTCGATTTCTCATGAGCATTTGATAACTCCGAGGCCTCGTCTGCACGTTCCCAAATACCAGTGCCCTAGCAGCCCTGTGAGAATGGCTTCATTAGAGGACTCCCAGCCCTTGCTGAGTTCAGTCAGGTCAGGTGGGAAATCCCAAGAAGGCCTATCTTAGTTCTTTATTTTAAATGATGTCAACTGATTTTTTCTAATGACCATCCACTGCTCGCCAGTGGACTAGTGAGTCCCCATCTGATGTGCCCACCTTTTCTTGTTTCCTGCAGTTACCTTGAGTCAGCCTACAGGCTGGCCAGTCCTTGGCATGCACAGAACATCCAAGGCTCCTTGCTTCGGGTGCGACCTGTGTTCGGGGGCCCTTAGAACACAGGGAGAAAAGATGACCAACCCAACTTCCACAGCTCACAGCCTCCTGACAGGCAACTGAAATTCAACCAGCTACTAATCAGTTCCTCTAGTCCTACTTCTGGATGTGGGGCAGGGGTGGGAGGAGAGTAGGGAAGCCTTCCTGAATCCTGCACATCTGTCAACACTGGATGGTCACACAGGGCCCTACATAGTGCCCCCTTCTTTTTTCTTAAAGTTCTTACATCAGGCCCCTCATAGTATGTGTCTGAATGCCTACTGTGTGGGCAGCCCCTTGGCTCTCTCATCCAGCCCAGCAAGTGCTTGTGTGTTGTGTAATGTACACCACCACAATAGTCCAGGCAGTGCAGCAGAGAGTCACCAGGATACAGGTCTGATGCTGTCTTTATTAGCAGCTGAACTTGAGGAGAAAAGAGATTGTGAACATTTCTTCTCCTTCTGGGTATTTTTAAAGGGCCCCGCCCCTCCCCTGGGATGTAAGCATCAGGGAATGAATGGTTACTATTTGGGTGACTGCAGTGCCTGGGGCAAAATCAGAGCTTCATTGTGCAAGGTGCTGTACATATACACAGTGAGACAATCCTTGCCCTGTAGAGCTTGCTATCTAAATAGACAAGACAGAGGGGGGGGAAAGGCACAGAGAGGGGGATGTACCTTAACCAAGGTCACCCAGCAGGTCAATGGCTGCTCTCCTAGCTCTCCTGAGCCCCCATGCAGTGGGCTGCCCCCTGGGCCAGCCCATCTCTCAGCCCATCCCACAATATATCAGTCCTCTGGGTAAGCTTCAAGCATCCTGCGGTTCCCCCTCCCTGCTGGGGTGACAGATGGATTGAGTGATGCTCAGTTGGTTCAGGTGGCCCCCGGTGAGGGCCTCCTGATCTGCCCAGGCGTGTCCACAGAGCCTGACCTGACTGTGGCTCCTTGACCCCCTTAATGGTCCATTCAAGGGGAGAAGGAAATAACACTTGGGCCCTTGTTGTTCAATAATAGCCATGAGTTGCTTGGCTCAGGGAGAAGGGTAGGCACTGCTGATGTAATTCAGCTCAGCAGGATGTGTTCTTTTCCTGCACCATCTCCTGATGAGCAGCTCACCAGCTGGGGCCAGAAAAAGATGTTCCCCTATGGCATAGCAAGGCACCATTAAATACATGATAGCAGAGCTAGTGCCTTTCTCTGAAGAACACAGAACTGGCCGTGCTGAAGACAGGATAACAAGTTAGATGAGCAAGTGGTCTGACCCAGCAAGGCCATAGAAAGACTCAGCACCTTCCTGCATTTGGAGTGGGGTGGCAGGTCATCCAAGAACCTGAGGATAAGAGTGTACCACTCGTAGCACATGCCATAGCCAGTAACATCAGCCTCAGGGTTAAAAGGCCCTTAAAAAGTGTTTCAGTTAGCTATTTAAGTGCTGATTTAGCATTATCATTTTTGCTTTTGGAGCTAAATAGTGATATCAAAGCCTTTTCCCTTACAGCTCATCTAGCCTGAAGTTTGGACCCAGACCATGAATCCGGGATGGCAGAGCTGGGGGGGAATTAAGGAACATTTATAACACTGAAAAGAATGTGTGTGAAACTACAACATCAAAGCTCCCCGGCCTGCTTATCTAAGCATGTCTGACCATCCCTCGTCTTCTTAGCAGTCTGTAGTGATCCCACAGAAATCTTTTATTAAAGGACCTAGCAAACGCCACCCCCATCAAAGCATTTTCCTATATAACCCCATACTAGCATTTGACAGCCTAAGATTGCCCTTTTCATAGGAACTTTTTCCCAAAGTGCCTTTTGGGGGCTGGCCCTTTAAATTTGGCAGGCTCGCACCTGTGGTTCAGGTCTGGAGAGTTTGTAATTAGTTCCTCTTTGTGGCTACTTGCTTGCTGGCAGGCACTTGTTTTGGTATGTTTTCTCCATTTTAGTTCACGGGCTGGTAGGATAGCATGTTCTCAGGAAGGGGTTGAGAGGGTAGGAGAAGACAGATAAGGGGACTCATTATACAGTGACTGTTGAGTTTCACAGACTAACTCAGATAATGTTGTCAAATTCCAAAGGGGGAGCCGTGTTAGTCTATTGTAGAAAGACAAGAGAGTCCTGGGGCACTTTTAAAGACTAACAGATTTATTTATCGCATGAGCTTTCGTGGGAGAAGATCCCACTTCGTCAGACGCTTTGAAGATGGGACGAAGTGGGATTTTCTCCCACGAAAGCTCATGCGATAAATAAATCTGTTAGTCTTTAAAAGTGCCACAGGACTCTGTTGTCTTTCAGGTAATGTTGTAAGGAAGGCATCAAAAATAGCCAGAAATTGGTTTTTATATGCTGAAGTACAGCAGCTAACTTGCCTTGTTGGAGTAACTCTTCTTCCCTTAAAAGGAGACTCTATGAGCTAGCTTGGACTAAAAGCCGAAAGATACTTTGTTCCTACTGCAAACTGGTAGGGGGAGTCCCTGCTAGTAATCCATTATGGCCTTATGTCTAAAGTAGGGCATGGGTAGGAGTTCTGTGATCCAGGTTCCATTTCCTGTGTCTGCTACTGATCTTTTGTGTGTGTGTGACCTTGGGCAAACCTCTTAGGCTATGTCTACACTTACTAAAATTAGTTTGAATTAGTTAGTTTGAACTAACTAATTCAAACTAATTTTAGTTAGTTCAAATTAGCTTAATTCGAACTAGCATGGCCACACTGGAACGTTAGTTCGAACTAAGCAAGCACTTGCTTAGTTCAAATTAACGATCCCCATTCATTTCAATGGCCGGTTAATTCGAACTTAGAAATTAGTTCGAATTAACATGGCCACATTGGTTAATTCGAATTAGTTAGTTTGAATTAACCCTTTAATTCGAATACCCTATTCGAATTTATTAGTTCGAATTAAGGAAGCTCTTAATTCGAACTAACTAAAGCCTAGCGTAGCCATGGCTTTAGTTAGTTCGAATTAAGCCTCCTTAATTCGAATTAACTTGCCAGTGTAGACATAGCCCTTGTGTCTGAGTTGTTCTGTAAAGTGGGGGGAATACTGCTAGTTTGTCACTATTTGTAATGTGTGTTGAGAATCTTGGTTGTAAGGGAGAGTGGGGTGGCTAAACAACTTTGGCCATTTGGAGCAATGCTGAATGTCTGTTGGTAACTCTGTCCTTGTTGGCTTGACTCACAGGCTGACCACTTTTACTTGCCAATGTCTCAAATACAGTTGGCATCTCATGCTTTACACCTGTGATAATCTGAAGTCACATTCCCTGTTGAAAATTGACACAGGCTGGTGAGCCCGTTCAGGGGAGTCTGGTTCAGCCTGGCTTGTAATGAACAGTTAACCCTCATCTGATCTGCTTGTGGGGGTCTTAATTACCATGAGTGACCCAAGTTGTGACAGTCAGGGAAGTTTACTGAGAAAAGGGAGTCCATTTCCATCCTCCACCCGAAGGGTCTGGGTGTGGGAAACAGGGAGGGTCTCCTTAGGGAGAGACAAGAGAACCCTGAGAGGAGCTTCAAGAGTTCCTGGTGAGGGGAGGAAGTTACACCTGCTGGGACAAAGCAGCTTAGAAGAATTCTGTGGGGCCTGGGGGTAAGGCAGAGAGCAGAGTGCTTCTGTATAGCTCGAGAGCGGCACAAGAATTACTGGTGTGGGTATGTATTTGAATCATCAGTTGACTTGTTACCTCTGATGGGGTCTGAACTGGAAAAGTGACCTGACTGGAGGGGAAGATCCTGGGTGACTCTGCCTAAAAGCAAGCCTATTCTGATTTGCTGGTACAGCCTGACCTGATCCTGTGTCATACATTTCCCTGCATTTAACTTCCTCCCATTCTGTAAATTTCCCATCTTCAAAGCGTCTGATGAAGTGGGATTTTCTCCCACAAAAGCTCATGTGATAAATAGATTTGTTAGTCCTTTAAAAGTGCCACAGGACTCCTTGTTTGTAGAGCTAAGGAAGTGGCCAATGAAGGGTGCTGGAGGCAAAGATGCCAGCAGGTACTATGGTGGCATGTGCAACCCTTGTCAGAAACACAGTAGCTCTGCAGCAAATTCTTCATTAGAGGGAGATGAGACCAAGGTGCTTGAGCTTCATCATGGTGCAGCCCCTTCTAGGGATGCTTGCACCCCCAGCTCATCAGGCACACCCCAGAATCTTTGGTGCTGTGTCTCGCAGCCTCTGAAAGGTGTGCCAGGGACTGCGAAAGTTTCAGGACCTTTGAGGACCTGACTGCAAGTAACTAAGATAGCCAGGTGAGGGCAAGACCAGAGAAAGGGAACTGGCAGGTGAGGATTGGAGATTGACACAGAAAGAGAAGTTAACTGAAGAGAGCAAACTTTAAAAATGTAAAGTTCATCTAGCTGTGTACTTGGCCCCAAGCGCCATCTATTGGCTTAAATTAGCGCTAGTGAAAGCTGTCGGCGCAAGACAGAATGCTGTCTAGGCATGGCAAAGTCATGCCGTGGCCTAAAATAAGTGGTTGGGTTTTACTCTTGGAACGGAAACGCTCATGTTATGTTTACTTGTTCTTGAAGACCTGGAAAACCTGTTTCAAGTGTTTGTGTATGTGCATGTGCCTGCAGAAAGGTTTAGGAGTAAGGGAATAGTATATGCACCACAGCCAAATGCTTGATCTTCTGAATGTGTCTACAAATTGGGCACAATATTTTGTTTTTTTACACCCTTTCAGCTAAGAATCTTAAAAGACTTTAACAATGCCTGAAGAGCATGCATTCTCTTCTCCCCCAGGATAGTTGAGTTTCTTTAACTTCTCCAACAGTGAGGTGTTGCAGTGCAAACTTGCAATCCAGCCACTCAAAGCAACTGCTAGTTGCTGCCTCTTTTTGGGTACCCAGCATGAGAAGTCATCATGTTATCAAAGAGTTTTCAGAGGTGCTGGGCACTGACTGCTGCTATAGAACTGGAACTCTGGTGGCTGGTATGTGTGAAAACCTGGCCCTAGGGGGGGGTCTCAGTTTCTAATTTTTTTTGGTGGTTTTTTTTTAATGCATAGCTTTATGATCAATATTACTTGCTCTAGTCAGGCAAAGTGCATATTGAATTTAGTGATTGTTTTGCTTGAGCAAAGGATAGATAGGCAAGACCTGTTTGTTTGTTTGTTTGTTTTTTTGTTTGCATGCACTAAGGGCCCTTGGGGGGCTCTAAGGTGGGAGTAAATGACATTTACCTCCAATCCCCAGAGTGTGATGGGGTGTGCACCCTGCACATGCAGTAAAATCATACAATCATTGAAGATTAGGGTTGGAAGGGATCTCAAACAGGACCAACACTGATTAAACCATCCCAGCCAGGACTTTGTCAAGCTGCACTGCACCTGGCCATGAGGCGGTACACCTACAGTGAAGGCACTCATCTACAATTCTCTCTTGCCTACCAGAGTGGTGGCAAGGGCCTTAGTGCAAATGAGGATCAAGGGGTAGAGATTAAGGCCAAAGGGACCGTAATCATCTGGCCTCCATCTCTTAGCTCCATGGGATGGGTGTACTTGCCTGGCATGTGGTGCCTTGGCTTCTTTAAGAGTGTTTGCCAAAAATAAAATGCAATTAAATTCCAGGAACGAAAGAATTTTAAAAAATCCAGATATGTCTAATACATCTCCCTCACTGTCTGCTCCAGTGTGGCTGTCTTGTGCCTCAGTACATTCCAGACAGTGCTCTGTCTTCTGCCACTGGCTGAGAACACACTGAGGTCCTTGGGAAAAATCTCCAAGGAGAGGGGGAATTAAGCCCTTCTGTGAGTTGCATGTTCTCTCTCTGTCTGATCTCATGTGAACAGACTGGATCCCATGTTTCAAGAGTGGCAGCTTTTATTGCTGGCTGCTGCAAGTGGTAACTTTGGGAGGGGGCATTCAGGAGCTTTGCCAAGCTACAGTGTGAGCAGAGAGGAAAAACATACTCACTCCAGGTCAAGTGTTTTTGAACTGAGTCAACATGTTAATTCTACCACTGAAAAATTGCGATCTGTTTGTTTGCAAAGAGCTGGGACGCCAGGTCTGTTTATTGGCTGCTGGTACAGGGGAATCCAACAAGGTTCAGGAAGGCATCCAAACTCTTCTGCAGCCTGATGCTTTGGTCTGGAAATCTCAAGAGCTTTCCAGCAATCCCCGGTCATGGCAATGTGGCTGCAGTTTACAGGCTGAGGGTTCCCCCCTAAGCTACAAGTGTGGATGTGAGAGACTCAAGACATTCTATGATCCCTGCCCTGAGGAGTTTGCTGTTTTTAACTTTGCTGCAGGCAGCACCAATTCTACAAGAGTGAGAGCAGAGAGAGTTCTGGCTGGGCAAGTCATGTCTCTGCTTTGTACCTCAGTTTCCCTATTTTTAAAATGGGGCTGCTGTTGCTTCCCAGCCTTAACAAGGGACTAGGTGTTGCCTGATCTGGGTATTTTAGATATCTTCTATTTAACTTTCTGTGGCTTGGCAGGGTTCAACTGCCTCCAGAGCATGCCTCCTTGGTATACATGTTATAACTAGGAATAGGACCCCAGCACACTGAGAAGAGACTTCGTGAATTTGTGATATCTGTACTGCTGCAGTTAGCGATGTCATGGTGCACCAAACTGGACTGAGAACACACAATTGTCCAGCACAGTGTGCATACTTGCATCATCCTTTGGGGGGGGACCTAAAACCAGGGAGAGATGATCCACCAATGGTCCTATCGATGGCAAGTCAGGAAGAGTCTGAGAGTTTAAGCCAGGGTTAGTCCTTTTATAGAGTTCTGAGGCCACCATGAATATTCATGAAGTTCAGCCCCCTTTATCCATATCTAAACTACTTCATCCTAATCATGTTGAGGTGGTCTTCTCCTGTAGACTGCTATGCCATTTACCTCAAGCTGACTAGTGTGTACATCAGTTGGTTACCGCAGCACTCTTGTGGCAGAACATCAGCAGGTGCCCTTGTCTCTTTGAAATCACCAAAGCTAGCCTCCGCTGGTATCCTGTTGCTACCTGGCAGAACTTGTTTATTACAGCATTCTGCCTGGAGGTATCTTCTGATCACAGGTTGATGCTGGCTGACTGCCTCCATGAAGCCTTTAGATTTAGATCTCAATTAGTTTGGCTCAGCAATTGTCTTGCAGGCTTTGAGGCCTGTAGGCCTATGCCTATGGGAAATTTGTGGGAGGAAAGCCCTGTAGGAGAGCAGAATGACATGACCAAGGAGGCCAAAGATGATGATGATTGATGAACCCATGGCACTGGGAAGAGGAATGCTTATACCAGGTTCATAGGCAATATTATAAAAGGCATGAAGTCAAGAATAGCAGGAGTGGGCTGTGATTCAGTGACCCTGTTACTGGGGCTTTTGAGGGTCAATAGCAAGGGGCATGATGTTATTTTACTAGTCAAGGATGTGCTTCTTAGACAAGCTATAGCTCTGTACCAAAGTCTACCCTTTTTTCATTCCTCCCCCAGTGCAGGAGATCTATTTATGCAGCACCTCCTGCTAGGTCCTGTCATGAGGGGACAATGAAGGAGAGGAAGCCCTGTTCCATACAGGAGGGGGCAATCCACACAAGGTTGGTCAAAGCCATCTGTGTATGAATATGGGGGCACAACTGACGCTAATATGCTCTGGGCAGAACTTGGAGTGGAATTTCTAGAGTCTCTCTTGGATTGTTGCAGAGTCCTGGTTAAGAGTTTAGAGAGTATCCTCAGGATACTAAATGGGGGAAGGATTGGGCAGTGTCAGCAGGATGGCACCGTCTAAAAATACTCTCAGAGCCTGCTGTGGGATATCTTATCCTTCCTCCACTGCCTTTGACTGAAACAAAAGAGCTACAAATTGCAGATCCTTTTTTTTTCTTCCCCTTTTGTAAATCAAGCTCATTGTTTCAAACTTGAAAAAGTGGTGAGTGGGTAGGTGTGTGCCCAGATTCCCTACCCTAGCCATCATCTGTTCCCCTAAATGTCCTCCAGTGCTTGGTTTTGTACTGTACTTTCCAGGACATGACATTGTTTCCAACTACAAAGCACAGTCAGTATGAAACCCAGTTAAACTCCTCTTTAGCCCTCCTTATTACCTGTACAGATGTGCCATGAGAAGATCTTTCCAGAAGGTGACTTTAATGAATACACTGTTTCCTTCCTGCAAATTTGGAGCTGAAAGTGCGGTCAGCAGGCTTAAAGATGTGTCCAGGTCTCTTTTCTCTTCTGTCAGTAGGTGTCAGCATTGATTCTTGTCTTTCCTGCATGGAATGAGAACGGGCATGTGGAGAAAACTTTTTTGCTTTTTGTGCCTTTCAGAGTTAAAGCAATTGCCTTATTGAAACCATGAGAACAAGGAATCTTGTGAAATGCAGCTGTATGTAAGGATAGAATTGGTTTTGAGACTTGAATTTCACATCATGAATCATTTGAATGTACTGCTTTGGTGCTAGTATCCTCTGTCAATGCTTCTCCTGAAGTTTTACCTTGGCTGCTGGTGACTTTGTTCTTAGCACATCATCCTGTGGTTGGGTCTCTGTGTTGCCTGTTTGCCTCTGGATGCAGCTGGAGTTGTTGATCACAATACTGAAACTACTGAAACACCTGGAAATGAGTCAACCTGGCAGATGCTTATCTGCTTCTCTTTTCAAGGTCTTTAAGATCAGGTGGGAGGTTCTTGCTGTCTGATACTGGGACAGATGGCCGAGATCTCTAGCTGGGAGGTGTATCCCCAGATCTCCCAGAACTGAGTGCCCCTGGGGTATCATCAGAGCCCTTGATTAGCAAACTCTAGGCAACAGTACAAGAAGTATTTTTATATGCTTAATTTTAAAGTAGGTTCTCCCCACTCCCCTGACAACATGGGCACTTCTCTTAAATCTTAGATTTTCAGCAAATTCCCATTGCTCCTCAAAAAGACTTGCTCAGGCACTTCTAAAATGTCCACCCTCAGACCGTTAATGTTTGCAGCACTGGGTTTGACGAACACTCCCTCAAGAGATCCTCAGAGGAGAGGATTGAGATGCTCAAGCTTTGTGTAGAAAAAGAAAACACTTGTTCTGAGAATTCACCAGGTGATTTTTCTCAGGGCATCTTAGTCATAGGTCACACAGCTAAATGAGATGAGGAAATTCACTGGGCTTTTACTGCTATCCTTTCCTGTATTAATACTCAAAGAAATCCCAAGGTTTTGAGGAAGTTGACTCATTCCTTTTCAGTAAGGAGTCATGACATCTCACAGCTCAGACCGCCTGCATAGCCCATTTTGCTTTAAAAACTTGGAGCAATTGTGAGCCTTAAAATGGTCTTTCTGCCTGGCTGTGCTCAGCTTCTTGCATTGCTGAACTGTTTACCAAGCCAACTCCCCTATGCATTGCATCCACTGAGCACAAGTCCATGCTCCATGGAGAGACACCTGCTTCGAGTGCTGTGAAGAGAATATTAATTGCAGAGCATGTTGCTTCTAGTTGTCTGAGTTCCAGTTCCAAACTGTTGTTGCAGAAAACAAACGATAACCAACAAAGTTATATAGGACGCATTTGAACTTTGCTATGTGCCTGAGAGCGCAGCCATCAGTCTCAAGAGGGGAGGATGTCTGGAGAAGGCAGCTAACGGGCAGTTTGCATATATTGCCCACCACCCACTATCTCCATGGCAGTACATTTGCAGATCACCAGGCTCTGACCAGCACCTTCTCTCTGCAGGTGCCAGACATGGTAAACACAGCTCTCACATTGCACACAATAGTAGGTTTGTTAAATCCAGGATAAGTGTAATAAACTTATGTGGTGGTTCTTGTATCAGATGCAAAATTCTAGCTTCACAATAGAACTCTGAAACAAAGGCAAAGTTTATCATGAGATGAGGGCCTGGTACAGCTATATTGGATCTAAGTTTCCAAAATAGCTTGGAAAAGTTCAGAGCTGGGGGGGTTGCTTCAGATCCCTCCCTAACTTTATTGGACTCTTGAAAGCTGTATCAGGTGCGGCTTCCCGGAAGGCAGGAAACTGTGGGGTGTTATAAACTTAATACTAGGTTTGGTGTATATTTTCCAGGCCCTTGTTTTCCCCCCTTTAGTACCCTTGAGGTTCCTCCCACCCCCCAGAGAAAAATACACGTATCGACTACATGGTGGTGGATGATGGGGAAAAGGCTGAAGTACTTAATGCTTTTTTTACATCATTCTTCACAGGCAGGGCCAGCTCCCAGGCTACTACACTGAGTAACACAGAATGGGGAGAAGGAGAACGGCCCTCGGTGATGGAAGGTCAGGTTAGGGACTACTTAGAGAAGCTGGATGTGCACAGGTCTATGGGGCCAGATGAACTGCATCCAAGGGTGCTGAGGGAGTTGGCCAATGTGATTGCAGAGCCGCTGGCCGTTAGCTTTGAGAACTCGTGGTGAATGGGGGAGGTCCCGGATGATTGGCAAAAGGCAAATATAGTACCTATCTTTAAGAACAGACCAATCAGCCTCACCTCAGTTCCTGGAAAAATCATGGAGCAGGTCCTCAAAGAATCCATTCTGAAACACCTGGAAGAAAATAGAGTGATTAGGAACAGTAAGCATAGATTCACCAAGGGCAAATCATGCCTGACCAAACTGATTTCCTTCTATGATGAGATGACTGGATTTGTGGATGCGGGAAGAGCCGTTGACGTGGTATACCTTGACTTTAGCAAAGCTTTTGATACGGTTTCCCACAGCATTCTTGTTGGCAAGTTAAGGAAGTATGTGTTAGATGAATGGACTGTAAGATGGGTAGAAAAGTGGCTAGATCATTGGGCTCAGTGAGTAGGAATCAATGGCTCAATGTCTAGTTGGCAACCAGTAATGAGTGGAGTGCCTCAGGGGTCAGTCCTGGGGCTGGTTCTGTTCAACATCTTCATAAATGATCTCGATGATGGGATAGATTGCACCAGGAGTTAAAGTAAGCCAGAACGCACCGGAACGCTGTTCCGGGGCCTGCAAATTTTGCCGGCCAACGTTCTGGGGCCCAGAAAACCAGAAAACTCCAGTGGAATGCATGTTCTGCTCTGCCCTGCAGGCAGGCTGCTGCTCAGCTGGGAGCAGCGGCTGCCAGCAGGGCTGGGGAGTTTTCAAATCTCCCGCCCTGAGCATGCTCCGAAAGAGCATGTTCAGGGTGGGAGCAGCCTCCTGGCCAGCACCACTCCAGATGCCCCTGCAGCTCTCTGGCCAGGTAGGTTAAGGGGGCTGGGCGGGGGAGTGCTGTGGAGCTAAGACCGGGAAGGCTGGATGGGCTGGGGAGCCGGTGGGAGCCGTGCAGACCGGGGAAGAAGTTTTCCCTCTAAGGTGCGCGGCCATACAGCGGCCGTCGCACACCCGCACAGGCTTCTGGGACCCCCACGCAGCCCGGCATCTTTTATTTGAATGGTGGTCACTCACCATCCAGACCTTATTATTGACAGCAGTTAAATGGTGTAGATATGGGTTGTATTTTGCATACAAATGTTGTTTGTGCTGGCATAATAGACCATTTACCTGTGGAACTGAAACATAGTTTGTGTTCTGGTGTCATTTCTCAGCAATATCAAATTTCTGTTTTAATTGGTGAGAGTATGAGTTTTAAGTAAACTTTCTTATCCTGTAATTTACTTGCACAGAACTTTTGATGCAACCATTGGTCCTGTTATATTTTTTCTTGATCTGATTGAACTAGGCAGCAATGATGCTGATGGGGTAGTATTAGCTTTGCTGCAGTGTTTGACAGCCCATGGGTCATGGAGGAATTTCTCAAGGATAATTGGATTGGTTTAGGTGTAGATGAAGCCTCTGTTGTATTTGGCAGTAAGGCTGGTGTTTCTGCAAAACTAAAAACATGATTTCCACTTTAAAACAATACCAACTTAACAAGTCACTGGTTGGAATTGGCCGTGGCTGATATTATCAAATGCTGCAGTGAAGTTAATCACTTTAAATCATTTGTCGATTCAATGTATGCTCTGTACAGTCAGTTGCGGAAGTGCTTGAGAGAGTTGGCTGACTGTGTGAGTGGTCTGGAAGTCCAGCCTAATAGGATTGGATGTGTACTTGATGTATGTTGGGTTACCTCTATCTGCCACACTGTACGAGTTGTTTGGCAGTCATATGAAGCCCTCCATAGCCACTTCTTGAGAAATCAGTTGATTTTATTTTCACTAGAAGGGAAAGATAAAGCAAAATTTGCTGGCATGGCAAAAAAACCTGGAGAATCCAGTTTTTGTTAAAACTTGGGTCTCATGCTTGATGCTATGTAGACACTTGCAGACTTGTCCTTGTTGCAAAAATCTGATATAACATTATCTACAGTAAGTAAGTTGATAAGTCAACAAGTTCAGGTGTTTATAGTTCGTAGATAGCGTGATTCAGAGCTCTACAAAGAGGCTTGTGAGGCGATTGCTGAGGTTGCTTTAAGGGTGTACATGTAAATATGTCTGTGAATGCTGGCAAGCAAATTGAAATTTCTAAATGTCAGTTTTACCAGGCCTTAGCAGACTATATGAATGCTAGATTGTTGCCAAACTCAGAAAAACTTCTAAGCAGTGCTGTTAAAGCACTTGACCCATCATGTTTCATTACAGAGCTGTCACCAGAATTTGGTGAAAGTGACATAAAATTTTTGTGTTCCAAGTTTGGCATTGCATTTAATGAAGTGAAATGTGCATATCGGGTCTATAAAGATCACAATACTTACTGTGTTATGCAGTGTTTGCTACTTCTTAATAGTAATTACTATAGACATAAACGCCATATAAAATTATAAATATGTTTATGGAGGGATAACCAATGCATATGGTACTGAGAAGTGGTTGCAAAAGCCTACCTAGGCTGGGGCCTGCACATGCATGCAGGGGGCCCGAGCAATATGGGAAGGGGGCCTGGAGATTAGGAGGGTTCTGGGGCCCGTCAAATTATACTTTAACCACTGGATTGCATGCTCAGTAAGTTCACAGATGACACCGAACTGGGGGGAATGGTAGACATGCTGGAGGACAGGGACAGGATTCAAGGAGACCTAGACAAATTGGAGCATTGGGCCAAAAGAAATCTCATGAGGTTCAACAAGGACAAGTGCAAGGTCCTGCACTTGGGACAGAAAAATCCCATGCACTGCTCCAGGCTGGGGACTAATCAGCTAAGTAGCAGTGCTGTAGAAAAGGACCTGGGGGTTATGGTGGACAGGAAGCTAGATATGAGCCAACAGTGTGCTCTTGTTGCCAAAAAGGCCAATGGCATATTGGGCTGCATCAGTAGGAGTGTTGCCAGCAGATTGAGGGATGTGATTATTCCCCTCTATTCGGCACTGGTGAGGCCACATATACTGTCCAGCTTTGGGCTCCTCACTACAGAAAGGATGTGGACAAATTAGAGTCCAGCAGAGGGCAATGAAAATGATTAGGGGGCTGGGGCACATGACTTACAAAGAGAGACGAAAGGAACTAGGCTTATTTAGTCTGCAGAAGAAAAGACTGAGAGGGGATAGCAACCTTCAACTACTTGAAGGAGTGCTCCAAAGAGGAGGGAGCTAGGCTGTTCTCAGTAGTGACAGAGGACAGAACAAGGAGCAGTGGTTTCACGTTGCAGCTGGGGAGGTCGAGATTGGATATTAGGAAAATCTTTCTCACTAGGAGGATGGTAAAGCATTGGAATGGGTTACCTAGGGAGGTGGTGGCATCTCCATCTTTAGAAACATTTAAGGTCCTGTTAGACAAAACCCTGGCTGGGATGATTTAGTGGGAGTGGTCCTGCTTTTAGGAGGGAGTTGGACTAGATACCTCATGAGGTCCATTCCAACCCTAAGATTCTATGGTCAGAAGGGACCATTATGATCACATCCTTGCTGTGAGATGAATGCAGCTACTTGCTCTGCTTGTAGGGATAAACTCAGGCCTAGAGCAGCCCCAAATTTACTGTTGTCAGAGCCAAGCAGATTTCACCTTTCCAAAGTTTCAAATTCTCTTTATTGAGAATGCATTTTTGAATGGCAAATGAGTTCCCCCTGAGTTGCTCCATCCACCTGCCTTCAGCAGCACCAAGCACCCAAACGCCTACTGAAATCACTGGCATATGTGAGTGCTCAGAACCCAAGTGCTGAAACAAGATGGTTTCCAAAGGGAGCAAGGTCCCTCAGCTTCCTTTCTCTATTCATATTCTGAATTGCTTTTGTTCTAGTGACAGCCCAGCCCATTTTGGGAAGTGTTGTCCCACTAGTTCACAGGTCACTTAAAACGCAACATGGCCTGATGGTGATCTTCCACTAGGATTATCATGGTGCAATATAATCTCCCGATGGAGATGGGCCATTACTCTCAGCTGGTTTACGAAGGATGGGATCAAAACCATATTGCCTTTCAAAACCAATGTTTCCCTTTAAGCTTCATTTCTATATCTTTTGGGGGGGCCTCTTTTGCATTCCACACTTCAGGGTTCCTGTCACTGTAATTTTCTACAGCCTTTGCACTTATCAGTCTGTCTTCAGTACCAAGCGGTGGTTTTTGTGCCCTCTAATCCCTAACCATGCTTGTATTTTCCTTTGCAGGTTGAGTTTTTTGTGCCATCTCTAGAAATGTCAGATCACACTTTCTCTTCCTTGCCAGGTGAGCATGACAGCTGCTGTTTCTACCAACAAATCACTTTTTTTTCCCCCACTGCCAAGTGTTTACAGTTGCCTTGTGTGTTTTTTGTTGTGAGCAATTAATGCAGTGTTCTCCTATGTGTTATCTAGCTGTAGAATGTTAATCATGGTAAACAATTGCTATTGGAACTGGATTTGTTCATGGCAGAGCCAGAACTTCAAAGGCTTTTAGCACAGGACTTTGTCGTTGTCGCACGTGCAAAGAATTTCAGCTAGACCCTAAGACACAGATGAAGAACTGCCTGCTAAAGGTAATTTGGTAAGAGATTAGATGTGCTAGAGGCCTTCAGTTTTTACTCTTTGGAAGTTTGGCCTTGGGTGTTTCTCAATCTGTTTTTTTTTTTTTTTTTTAAATTTCTGCCCACAATCAAATGCACACACCTTTCTTGGTCCCTAAGGCTTACACATACATAACCTTTTAACCCCCATAAGATCTTGTTTGCGTGCACGCACAAAAGTAGGTAGAAAAAGCCATGCACAAGTTATCTGCGTGCCCAAAGCAAAGGGAATCTATGCTTTGAAAAATCCTCCCTTAACATCTACATTTCTAATGAAAGGCGCTCTCCAGGCCTGGAATTCATGATTAGTCAAGAAGCCTGGAGTTGTGTGCTTTGCTTTTTAAATTATTTATAAGCACTAAGGAATTTTTGAAGGCATTCTTTGCAAACAGCAACACTTTGTTCTCTGCAACTTGCAGGTTTTGATGAGGCCAAAAAGCAGGGGGGAATGAGGGATTTGTTCATGAGAGGCATAGTTAGAAATTTTAATGAGCCAGCATTCCAGGGTGAAAAGTCTTGGTAAACATGTCCTTGTAAAAGATGGACTCTGCTTTGTGGCAATGTACAGAGCAGAAACAGGATGTGAAAAGTCTTCAAAGGACTTGCCTGTGAAACCTCATTATAAAGCATACAACCTCCGTTTCGGGCATTGACTGCTGCCCAGATCTCTCTTTTTACTGAATTCTAATTTAATGCTAGGGAAACATCTTGGGAGTTCTGTTAATAAGTGTGCTTCTTGTATTAAGGATACATCATACACTGTGCAGAATGAAAAGATGAAGTGATTGCTAGCTCTGTTAAACAGTGATTCGGTGTTTGAGTCCAACAGAGCAATCATATTGCTTAATAACAATCAAAACAACTCCTGCATTTCATGATTATCAAATTAGATCCTCTTCTAATTGTTATAAATGCATCATTAATGTAAAGTGGCACCAATAAGACTAAAATTCCCACCCCTGGGTGCCTGAACATAAATTCCTAACTGCAGTTACTTGCCATTTTCAAAAGTATTTGAGAGGTGAGCCCACAGAACTTTGAAAAATCAAGGGCTTTTTGGCATTTAAGTCCTATTGGGTCATTCTGGCAATGCTACCATCTAAAGAGGAGGCCTCACTTCCGATATGCTGAGCACCCACAAACCCCATTGAAGTCGGTAGGTACTGCTGGGTTCTCAATGCATTTGAAAATCTGACTGCCTTTATTGTGTTGCTGAAATGTGGCCTTGAGAGCCTCTCTTCAAAAATCTTGGCCCAGGCATCAATATTTTCTCTGCATATCCCACATGTAACATATGGTGATGTGGTGGTCACCTCCTTCTGGATTCTCTGCAGGGCTTCTTCCTGCTGAGCAAACCCTAGAATCTATATCCCATTTCTGTTTCTTTCTACCCTCATCTCTGCATCTGCTTAGCCCTTAAAAGGACCCCTAGCACCCATTGCTTGAGAATTGTCTGGGTCTCATTTAAAGGCTCTGAAACAGAGTTCATATTTTTCTGAAGGGTCTGGCAAAATTAAATCCCATCAGTCAATTGGGTGGGCAAAGGAGTTGGTGAAGCAACATTGCTCACATAGTTCTGCTTTCAGAGGTGGGGCTTAGGCAAGCTGGTCAATCCTGTTATTTGCAGTATCAGGGAAAAGCGTGTTGTATCACTGACACCTAGCTGCCCAAACAGGGCCACTTAAAAGGAAAAAAATCCCATAACGAAACAACCAATACAAAAGGGAGAAAAGCTCATGAGTTCCACTAAGGAGCTGGTTATTGCTGTTGATTTACAAAAGGTGCTTCCTTATCACTGCAATTGGAGGAAAAACCCTGCTCAGACCAACAGGCAGGGTTTGAAATAAGGCCATGTGGGTTTCCTGCCCCAGCTCAGCAAGTAGAGGTGTTTAAAGAGGAAGGTTCTGCAGTCTTTCCTAATGACAGCTGAGTGCAGTGCCTGTCACTTCTGTCTCTCAGTATAAACAGCTCTGTGGATGTTTGCCGGCTCACATTCTACTGCTGTGCCGAGGCTTTGTTTTAAAAACTAGTCATTTCCAAAAGTGACTGAGTGGCTACAGGCTGAGGGGAGGGGTAACATGCATTTTGGGATTCACTGCTCCCTTTTTGGTCCAAAATAACTCAACTCTGAGGTCATCCAGGCCTGTTGCAAAGAGGTTGCGGTCTGTTCACGTGGTCACCTGCAGAACTCATTTGTTTCCTATCCTCTCCCAGAGGCAGCCATTATTGGCTCATGTTGGTTTGGAAACTGGAAGTTTTGCTGAATGGCAATGCTATTTCTACTCTCTTGCTGAGCTGTAAGCTCTGTCGGTGACACTTGCATATTTAAAGAGATAAAATAGCCTCAGATTCCCACTTACTAACCCCTTGGGACCGCTTCCACTCTGTGAATGCAGGAGCTGAGCCAGGTATGATCATAATACAGCAGGGAATGCTTCAGTTATTCCTAACTCTGAACAAGGCTGTGGCAGTTCTATCAAAAGCATACGACTGAATATTGACTTAACACAGCTTTGAAACATTCCTGTCCAGAAGAAAAATGATGGTTTTTAACCAACTTAATTTAAATGAAAGCAGCACAGATGGTTTCCTTATCTTGTCAATTTTTTTTAACTTTCCCTTTACTTTTTCCTACTTTCCAGGTAACACAGTACTGTGCTGGATTTGCTTTTTCACCTCCGTGGCTGCCTGATCGTGTACTTCCAGTTCCAGATGAGAGGTGTGGCCGAGCGGTCAGTTTGTAACACAGAGGTCCTACTCAGGGCCGACCCAAGCATATAGGTGAACTAGGCTGTTGCCTAGGGCACCAGAGTTTAAGGGCTGCTAAATTAGATGGAAGTGATTTTTTTCTCTATTTAAAAAAAAAATGAATATGTTATCTCTTATAACGTGGGGAAGAGGGCACCAAAATCATAGTTCACCTAGGATGCCAAAAACTCTTGGTCCAGCCCTGGTCCTACTGCATCCTCCAGTGAAAGACCTGCACTGTCCCAGGCTCATGGAGAGAGAGCATGTTTCCTGGGCTTCCCCTGTCTCTGGAGCAGGGCAGTATAATTTAGTAGGCAAAATCCCAAAGGGGATGGTAGGAGAACTTAAGGGGATGCATTGAGCAGGCTTGAATTTATAGCACAGCCACTCACCCTCTTGTATACTTAGAATCAAAGAACCTGGAAGGCACCATGACAGGTCATTGAGTCCAGTCCCCTGCACTCATGGCAGGACCAAGTACCCCCATTAAACCATCCTTGACAGGTGTTTGTCCTACCTGCTCTTAAAAACCTCCAATGTAGGAGATTCCACAACCTCCTGAAGCAACTTATTCCAGTGTTTAATCACCCTGACAGTTAGGAATTTTTTCCTAATGTCTAGGCTGAACCTCCCTTGCTGTAATTTAACCCTGTTGCTTCTTGCCCTACCATCTGTGATTAAGGAGAATAATTTTTCTCTTTCTTCCTCATAACAACCTTTTAGGTATTTGAAAACTGTTATCATATTCCCTCTCAGTCTCTTTTTTTTTCTAGACTAAACAAACCCAGCTCTTTCAATCTTCCCTCATAGGTCAAATGTTCCAGACTTCGAATCACTTTTGTTGCTCTTCTCTGTACTTTATCCCATTTCTCCACATCCTTTTTTAAATGAGGCACCCAAAACTGGATACAGTACTCAAATTGAGGCCTAATCAGTGCAGAGTAGAGTGGAAAAATCACTTCTCGTGTCTTACTCACAATACTCCTGTTCATACACCCCAGAATGATGTTTTCTTTTTTTGCAACAGTATTACACTGTTGACTCATATTTAGCTTGTGGTCCACTATTACACCCAGATCCCTTTCTGCAGTAATCCTTCCCAGGCAGTCACTGCCCATTTTGTATGTGTGCAATGAGTTGTTCAACCCTAAGTGGAGTACTTGGCACATATCTTTATTGAATTTCATTTTATTTATCTCAGACCATTTCACCAGTTTGTCCAAATCATTTTGAATTGTGATCCTATCCTTCAAAGCACTCTCAACCCCTTTCAGCTTGGTATCATCTGCAAACTTTATAAGTTTGCTCTCTATGCCATCATCTAAGTCATTTGATAAAAATGTTGAACAAAACCAGACGCAGGACAGATCTCTGCGGCACCTCGCTCATTATGTCCTACCAGCCTGAATGTGAACCATTGATAACTACTCTCTGGGAGCGGTTATGCAACTAGTTTTTCACCCATCTTATAGTAGCTCCACCTAGTTTGTAACACCCCCCCCCCCCAGTTTATTCATGAAAATATGATGTGAGACTATCAAATGCCTTACTAAAGTCTAGATATACCACATCTACCCCTCTATCCACAAGGCTCGTTACCACATCATAGGAAGCTATCAAGTTGGTTTGACATGATTTGTTTTTGACAAATCCATGATAACTAGCCCTAAGCACCTTATTCTCTTCCAGCTGTTTGCAAATCGACTCCTTAATTATCTGTTCCATTATTTTTCCCAGTACAGAGGTCAAACTGACTGGTCTATAAATCCCTGCATTGCTCTTATTTCCCTTTTTGTAGATGGGCACTATATTTGCCCTTTTCCAGTCCTCTGGGACCTCACCCATCTTCCATGATTTTTCAAAAATAATAGCTAGTGGCTGAGAGATCTCCTGAGTCAGCCCTTGAGTACTCTAGGGTGCATATCATCAGGCCCCAGTGACTTGAAGACATCTAACTTGTCCAAGTCATTTTTAACTTGCTCTTTCCCTATTTTAGCTTCTCACCCTATCTTATTTCGATTGCCCTCCTTTACGTCAGACTGCAATCTCCACCAACCTTCTCAGTGAAGATCGAAGCAAAGAAATGATTTAGTTCCTCTGCCATTTCCACATTTTCATTTCTTGTTTTATCCTCTTTGTTGAATAAGAGTCCTACACTGTCCTTGTACACACATCACCCCTAGCTCTGCTCTCTGCCAGAACTCTTTCTGGCACTGTGGGGCTCTTGAGGGCACATGGTGCAAATGCAGCATTGCCTGCCTTTGAAAAGGGCTACAGGCCCTCTCCTTTGTGCTGGTCTAGCCCCACAAGCCCCTGCAGAGGGGTGGTTGGGGGATGGAGGGAAAGGACCATATTCACCCACTCCTCCAAAGCTGCTGGCTAGCTGGAAGTAGCCTGTTCTGACCTACACATCAGCATGGTGCACACACCCCTGCGGGTGAGTCGCATCTATGCAAAAGATGGACGCACCCGACACACAGGCATGCTGTTTACTAGTGTAACTGCCCCCGGTCTTTACCAGCCACAGGCAAGATTCCTCTGAGAAGCCAAAGAAGCAACAGATGTTTTTCGTTTGACTGCTGCAGCTCCCTTAAATCTACAGCATCTGTTTTAGACTGGGAACTCCTAGGAGCAGAGAGTTTTCTTTTCCATTTTGTACAGGGTCGAGTAAACATCTGAGTCCCACTTCTGATAGGATTCATCCCCTGTGCTCCCTAATCTGGAGCTGGGATGAATGCTGGCACTTCAACTATCAAACTGCAGAGGCCTGGGGCACGTGGAATTAGGAGTGTGGGGAGGCTCAGGCTTAATTTGCCACTTCCCTCTATTCTAACTTGCTTGCTGTCTTTATGTGATAGAGAAAAGCATCTCCCTTGCTTTCCTAGGCTTATCACACTTCTTTTCTTGCATGACTTCTGTGCCCTCCTTCATGCCTGCTGCTAAAGATCCTCCGTGGCTTAAAAACCATCTCCTCGCTTAAACCATGTGAACCGGAGTACTGTATAGAACCTGAGTGACAGAAGAAGCTTACTTATTTAAGCCTAGCTATTGCTGCCTGATTGAATCTGTTCGTCTGGCAATTTGCCTGCTGGCTACGAGTGCTGCTGCACACACTTTCAGTCAAATCTCCAGTGACTACAGGCATGTTATTGACTGTACTGTCTGCCTTCCTATCTGTCTGATGAGCACAGAGGGGGGCCGGATTTGTGTTAGCTGCCTAGAGATGGTAAATAATGAATTCCCTTACTATATGCCTCACTCAGGTGCCAAAGTAGAAAACCCAGAATAATAGGTTGGGTCTTAAGTGTTGAGACGGGAGCTGATGGGTGGTGCTGACTCCTCTTCAAAATCAGACTGGCAAGCTGAACTGGAGTTTGAGGCTCTGGCCACTAACCCAGAATTACTTCTACAGTCCTATTCTCAGCCTGGGGTCTCAATGAGGAAGTTACTAAGGAGAACGTCCACTCCATTTCCAGAGGAATAGTCAAAGGCACAGTGAGCCTAAAGACTTGTCTACAGTCAGAAAAATTAATCTGAATTAACTAAAAGGCAGGTTAGTTAAACTGCATTAAGCCCTGCCGGGGATGCTCTTATTCCATATTAGTGGCCTTAATGTGATTCTGGTTAATGTACTTTTGAATTAAGGTGACATTAATTCTAAATGAGCAGGTCAATGCAGATTTAGACATGGGCAGGAGGTTTTAATAATCCACTTTAAAAATGAATGAGGATTAATTTTCCTGAGTGTCCCTGGCAGCTCGGCATGAAACCCTACGTGCTGTCTGTCTGTAGGTCTATCCTCTGCCCTACTGATTGGCCATGGCACCTAGATCCCACTTACTCTTGGAGCAGCTGGCCAGACACATTGCCATCTATCTCTCTATTGGTCCATCTGAGGTATTTTTGCAGATCCTATTGGTGCGGAGTCTAAGTAGTGGTAATGTATAAAGAGGGGAGTCCCACAGTTTCCCCCGTCCCTAACACTGCTGGGAATTATTTAAGGCACAGTAAGAAACACAGGTTTCATGTCTCCTATAACCTCTCCTCTGGCTAAATAATGGCAAAAGTAATGAAATATTTAGGACTTGATTCTGTTACACACTGAGAGTGTAAAGGGGCCTTAAACTGGCTGCTAGCCATATTTCAGTCATATTGGACAGCTCCAGCTTCAAAGCCCCCGTACCAGCTCTTATCTACAGCTAGCCTGAAAACAGCAGACAAAGCACCAAGGCACCGTGCCATCGGCTTGCAGCTTACTCTGTTCTGTGACATAGCAGATTAGCAGGGCTAGTCACTGACAGCTAGTTCTCCATGTGAGTTATGCCAAAGCAGGAAGAAAAAAACTGTAGGGAGGGGGTGGGAAAGGAGTCTGTGCTGTGACAAGACATCTCATCAACAGCTGGCAGAATCCTTGACTGGTGACTGCATTTCAGTGGAAGGGGTAGCTTGCACAGCTGTTCAGTTCCCTGCCTTTGGGCTCTTTACAGGGGAGCAGAGGTTGACGGTGTTCCCTTTCCCTCCGATGAAGTGGGTTCTAGCCCATGACAGCTTATGCCTGCTTACATTTGTTAGGCTTTAAGGTGCTACAGGACTTTTTGTTCCCTTTCCCTCTGGAGTTCATGGACACACGCACTTGCCCTCATGACCACTAACTTTGTGGCTTTCTGGGAAACTACTGGATTCACAGGATTAACCACTTTGGAACCCTTAAATCAGGCACGCACACGCTGACCACAGCCATACAATGGGGGCCCTAGTGGTGTACCGTCCTTCTCTGGGGAATAAGCCTTCCCAGGCTACCTGAGCAAACCTGCTGGTGGTAGCTCAATAGAGTAATCAGAAGAAGCCCTTGCTCTTATGGGGTAGGTAACCTGCTTGGGAAGCATGGCTCGATGCAACACCCAAGAGAGAGATGTTCCTACTGGATCTCTGCGCTCATTAGTCCAAGGTGGATATGACTGAATAATGTACACATGCTTATTCCCTTATGGAGGCCTCTGAATGATTCAGTTTAATTGGGCATGGTTCATTCAGATGACACTGTACAAATGTGTGTATTCTTCAGAGCTTACTGGCCAAATCCTGCCCTGGTGTAAGCTGTTCCAATCACTGATGTAAATGGAGTCGTATCGTCTTACACCAGTGTTGAATTTGACTTTGCTGTGTGTATAATATGCTAGTTGGAGATCTCCTGTCTGTCCCAACAAACCTGTCCCTAGATAGTCATGAGATGGAGGCTGTCAAAGAATACATCACAATTTCCAAGGTCTTTCCACTGCGTGTTTTTTCTAAGAGATCTAATCTAGAACTTACTTGGGGGAAGTTCAATGCCAGGGTTATGCAGGAGGTTTGACTAGATGATCAGAGGTCCCTTCTGGCCTTGGAAGCTAGGAACATATTCTTGTTCAGAGTTAGTTTTCTAGAAAGTTGAAATTGGTCTATTTTCTTACCTACATTGCTGTCCTGTCTGATGCCGGGCTGCCAGGGGGCCATGTGGAACGTTATTGTATGGTCCTCGCTAGTGAAAAGTGAGTCCAAGTGGGCCTCTGAAGCTAAAGGCCCCCCCCCCCCCCTTGGAACTTAGCATGCACCTGTGAGACTTACAAATCCCCCTGAATGCAGAGGAGGCTCTGCTGTGAAGTGAGGTTCATGGACAGGATCTATTTACAAGTAGAGACAGACTGAAGGCTTCAGTGTAGGTCACCTGGGCCTGCCTCTGGCTTCAGCTTATGGGCTACTGCTTTTCAACATGCTCTGTGCAGAGCCCTCCCCTTCCCTGCTCAGACCTAGCCTCATTATACCAGCATGTTCAAAGCCAGACTGGAACCATGCTTACCCCAGGGCATAGGATATGTTTATGCCTCCCAATACAGGGGCTCTGTCCATGCATCCCAGCAGGGACACCCTTGAGCCAAGCTATCAAGGAGCTGACAACATAAAGTTTTGCAGCATCTGTCAGCTGGTTGGTTCCCCAGAACCAATGAATGGCACCCTTGCTTCTCTCTCAGATGGATGGCACAGCGCCCTCCTTTCCTCGCATGCAAGTGTTCCCCATTTGGAACAAAAACCCAGGGGCTAGTCAGAAATGACTGTTCTGTGATGCATAATCAGCACTGCGATGAGCATAGCATACGGAGCCAGGCTGGGCAGAGCAGAGTTGGCCTAGAGCAAGGATGTTGCCTCAGGAAGTTATTAAATTGCAGTTTACTCAGGAATGACAAGCCCATAACCATGCTCTCTCGGGGACCCATTTTCACAGGCTGTGACAGATGGGCAAGCTTGCCTGCTGCTGTTTTGTTCAAAATGAAGTCTAATTTCAGGGTGAAGGATCAAGGGAAGGCACTCGTGGTTACCTAAATAACTCCCAAATCACCACGTGAGCCTTTCACGTCGTTCTCCCTCCTTCCCTATGACTTCCTCTTGCATCCATTTGTTCTAAGTTTTACTCCCTTGCTTTCCTCCATTACACTCAAACCCTGCACAGGCTGTGGCTTAAATGCTGCTTTTACTAGTAGGGTCTTCTACACTGAGGAGAAGAGAGAAACTTCCCTGAGACCTTGTTGCAGCACTTTTCACAGGAAAATTCCCCCTCCATGCAAGGCAGGAAATCCTGCAGGAACTGGCTTGTTGGAGGGTTTTCTCTTGAATTAAGTATGAATTGAAAAAGGACTAGCAGAAAGCTAGGGCAGCATGGTAAAAATGGGGCTCTGAGATCCCAAATCTACAAGCCTTGCTCATGTGAAGTGTCCATCCGCAGGCCAATGAACTCCACAAAGACAGGGAGGGCTTCTCAGCTGCATAAATACTTGCTAGCTCAGTACAATGCCAGCTATGAAATTCTTTAATCCAGCATAAAAAGGAGTAATTGGGCATGATTAACTGCACACAACACATCTGTTGCTGGATATTTACACCACAGGGAGCAAGAGCAGAGCACAGGCAATGGAGCTGCTTGCTTTGCTGGGGTGAATGGAAAGACCCATCAATCCATGGGGGTCCAGATCAATGACTCCCCTGTGTCTTGAGGTGCTTCCTACCACCACCTTCCACAGGCACTAAACAAATCAAGCTTGAAACAGCCCAGAAGCTTTTGGTGCCAGCTGGAGCCTCTGCATTCTCTTCTCCAACACTTGCTACCAAGTACATTTCTTAAGCACTTAGTGCTTGAGCTGGGGGCCAGGAGCATGTTGGTCAGTGGGGCTGGGAGAACATGTAACGCGGCCCTCAGTAGTCCTGCGATTAGCTCATACAACTGTAGAGTTTACACTGGACTGCACTAGAGTTTGCTACCTCCGTTTCCCACAAATGTTTTCCTAGGGTAAACCACCATCATTTAGGCACTATCCATGCTGCTAACTGTCAGCTGGATGGAGGTAAAAATATAGCCGTGGAGGGCTTGATTGGCTGCTGAAGCATGGCATGTTCCTAAGCGGGTGCTAGCAGCCCCCCTCTGGCACCACATGAGGGGGCAAGGCTAGCAGGGGCGAAGAGCCCCCCCCGATATGACGCCTGCAGCTCCAGGCCCTGCTGGGGGTGGGGCCAACAGGGGGAAAGAGCTGCTGTGTGCACTCAGCTCTTGTGGCTCCGGGCCCCACTGGGGGGGTGGGGACCAGCAGGGTGGAGCAGCTGCAGCACTCACAGCCATGCAGACAGCGCCACAGGGGCAGGAGCCCTTTGTGCTGCTCAGAATGGGTACGCATGCCATTTTTGGCGCGCGTGCCGGGGGTTACTGACCTGGGGCGTCGCTGTTTGCAGAGGTGCATCATGACTGAAGTGAGGGGGTAAAGCAGCACCTGTCAGAATGGCCACGCTTCACACCCACCGTACGCTCCCTAGCAGTGCTTTTTTTCTGATGGTAGGCACTGGTATGGAGTACGGCACCTTTTTTCACGGTAATGTGGCCCCAGGGGTCGGGGCCAGATTGGGCTGAGTACCAGCACCTTTTGGGGGTTTTTTTGTTTTTGTTTTTTAATTAAAAAAGCACGGCTCCCTAGCCTGGCACTACCTGCAGGGGTGTTAAATTCATTTGCTATGGTGGGCCAGATTGGACTGAAATGTATTTCAAGTGGGCCGTTCATACCATTGAAATACTACGGCACTCTTGCGACATTACAGATTGCTGTGTATGTGAAACAGTGCTCTGCGATCTCTCTCTCTCTGGGAGGGTGGGAGCGTAGTCTCACAGAGCACAGTGTCACATACCCAGTGGTCTGTGATGTCGTGACACCTGACACTCTCTCACGGCATTGCAGAGTGCTTAGTGCTGGGTATGCGAGACCTCTTTCTCTCCAGGTTTGTAGCATGTGTAGCACTTCACTCTGGCGTGACTGAGCAGGGAGATGCTCCTACTCTTTGGCGGGAGCATGGCAAAGCGCCACCTTTTCAAGCAGATCACAGCCATGCAATTCCCTAGCTAGGCTTGGCCTCCTGCTGCCAAAATTTCCTTTGTTTGCTTTCTGCAATTCTCTGTTGCCCTAACTCAATGGCTGTTCATAATCACAGGAGCTGTTGATAGCCTCCATAGCAGCCTGCTGGGATGCCAGGTGTGTTCAGGACATACAGCTCTCTCTCTGAGCTGTGTTGAGATGGAAATTCCAGCTCATGGTTCGTCTGATTTCTTCTCCATCCCCCAATACCTGCATTGCAGTTAATCAGTGAGAATTCATGCTTCAATTTGATGGGTGAGAAACCCCCATTTCCTCTCGGGCACAGCATGAGGACAGATGCTATGGTACCACACTGGACAGGGTTTGCAAGGCACTTGGTTAGCTGCCTGGCCCTGCCACAGACTCTCTGACCTTGGGCAAGTCACTTCACCTCTCTGTGCCACAGTCCCCATCTTTAGCATGGGGGGTTTACAGTCCTTCCCCTCTGCCTTGGCTATTTGGGCTGGGATTTTTGAAAGAGCTAGGCTTCCTTATTTTCCTTTGAAAATCCTACTCTGAGACTGTAAGGTCTCCAGGGCCAGGGCTGGGCTTTGCACTGGTGTGGCCACAGCGGTAGCTAAAAATTCATTGGCATGCTGGAGCCCCATGTCCAGCACCAGTGCAAGTTCACACACAAACGTGCGTGCACGTGCATACCCACAAGGCAAAAACAAACTTGGGGCTGGGATATACTGAGACTGTGCAATGCCTCTCAGGGTGCAAAACCCCATACCTATGCCAACCTAACCTCTGGAGTAGGCAGAGCTGGGCTGCTGGAAGACCTCTTGCATTGACCTAGCTTCTGGCCACTCCCAGCCCCATGGGGAATGTGTGCACTGACGTGCTAGGGCCGGGCTACTAGCGTGGCTTAAGTGCAGACATCCGCAGGCTCTGTTCCACTGAGGCTTGGCCTCTCTGCGGGCACCATCAATGAAGAGTTTGGCAGGAATGGGCAAGGGGTGCATGCAATGGGGGGAGTGAGCACTCATTCAGAGTGGGCACAAGGAGTCACCAGCTCCTGTTGCACTTAGAGCAGCTGGGCCAAAGCAATGCCACGGGCCTCCTTGTTTGTTTTGCTGACCTAGACCAACACGACTCCCCCTTTGGAATTTGTTCTTGCGACACAAAACAATACTCCAGTCATTCCTCTGCCCTCACCCCCCAGCATTAAGTTTTTATAGCAGAGAAAGGATCATTTTAAATATTAACAAGCTTTGCACAAATATCTCACTTCTCTCAGCCAACAAAAACAGCTGCGTAAACACCTCTCTGCTGGGATGTGATTGGAGATCTCCCTACAGCTCTCCTGTAAGAGGAAACGGTATCCTTCGCATTCAATCCTACCACATCCCCGACTAAGAATAGTGTCTGCTGTGCTCCCTCTCCCCTCTCAGAGGGCACCTCTAATGACTCGTTGTCTTAAGAGTCTATTGTCATTTTCATCACTTTGTCTTCCTTTGCTCTCAGGAAGGACTGGGTTCAAACTGCTAGTGCGCTGTCAGAGTATCTTTAAATCTAGTCTCTTGGGCCCTAGACAACTCATTCACTTGTTGTCAAAATATATACATTTAAGAGCCTAATTGTCAAAAAGCGTTAGATGTGCCAATGCCTGTACGTGTGTAACCTTTGGGTGGGCTAAAATTAATTTAATTGCCCTTGTCCAGTGCCTCACAGAAATCAATCCCAATCCCTATGGAGAAAGCAGCTGGAGACCCAGAATCCAGTCTGTACAGGACTCACAGCAAAGATTGCTCAGTTACCCTCCCACATTAAAATACTACTACAATAAACATAACAATGAACTTTATTTACTAACTAAATAAACCTTATCCTAAGAAAACAAAATACAATTAATCAAGAACAATCCCTACACAAACCCCCGCATGAAAGATCCCCAAGAGTCCCAAAGTCAAGGCTTGAGTGGCAGGAAATAGCTATCATCTTCTTTCTTTGCAGGAATCTTCTGTAGAATTCCATGCAGGCTTTTCCTTCTTCTTTGCAACCAGCTTCTTATGCATGTCTGCAAAGTCTGTTGCAGATGACTCCATTAGAGGGAGAAAACATCTTGTTCACTCCTGGCTCAGCTTCTCTCCTGAAAACTGAGAACATGGGCTCGTCTCAAGGCAGCTCCTGCCTGCTGTCTGCACAGACTGCTGCTCCCATGTCATCCTACTGACCACACCAAATCACACCAGCAGGGAACCTTGTGGAGTATGCTCAAAAATGCTACCATTCCCTGCCTGGAGAAGTTTCTGGTTGTGGGTAGCTAATCTGCCCAGCAACAGTAACCCACCCTTAGCAGGTCTCTCAAAGAGATAGCCCTTTCTAGGCATATGGGTTACACGTGCAGCTACACACACAGATCTGGAGTTTGCACAGCTCTGCACCTGCATTCTTAGGTAGACTCTGTACTGAGGTAACACGTAGTCCCCTCTACCAGGTCGGGATCTGATGTGCTAGGCGCTGTACAAACACATGAAATGTCACTCTGTGCCCCAAAGAGCTAACAAGCCAAGGTTCTGACCCTGCAAAGATGTACTTGACGAGATTAAAGTTCTGTGCAGTAGTCCCATGAAGTTAACAGAACTGCTCCTGTGCTTGAAGGTAAGCCCATACAAAAGCCTTTTTAAGTTGCAGCCTTAAATACCGGCAGACGGAACAAATAAGTGGATGGGGAGGAGGGAGGACAGGTAACAAAAAAAAAAAAAAAAAAAAGCAGATGCTTAAACACAGACTAATTGTGTAAGCAGTATATAGCCACTCGCCACCTGCCTGGCCAGATGTGCTGTCTCCCCAAGCACATATCCAGTTTGCACATGCAGGCACTTTAATGGACTTTGTAATCTTTCAGCAGTAGTTCTATTAATGTCAGTGCTAGAAAATCAGTTCAAAAATTATTGAACAGCCCAGTCTCATTGGGCATCCACAGCCATCTGCACTGGACTTTCTACTCTGTGTTTGGAAATGAGCTAAATTGGGTCTATTAAAATCACTCACTGGCTTAGTTGGGCTGAAATTGTCTCCCTTCCTGCAGGGTCCAGCCTGGCTGCTCTTTGTACTTTGGATGATTGAACATCTTGTGTTAATACATCAGTCAGAGAGGCTTCAGCAAGGGTAAGACCAGCAGGCCAGCAGCCAGGGTAGGATCCCTTGCGGAGGATGGGGAGTTCAAATCTGAGGGTGGAGAGCAGTGGCTAGAGGTTGTGCCATAGGAAATAACACTCAGGCTATGTACACACGATCAGATTAAAGCGCAACATGGCAATCGCGCTATAAAAAACATGTGACCTTTATTGCAGGAGAGCGCGTACACACGTCGCTCCTTGCAACGCAACAGAATTCTTTGCAATATCGCGGTGTAGCGCAATTAATTCTGGGCACCTATCCCATAGTTCAATTTTCCCTCAATCGGCACTTGGAATCCTGGGATGAAGGAAAGGAACGCAAAGCACCATGGGTAAACTCTCAGTTTCCTGTGGTGCACTGTGTTCCCCTTGCGTCTTCCTCGTTGCCAATAGCAACTCGCACCTATTTTCAACAGTGCAGTGCCGCACTACTTGCGAGCAATCACAACTGTGACACCATGGATCCTGCTCTAATCTCCACTGTCGCCTTCAGCATTCTAAATATATCTTAGCTGGTTGCTCAGTACGCAATGAGCTCCGAGTCAGACGAGGACGCTGAGGAACAGAGGCTGATCGATGCCCTGCAGAGCAACAGCACCGCATTGCTCAGTTTCTTCACCGATCATCTGCACATAGTGCAACGCCATTTCTGGTCGCGAGAGACAAGCACCGAGTGGTGGGATCGCATTGTTATGCAGCTGTGGGATGACGAGCAGTGGGTACAGAACTTTCGAATGCGGAAAGCAACCTTTTCGGAACTGTGTTCAGAGTTGGCCCCTGCCCTGCGACGTAAAGACTCCAACATGAGGTCCGCCCTAACCGTGGAGAAGCATGTTGCGATAGCTGTCTGAAAGATGGCGACTCCTGACTGCTACCGGTCGGTTGCAAACCAGTTTGGAGTCGGGAGGTCCACCGTCGGATTAGCTCTCTCACAAGTGTGCCGAGCCATCAATCGCGTTCTGCTACGGAGGATGGTGACATTGGGCAATGTTCGTGAGATTGTGGACGGCTTTGCTGCCATGGGATTCCCTAACTGCGGGGGAGCAATAGATGGCACACATATCCCGATTTTGGCTCCAGACCATCTCGCGACCGAGTACATCAGCAGGAAGGGCTACTTCTCCATGGTGCTGCAAGCACTCGTGGATCACAAGGGGCGTTTTACGGACATCAATGCTGGGTGGTCGGGAAAGGTGCATGATGCCCGCATTTTCAGGAACACTGGTCTGTATCGGAAGCTGCAAGGGGGTACCTTCTTCCCAGATCAAAAAATTACTGTGGGGGATGTGGAGATGCCCATAGTCATCCTCAGAGACCCAGCATACCCACTGATGCCATGGCTCATGAAGCCATACACCGGGAACCTAGATCGCAGCAAGGAGCGGTTCAATTACAGATTGAGCTGCTGCAGAATGACTGTAGAGTGTGCCTTCGGCCGTTTAAAAGGGCGCTGGCGATGTTTGTATGGGAGGCTGGACTTGGACGAGGACAACATCCCTGCTGTAATTGCGGTGTGCTGTGTCCTTCATAACATTTGTGAAAATAGGGGAGAAAAGTTTTCCCTGGGATGGGCTATGGAGGCACAGCACCTCGAGGCAGCATACGAACAGCCAGCCACTAGGAGTATTAGGGGGGCCCAACAAGGAGCTTCTCGCATAAGGGAGGCACTCAGAGCATTTCAATGATCCCCTCCCATAGTTCACTTCAAGGACACATCAAGTGCACCTTATAAGATTTTCACTGTGTACAAATAAAGCCACTCTTCAAATTTTTTGTTACTGTTTTTATTAAAAGATGAAAGTGGGGGGTTACAGGTGGGTGTAGCTGCGGGTCTCTAAAAAGTAGCTCTGTGAGGGATTGGATGTTGCAGTATACCAGGGGAACGGGTGGCCTTCAAAGAAATGCTTTGAAGGACTACGGGGTGTGGGAGGCAGACACGGCTGAACTCTCTGGAGTGGAGCCCGTACATTAATCGCCGGGGTCTGCAAAGCAATCATGCTCTTGAGCAGTTCTGTTTGCTCCTTCATCACGCTTATCAGTTCGTCCCTGTGTTTCTGCCTCCTCTGTTGGGATTCCTCTCTCCAGGCTCGATTCTCCCTCGCGGATGCCTCTGTTGTTTTCATCAGCTCCTGAAACATATCCTCCCTGTTTCTTCGAGGACGCCGCTGAATGTTTCTCATGCGGTCAGCTGGGGTAGGCACTGGCCTTGTGAAGGTCGAATCTAATAAAAAAAATAACAATAAAGCTATTGTTAACACATAGCCTAGATAGCCAATGTAACCTTCCAGTAGCACATTCCACTGGAAGGTACAGGGCAGTCAACATCCTATGCTTTGCTGAAGTGGACAAGGTACGTCCTAATAGAAACCTTACTGGGGGCTAACATTCTGCACAGGGCAAACAGATGGAACCCGATATCTCTCTCCTCAGAATGCCCCTGCCAGCTAGAATACATATCCTATATGCCACCGGATGCAAGCCAGGACCGTATGCTGCTGCATTGTGTGCTGCCGTGGTTCCCAGGGCTGTGCTTTGCAGCTGGCGAGGCCGAGTATCCTTATACGGGAGCGTAGACACAAACGCTCTCCCATCTAACCTGAGTAAGAGGCTCTGGAGGTACATTGAGGAAACCTTTAGTGACCTAAATACAGATGATTTTTTGACAATCACTGCTTGTGTTGATGCACTTCTAATGAATGCAGAGTAAAGAGCGTGCACACCGTGGACCGAGACAGCAAGCACCCCCGCCGCGGACAATGATATTTTAGCAGGAGCCATAGCTGCACGAATGAGAAACTTACCTGAACCCCACTCTGTCACCTCAGAGGTCACGCTACAATTCATGTCTTGGGTGGACGTCTCAGCGGGGGTGCAGAACAGCTCCTGGCTACACGCTGTTGCGCTTTCCTCCAGGTCATCCTCCATCTCCTCCTCCTCATCGATCATGTCCTCATCCTGCTCGGGTCTGGCATTCAGTGGATGAAGGGGGGCCGATGTGTCCACGGGACTCTTTGCAGTGGTTGTGGGGTCCCCACTGAGGATGGCTTCTATCTCCTTATAGTACCTGCATGTAGCAGGCGCTGATCCCGAACGGCGGTTTGTCTCCTTCGCTTGGTGATAGGTTATTCTTAGCTTCTTCACCTTTCATCTGCACTGCACAGTGTCTCTATCATAACCTCTCTCGGACATGGCCCGAGAAATTATGCCATATGTATCATAATTTCGCCTGCTGCCACGTAGCTGCGCCTGCACAGCAGACTCTCCCCAGATGCTGATCAGGTCCAGCCCCTCTGCCGTGCTCCAAATGGGTGTGCGTCTTCCACGATGGGCCGCCATTGCTAGTGAAGCTCGGAGCTGCACTCCACTCCACGAGGAAGAGAACAGGAAGTGAAACAGAGGAAAAATTCGAAAATCCCAGGAATCAAAATAGGTCAGGGACTGTTTCGTCACGGCCACAGAGCGGATGGGGGGAAGACCAGAGAGGACGACTTTGGAATGCTGGGACACTTCCGGAGGCCAATCATTGCGCGGTAAGCGTACACACGAGTCGAAAGGCGCAACAGCTGTTCCACGTTAACTGCTACCACCCTCGTTGAGGTGGTTTTTCTTTTGCGCTCCAAAAGGGCTGTTGACGCGCAACAGCCCTTTTGCACGTGTGTACGCTGCTGTTGTTATCGCGCAGTAGTGACTGTTAATGTGCGATAAAGTGATCATGTGTAAATGTCCTTAGAGGCATAGACTGGGTTGGAATAATCCCTGGCTATAAATTAGGCCTAATGTGGGTGTTTAACGTCTGATCCAGATGCCTGGATGTTTGCTTGAGGGATTGGGGGCCGGCTGAGAGCATGCTGTACAGTAAAGGTGCTTTTCTGCTGCTTTGATTTATTGCATGGCTGATCTAATCTGTGATTCATGCATGATTATTTAACACTGCTGGTTGGCTGCGCTAACAGGCTATTGTGTACAAGTTCCTAATGCTGCAGAGTGATCATTGCAGTGTTGCTCTAAGTTGTATTGTTAGACTGCCGCAAGATTTTTGTGTGGTTATTATGCTTAAATCCAAATAAGTAAATGGAGCTGGATGACTAAATGCACTGAACTAGACAATCAAATCCTCTGAAAATGGCAGATCTGCCATGTAGACTCTCTCACGTGATCTGTTGGGGAGCCTCCATTACTGTGTGTGACAGTGGTCTGATCACGGCTGTGGCAGCCAGGAACTAATGAGATTTGTGGCTCAGAGGTCAGTTTCTTTCTGTGCCACACTAGCTGACAGATTCGATTAGTCAGTGTTTAAACAGGTCTTTGGAAATGCAGCGCACTATATATGAAGTGGTTATATTGTTTCTATTGCACCCTTATGTCTGATCTCTTAATTTTTCATTCCTTTTTTTAAGTGCAGCAGGTTGGCTTTTTCTGTGACCAGATTGAGGAGTGGTCTGACAACAGCCTGTCAGAAGGTAACAGGTGCACTCTTTTTATAGACAATTTCCAGAGGGGTAGCTGTGTTAGTCTGTGTACAGCAAAAACAACAAGAGTCCTGTGCCACCTTAAAGACTAACAAATTTCTTTGGGCGTAAGCTTTTGTGGGCTGCAACCCACTTCATCAGATATAAATTTCCCATGAAAGTTTATGCCCAAAGAAATCTGTTAGTCTTTAAGGTGCCACAGGACTCTCTTTATAGAGACAAATGCTTCTGCCTACATTTATTTATTCATTCTATATTTATGTGTATCCATTAATGCACAGGGGAATTATTGTCAAATATCTGAAGCAACCAGGTAGCTCTAGTCTCTTCCTTTTTGAGCAGCACCTAAGGGCTATGGACATATACTGACAATAACAATGAGGAAGAGAATACTTAGTTCATATTTAGGGCTTTTCATCCATAGATCTTGAAGGGTGTGTCTGCACAGCCAGCAGAAACTGCTGCAGGGAATCTCGAAGACCCAATGTCTGCTAGGTTCACAGGGCTCCCGCAATGGCACCCAAATCGTTAGTGTCGCTGTTCAGGCTCAGGCTGTCACAGTGGCTTTGAAGCCCACCCCACTCTGGAGACTTCAGAGCCCAAGCCCGATCTGACTATTGTTAGCACTGTTGCACTAATCCCGTCAGCTGGATTTGTAGACCTGGGCTCTGAAACTTGCTGCTGCAGGTTCTTACTTGGCATGTAGACCTACCCAAAGTGTGGGAGAGAGAAAGTGGGCTATATCCAACTGTCCTTGAACCAGGGGACGTAGACTCCAGGAAGGCCTGCCCACTGGTTCCGGTCACAAAGGAGAAACAGGACTTAGCTGTGATGGATATAAAGGGTTTTTTACCTAGTCTGTGGGACAGACCCTATGGTGCCACTGGCCCCTGATCAGCACAGCCTTGTGCTAGCCAGTGTATCTTAATAAGCAGAGTGGCCAGTTAGCAGCAGTCATAGAAGAAGATGCTGATGATACGGCATTGCCTCCAGTAGCATCTGCCAGTGACCCCTCCCCCCCTCTTTTTCTCTCTCAGGACCTTCATTTCCTGGGCACAGAAAGGGGGCGTATGACACAGGAACATGGGAGCATCCAGTGAAATGAAAACATGGCAAATTCACAACTGATAAGAGGAAGTGCTTTTTTTCACTTAATGCATAATTAGACAGTGGAACTCAATTCCACAGGAAGGGGTTGAGGAAAGGAACTTAACTAGCAAGATTTGAAGAGGGACTACGTAGCTGCATGGCAAGACTGGCCAGAGTTAATGCTGTAATAGCCACTGCTGCTATTCGAAGGGAGCAACACACAGGCTCCAGCCACCTCATCTGTTGTCATGCGTCCACCTCTTGGTGGTAGCTCGTCATCCAGCTGTAATAGCATTACTGGTAACTATTACACTAACCTAATTTTTGGAGATATAAAGCCCCTTACTGCAGGGTTTATGCCAATTTCTATCTATTAGGGATTAGGCTGAGACCTGTATAGATGCAGATTAGCCCATATCTACCTGCTGCAGACCTCTCACACTTTCTTCTGAAGCGGGCCACTGGTACTGACGGGATATGGGTCACATGGACCTGGGGCCTGATCCAGAGTGGCAGTGCCTGTGTTCTCCTGAAGCCTTCACTCAGGAAACCCAGTGCAATGGTAGAGGAGCCAGTTAGTTGATGCCAGGGCCGGAAGAGGAAACAAACAGGTAAAGTGGTAGGAGCCACGGCAGGCGGCAGCCTTGCATTCAGGCAGGAGTGAGACTGGGCAGCAGTTGCTCTGCAAATTGTGCTCTAAATGTGGTTTTGATGAAGTAGTCTAGGAAAGAATTTGCATCATCATTTTTTCCACTGTTTTAGCAATAGCATAACAGCAACTAAGTGTAAGCAGGGAAATGGGCCTGCCATTGTGGGGAATTAATCTGGCTCATATACTACCCTGGTGGAATTGGTTAGCAAAAGAATCTGTGTCCTTGCTCCTACTCCTTTTACCCAGCAGCCTACCTGATCTTAAGGGTTCCCTTCCCATCCTGTTGTGTGGCAGGCAGGGTCCCTGTAACCATGGCAAGGCTGGGTCCTGGATTCCTGGGAGGGGGCTCAACTCCCAGTCTTGTTCTGGTCACCTAGGGCAGGGGCTTAGGTTTCCCCACTCCAGACTACTAACTCTGCATGGGTGCTTCCCTGATCCATTAATCATTGCGTATAGTTGAAAGCAATATAACATGTCAGTTCAAAGCAATACAACACGTGTTTCCACCCATTCTGAAAATGTTATATTAACAATACCTGTCACAAATACTTAAAGGTGAACATTCTTCTTCTGTATGGAAAGGTGTTAAAAATTATTTGTGAAATACAAGTCAAGAACATTTGACAATATTGACAATTGAAAGTGCCTCTTTACAAAATATTACTTAAGATGACTTAATTGACAATTTTATAAAGAAAAAGTGTAGGAAAAAAGCTATCTGAATAATTTTTTTTTCAAATTACAAGTTTCTTCAGAGGAAGTTCTTATTTTTCCATTCATGCGTCACCTATACTTTTTATTTTTACACATTTTTCACGTTAGCGTAATGCAATTATAAGCTTTCATCTAAGCCAGAAGTTCTCAAACTGTCATCCAAGAACTCCATTCAGATGGAGCCAAGGGAAGGTTATTAAGGTTTTGGGGTTGGTTTTTTTTTTTTTTTTAGTGAAACGTTTTTATCCAAAGCACTTTTCAATAGTTAAATAATAGTACAAACAACATTTGGAAAGATTATTAAGTGGTTGGCTGAGACCCTCAGCAATTTTCAGGTGGTCGGTGGGGGGAAAAAAGTTAGATTACAAAAACAATCAAGGTACCTCACTTTATTTTCATTTACTTCCTAGTATTTATAATACAGGAAGAGGATGAAGGAAAAAGAGAAGGAAAAATGGGATGTGGGGAGGAAGATAATAGAGAATGTTCTTTTTTTTTTTGGCTGTGTCTCTAGGGGCCCCAACAATGAAGCTGGCCACAGGGCCCCATTAACTCTAAATCCGCCACTGACTTGAGCACTCACTGGATCTGTGTCACATGCCTCCCATCCTTGAGGGATAGTCACAAGAGGAAGACATGGTATAGAGACAGCTGGCAAGGTGCGCCCTGTCCCTCTCCATCTGTATTGAGAACAACTCAGCAACCCAGCTGCTTCCCTTGCTGAGAGAGCGCAGCCGTCCAGTACGCACTAAGTGCTTCTTGGCTGCTCATTCTGTCCAGGCCCTTCACAGGTAGATGCTGCCTTTCATCTTCTAAGTGGAGAAACGCGGTTTGCTTGCATCTGAGAAGTCTGTGATCAAAGTCTTTCCGTGGTGATTTGTGCCTTTCAACCTTCAGACAGACGCAGACTGCCAACAGGCAGAAGTCTGATTAATTGTGGGATCAGGAGGCAGCTACCACATCTGCCCTGGCATATGGGATGTGTTTGCAGGACTGGCTTGCCCTGCTAAATGCACTGCTAGAATGCTCCAATGCTGGGCTGCATTAAGGTCTGAGTCTGCAACCCTGGAACTGAATAAATGGGACCTGAGTATGGTGACCAGATATCCTGATTGTATAGGGACAGACTTGATATTCAGGATTTTTTCTTACACAGGCACCTGTTACTCCCCGCTGCCTGTCCTGATTTTCACGCTTGCTATCTGGTCATCCTAGATCTAGTGGAAAGCTTGAACACCACCCACAGCTCCCTGGGAAAGCAGGAGGAAAAGATGTGTAGGGATGCATTATGCCATTTTCAGACAGGGCTGGTGTGTCACATTTATCCCAAGCCTGCAGGCGTGGGGTCCCACAGCCATGTGTACTCTGATAGGTTTCCAAAGTCCTCAGAATAGGCCAGGTCAGTAAACAGCTGTGGTGTTCCTGACAGTTCTGGTTTCAGACAATGCTGGTGTGTGCTGGATAACTCAAAGCACACTGCAGGGCCTATTTGGGACCCAGCAGCTGTTCCAGTTCTGCACAGTAAGAGCCCTGCATCGACTAGAGAGGAAGCCAAGTAGACTCAAATTTTTCTATGATACTAGTTGTAAACAAAGATGTTCAATTAATTCTTTCCCTGAAGCTGTTGTCTGAACAGTGAGTAACTTTTCCTTGCGTAGTCTAGTAGTGAGTTCTAATCCTGCCTCTGTCTGTCTGTCTGTCTGCCATCAATGTCACATCACCACTCTGTGCCTCAGTTTCCCCAGAACACTACATTCCAAGGGCGTTGCATGGATTACCGAGTTAATGTCTATTTCGAGCTTTGAAAAGGGAAAGTTCTGTAAACATGTTAAGTGTTGTTGTGGGTCTTCATTGTTCTGCCATGTCAGGTGAGCTCTCGGAGGGAGGAGAAATCAGCATGTGGTACTTAGCGGAGGAAGGTTAGTCCTGTGACTCAGGTACAGAACAGAACTAAGCAGAACTGATTTTAATTCCTTGCTCTGCCACTGATTTTCTGGGTGATCTCAGGCAAGTCACTTAACCTCTCTGTAGTTCCGTTCTTCTTCTGTAAAATGGACATGGTGTCTTTTCACCCTCCCCTCCCTGTCTTGTCCATTCTGACCCTGATTTTTCAGGGCAGGGACAGTCTCTCACTATGCATTTGTACAGGTCCCAGCATAGGGGAGCCCCAGTCTCAGATAGGACACCTACACACTATTATAACATTATTAAAAATACATTTAGCCCCTTGAGTTCATGCTGGACCAACAGACGTTCTCCAGAAAGCTGGTTCTGATTTACACAATTGTGGGCACATGCACCATAAGACCCCTTTCCTCTGCTAGAGCAGTGTAAAAGGGCCTTGGTGTGAATGAGAATCAGCCCTACTGTCTCTAAAGACCACTCACAGCAGTACTTTGCAGAACCATCACCTGGGGGCTGGAAGGGGGTGGGTCTGGGTCATGGCAACTTGTTCTTCAAATCCTATTTATAAGGGGCAGCACTTCATTCCCTGGGAAGAAGGTAGAAGGAAAATCTCCTGGGGAACAAATGCTTCTTGATGTACAAGAGCCAGGGGTGTGTGTGTGTGGCTATGTTAATTGAATAACTTTCCCCATGAGATGTGCTGGTAACAATGCAGAACACAACAGTTTTCTCTACTACAGACAGAGGTGTTAATTAGTGCATTTCTAAAAGCACCCAGCCGTTGAGTCAATAAAGCAAGTAATACATCCAGCACTAATTGCCTGAACATGGAAGCTTTTGCTTTGAATTGATTTCTGAAACAGCCTCCCTGCACAGCTGAAGGGACAGTTTTGTTCCTTCCTTTGTCTGCCAAAAGAGCTGTTTAGACATGCAGGTGATGGATTTGATTGAGAACAGTGCCTTTTGCTTTTCTTCCAGAAGACTGGACAAATGAGGATTAGGTTTCAAGTTTAATGTAACTAGACTGCAGGGGAAAAACAAAATCACATCATCTTTGCTGACTCCATGACCTGACAAACAAGTTTGGTATGATAGAGTGGCCAGGAGAGTCCCTGTAGCAGAAACAGATGGTCTCAAGGTTGCACAAAATATAGCTGATTTCTGTCCAAGTTTCATTAGCAACAACTATGGAGAGGGTTTTCCTGGCCTTCTCTTCCTTCACTCCTCTGGCATAAGTGGGGAAAGATAATCAAACCTGATGTTTGATGGTGTGATAATGTGGTTCAGGACATATTGGTTTCTGGTGCAGGATTCACTTTCTCCTGGAAAAGGAGGGTGCTGCAATGATGCTGTTGGCAAATGGGGTGGGTTGGTGTCCTGGAAAGTGCCCATGAGCCTATGGAATGACTACCACTCACAACAGAGCCAAGTGCAATAGTTCCTTTTGGCTTTTAACACATAAGAGCAGGGATTTCTGTTGGTGTCCAGGATCTAGTTTCTGCACCTAAGTGTTTGTCTTAATATTGGAATTCCCTGCTCGATTTAATTTCATGCTGGAGAACAGCACTGGTTTTCGCAGCCCATTTTAGACTATGTCCTCTATATACTCAGTTCTTTCTGCCTCTGCCTGCAATCCACCACTACCCTTTGTTCTTTGGATTCCTTCCCTCATTTCTCATTGCCACCAATCTCAGAAACCCAGGGAAATGACACAGACCCCATTAAAACACTGCAAGAATTTTTCCTATGCAGCTGCTTCCTGGAGATGGCAGGAGCAAGGCACAGGAGTGAGGAAAAGTAAGTGACTCAGAAAGCAGCTGATTTTCCAACAGTGTGATTATGAATAGACAGGCGCTGATTTAGCATAGGCTTTGTAACTAACAGGAAATGGTTATGCAATTGTGTGTGCAATTTGGATGAGCTAATCTACATTCAAAGAATGGGTACAGATGGATCAAAGATCATAATAGACTCGTGTTCTAGCAGACCTGTACAAGGAACTGTATGGCTGAGTGCCTGTTAAGGATGAGAATGATAGGCACCGGTGAAATCTCTGAGGGCCAATCACTGCAACAAGCAAACTGGGTATTCCACGACACAAGCTCTGGTGAGGGGCTCTGAAATGGGGACGTGCAATTCGGCATTCGCCCCAGGCAGCCACTGGTAACTGGGGCAGAGGGTGGGGTTAAATTCTCCTCTCTCTCTCTCTCAGCAATGTGAATCCAGAGTAACTGCACTGAGGGAAATGGCATTACTCTAGATTTACACAAGTGTAAATAAGAACAGGATTTGGCCCACCGTCTTTGGTGCACTCTGTTCTTCAGTTTTTTCAGTACGTCATGACACAGGAGAAAGTTTTGCTGAGCAAAATGTCAAGTGGTAATAAAAGCCTAGGCCATGGTAGCATGGGGCATGGCTCACTTGCTAGTGGATTCTCTGTACTTTAAAGACTTTAAATCATGATTTGAGGACTTTAATAACTCAGTCATAGGTTAGAGGTTTATTGCAGGAGTGGATGGGTGAGGTTTTGTGGCCTGCATTGTGCAGGAGGTCAGACTAGATGATCATACTGGCCTTAGAGTCTATGAGTAGATGAGTGCACTCTAGTTGAAATAATTCAACCAGAAAAATCGATCCACTTGTACTAGGGCAAACCCCTAAGCCAGACACTAGATCAGTTTAACCCTTGCCTATTTCACTCTAACTTACTGATTCAGCTGAACATATTTACATAAATGTTAGACTGGTTTGTGTATCTATTTCAAGGGTTTGATTCAGTTGAACTAGATAGGTTTAAAAAAGAATATTCGGTTAAACCAGTGCATGTTTCTAGTCTAGACAGGGCCAAGGAGCAGGGATGGTGAAAAGCATCAGGAACCGGGTTACTCACGTGCTTGAAGTTAAACATCTGCTTAAGTGCTTTGCTGGATTGGGGCCTATACTCTTCTTTTTATAAATGCTTTCCCTTTTAAAGTGATCTTAGTCATGCAGGCATGGAGCTTTTATTGTGACTCTGCCCCTAGATACAGTGCAGAGGGCTGCAGTCGTTCAGCCTGCATATTAAAGTACTGACCCTGGAACATTGCAAGCGCACCCAGGGAGAGACTTGGGCTGCCAACCAACCTTTCCTTCTGCGCATAACATGTGTTGGTGCTACAGCAGTAGGAGCTCGACACGCAACAGTTTGCTAGCACAAGACAAACTCTCAGACTGTTTTTTTTCAAATGCAAAACTGAATCCTGACATTTAAAAAATATATTTTCCCACCCCCAAAACACTTGATTCTGGATGCAAGCCAAGAGACCCAGCATGGACTTGCAGCTTTACAACATAGCCATTTTATATGCCAGGTAGTCTCCACTGTACACTGAAAGCGATGTACCGATGTTAGCGCATCAATAGGAGTATTGAACAGCAGCCCCATATGATTCCTTTGCATTTACAAAACAGACTCTGAATAGCTAGGCAGCCAGGCCTGATGGGAAAATATTCATCACGGCACAAACATCACAGTAGCAAATGAAAGGGACAGCATTCCCAGCTTGCCAGCCATCTCACTCATCCCATGCTTTGCAGACTTTGCTCAGAGGGGTGATTTTATCGATATCCTGCAGGGGAAGCCCCAGTTTCTGGGCCTGTCCATTCTGCATAGGGCAGGCAGCTTTGGCAGGCAGGTTCTTGAGACAGACGGAGTTGGAGGATTCCTGGTCAGTGAAGATCTTGTTGCGAGCACTGAAGCCACTGGTGCTGCCCGTCACCTTCTCAGAATAGGCCTCGTGGTGGCCTAGCTCCTCTGAGCAGATGTGGAAGTGGAAGGCTGCTTGGAAGCCCCGCTTGAAGTTCTCATTGAAGTAGCCATAGATAATGGGATTGATGCTGCTGTTGGAGAAGGCCAGCCAGTGCGCGAAGGGGAAGATGTAACCTGTCAGCAGGTCGATTTGGTCATCCTCCAGCTTAGCGTAATCCGTGAACAGCATCAGAGTCCACAGGGGCAGCCAGGAAAGCATGAAGAGCATGGCCACCAGAATGAGCATCTTGATGACCTTGACCTTCCGCCTGGAGACAGCAGCAGTGCAGCACTCCTGGCTCTCCACTCTGTGCTTGCTCACCGGTCCTGATGACCTATAGAGCTTGACCCCGATCCTTCCATACATGGCCATGATGAGCGTCAGTGGGGCCACATAGATGTGGGCAAATAGGACGGTGGTGTAGACCTTACGCATCTCGCTGTTGGGCCAGGCCTCGTAGCAGGAATACAAGGGGTAAGCCAGGCTCTGGTTGTCGTACACCACGTAGTGATCCTCAATCTGCACCACGGTGAGCATGACCGCAGAAGGACACATGATGGTGATGGCCAGGATCCAGATGATAGCGATGGTGTTCAGGGCTTTGAGCAGACTGAGCTTGGATTTAAAGGGATAAATGATGCAGCGGAATCTGTTGCAAAACCAACACATAGAGGGGTGAGTTCTGCTGAGGCAGTGGATGCAGAGCAAGACACCAAAGGCATCTAAACAGAAAGCAGTCTCAGGTTCCCCTTGGGTGGTGCATGCAGGATTCCCTTGAGCTTGGAAGACAAGTAGGTAACTCCAAGATCATGTCTCTTTGGGTGCATCTACACTGGTAAATTAATCGGCTTAAGCTTGTTTAAGTCGACTTAATTTACCCTGCTTCTACACTACAGTTTCCTTAAGTCGACTTAAGCAAGCTGCTTAAGTTGACTTAAGGAAAATAAAGTCGACTTAATTAAAATTAAGTCGACTTTATAAAACCACCTTCCTAGTAGACCTAAGGCTTAAGTCGACTCCCTAGAGTCGACTTAAGCCAGTGTAGACGTGGGGTAGCCCTAAGTTGACTTAGGGCTACCACAGGGTTACACCCATGCCCTCCCTGCCAGGGGGGCACAGGGGGAGCCTGGCATGCCTCCCCACCTGGCAGGGCAGAGCCCTGCCCACCCTGCCCCTATGCCCTGCCATGGTCCCTGTCCCCCTTTGCCCCATTGTACCTAGGTACAATGGTGCAAAGGCTGAGCCCCCTGGCATTGGGCAAGGGGTGCCCCCCCACCCCTGTGGACCTCCCCTAGGTCCCCTTAAGCCCCTAGAAGTCGACCTAGGCATCCAGTGTAGATGCTCTAGGTCAACTTTTTAAGTTCCCCTGTAAGTCGACTTTATTTTTAAGTGTGGACACACTAAGTCGACTTAAAGTCGACTTAAATTATCAAGTGTACACATAGCCTTTGGGCCCTGTGCCCAGAGAGGTAGAAAAGGGCAGGGTTCCACATGATCTAATCCAGACACTTGCTGGAGTTTTCAAAAGTGCTTAGTATTGGCCTAATTCTGCTTCCATTGAAGTCATGGTAAAACTTCCTCTGAAAGAGATATGGGGTGAAAGCCCGGCTCACTTGTAAAATGCCATTGACTTCCACAAAGTCAGGATTTCACTGCTTCCATCTTTACACTGTGCCCAGGTTCTGCAGTGCAGATATCTGTTCTCACTGACTACTTGTATTACTGCAGCGGCAAGGACCCCTCGTCATGAACTAAGCCCTCTCATACTAGGTGCTGTACATGCAGAGAACAAAGAGATGGATTATCAGCTCTTTGGGGCAGGAGTCAAGTACAAGACAAACACAGCAGGTGGAGACAGACAGACGGAGCGGAAAGAAACAATGAGACCGTTCTGATCAGGACAATAGGCAGTGGTCTCAGTATATATCAGCAACATAAACACTGTTGAGCTTTGGGTAGACTTCATGGCAAAGAAGTTTTGAAGAGGAGGAGGAAGGTTTGTGGCTATTTGGGGGGCAGTCATCCCAAGCATGAGGGGCAGAAAGGAAGAAAGCTTTTAAAGGAAAACCCAATCATTTTTTACAAAAATGGACATTTCTCATGAAAATTTGTTTGGTCAAAAATCCATTTTCAATCATCATAAACAAAAGCAAACCACAACAACCCGCCCCACTCCGCCATCACCCCTCTTTCAGAGGAAAATGTTCTTCCAGCTCTAAAATAATTTTTTGCAGGGTTGCCAGATTAGCTATGACCAGAGGTTCCTCTTGCCCAGTATCTCACATGCAACAGTGGCCTATACCAGCTGCTTTAGAGGAAAGTTCAAGAAAATCTGCAGGAGATATTTATGGAAGAACTGCCAAGGGGAAAATTTTCTTCCTAACGCTGATCATTTGGAGGCTGCCATGTGCCTGGAAGCAGGAAGACGGAACCAATGGCCTCAATTCCATTCCAGTCTTATCTGGAGTTTGCAGGTTCACTCAAAGTCAAACTCCCCAAGTTACCCTGCGGCAGAAAACTGCGAACCAAAGAAGCCTGCATTTGATTGTGGTAATTGTCTGCCTTTGCCACATTGTGTTGCTCTGAATGGCTGGCTGTGAGTGGGCACGCAGCCGTTAATGATTAAAACATATGGGAGTGGAAATAACCTTTTGATTCTGGTTGTTCTTATTGGAAATAATTCCAGAGTTATTAAATCAGCAGCTTCATAACTGTTCTCCAAGTAATTGACTTTTTAATTAAATGTAGTTGTCTTGCAAAAACATCAGTCTTTGAAACTGTTCAAAGCACTGCGTAGTGTCACAGATTTCTGACCTGAAAGGTCTGGAGTGAGGGAAGGGGACAGCTCAGGGACTGATAAAGGGAAAAGGAGACACACTATTCTCAGTTCTGCCTCTTTTGGAGCAGTTATTTACTGATGGCTGCTCAAGGCCCTTTCTGTGGAAGGGGTTTGGGACTTCCATGTGGGCAGGCATCTGCTCTGCAACTAGCCTAGACTGGCCGCCTTTTTATGGCAGCATACAGCCTACGGCTGCATGGAAAGCTTTGCCCGTGCAGTTCTGCTGGTGTACAAGAGGAGCCCAGTGTAGACATAGTGGGTGCTGACTCCGCGCTTTTGCTGGTAGAGTTTATACCTCCCTCCACCCACTAGCTATGTTGGTCCCAAATCTCACCACTGTCCAACAGAGCTATGCAAGCAGAAAATTGTGGTGTTGACTTGGCCTAAAGGCTGAATGGCCACACCTGCGTAACCTTCTCACACTGAGAAGGGGTCACTCGAGTACATTGCCCTGCCAACATGGGGAAGCTGTAACTGGCAGTACTGGGAATAAATGGCCTGCTCTAATCCCAATGGAAATCAATGGGAATTTTCCCCTGTTGATCTTCATGGGAGTTGGAAGGGGCTTCAGAGCGCTGTGCTTTGAACCTAGTACCATATTTGCTTTATTTAAAGTCAAGGGCAGGGGAGCTTCAGTTTCTGTTGTTCCAGATCTGCTTTCCCTCCTGCAGCCCCTTCTCACCTGTCCACCGCAATCGCCACCAGCGTGAAAACGGACGAGGAAACAGACATGCCTTGAACCAGCCCACTCATCTTGCAGACTCCATTGCTGAAGGGCCAGCCTAGCGGAAAACAGACAAGGGGCAATTAGAGTCCAGGGTAAACAGAAGCTCATGAAAACTAGGAGATGCAGTGTCAAATCATTTGCTGCGCCATGTTTGAAAAGCCAGTGCAGTTTGCTGTCTATGGGAGCGATCACCTCCTGGTGGAATCAGGACTGGCTGCAATGGCCAGATTCAGCTCTGACTCCATATTGCACCTTGAGGGTCCCTGCAGTTTGCCTAGCTAGTGTTAGTAGTGGGGATTTCATCGTTGCTGCTTTGGCAGCGAAAAGCTACTAATAGGCTCATTGCACAAGCTCATTCAAGTTAGTGTCTTTATATTTGTATATAAAATGAGCAACTGGCAGATCTGGGGGGTGACGGAGTGCTGGCCTGGCCCTGGACAGTCTTTGGCTGGCAGGGTTGAAGAGCCCTGCCAGAGCTGTGAGAGGGTTGCGGAGGGGAGGCTGCAGAACAGCTATTAAAGGCATTGGATCAATGGGGAAGCCCAGAACTGGAGGAACCAGACTGATGTGACTTAGCAGGGGTGTGTGGCAGCTCTGCACTGTGATAGCAGACAGTGTTTGCTGCTAGAGGGCACAACAGGTCTGGGCTGGTGTCTCTTGGCAGAGACGTGTGTGGGACATTTGTGCAGCATCTCCTCTTCCTGAACCTGGGGGGCACCAGCACAATCAACCCCTCCAGATTTCACTTCGCAGTTACAGAAAACAAGATGCAATCTCCAGCCCATTAAGCCAGTGGTTTTCAAACGTAGGGTTAGGACCCAGTAGTGGGTCGCAGACCCTCAGGTACCAAGTCACAGCACCCCCTTCTGCCACCGCCAAAAGACTGGAATGCATTGCTCAGAGATGGAATTGTTGGGTCACGGGCATGAATGATTTTCTTTCAACTGAATCCTGAGAAAAAAGTTTGAAAACCACTGCCTTAAGCGAGTGTGTCTCAGAGCTCTCTACTGTCCTTCACTCCCCTAGGAGTTTGGGTGCCAGGGACTGTAGATGCTTCAATATGTTAAACACATGTTTTTCCTGACACCTCTGGAAACAGCATTATTCCAAGTGGCTCCTAGACCACAGAAGGCAGTCTTTCGCCATTCACCCTGAGCCCAGCCTAGGCAGCAGAGGAGAACAACCCCTGCATGCTCTAGCCAGGATGGGAGCTGCTATGCGCAGCAGACCCTTAATGAAGCATGTGGGAACAGCTCTAATGCCCATGGAGAGTCCTGGCCTTGCAATGGGCCCAGCCAGCACTGAGCCAGCTCATGGAAGTCCGTGGGAACTGAATGTGCTCAGCCCCTTTGCAAGCGAGGCAGCATTTATTTAGGAGTCTGTTCTGAGGCACCCAGCTTTGTAAATGTGGCTTGTTTTGCACCACTTGTACATCCCTAAATGATCCCTGTCTCCCTCTGCTGTTTGCAACTTTGGATGCTCATCAGTGGAGCTGCATAGCCTGTGTTCCTAAGGCTGCTTTAGTTCCATCTTGATGGTCTCCTTACACTTAGCATTTATAAGGTAATTTCCTTCTTCAAAGCAATTAATAAGGCTCAGCTGACACCTCTCCTCTGAGGCAGCTGGGTATGCAAATGGCCTAGCACGGTGAACTGCTGTCCCTGAGAGCCCAGAGGAAACTGGGATTGGGTCAATCCTGTGCTTAGAAAACTCAGCAATGCCCTTCTTCTCATTAACTCTTGTGGTTGGGAGTCGACGCAGCTGACCAGTACAAAGAACACTCATCCTCACCCAGTCGCCTTACCTGTGATTAAATTGTCCACAAGGGTGGTGGGTACACAAAAAATCCCCACTAGCAGGTCGCTGATGGCCAGGTTGAGGATAAAGAGATTGGTGACTGTCCTCATCCGGCTGTTCTTCAGCACGATGAAGCAAACCAGACTGTTCCCAACCATGCACAAGGCAAAGATAAACAAGTAGGAGACGATATAGAGGGCAGCAACAGGTGGGGAGTGCTGGTAGTAGGGTGAATAAGTCAAGTTCCTTTTATGGCTCGCTAAAGAAGAGATCGTCTTGTTGATTCTGCCTTCTGACTCCATCCCAGGGCCACCCATGGCATGGCAGGAATTTAGCTCAGCTGTGAAAGACCATAGGAGAATTATGGGAGTTTCAGTGTTTTGACAACCACAGGTTGGATGAAGGTTTGTGACAAGACACTCAGGAACCGTGGGTGTCACTCAGTGGGGTGCAGAGAGGCAGATGTAGAAACTGAGATATGCATGTGCATGGATGGATGGATTGATTTGCATGGGGATAGATGTAGAACTGGCCAGAGGTGGATCAGTGAAGAGAGGGGAAAGAAAGAGGAAATGAGACAATATTTGTGAAAGAGACTGTGCCAGGATATGTACAAACCATCTTGGAATGTATCAAATGAAGTAAACAGCTTATTAACTAAGGCAGAACATTGATGTGAGAGGCAAGGCGGAAGGGGAAATCCATGCAGCAGAAAAGACATCTGTGTAATTGGCATTCCATTATTGCATGTGTGTAATTAGTTTATGTACATAATGAGGGTGAGCACAATGACACCATGGGAGCCGGAGGTGCAGTTCTGCCTTGTTGTTTTTATGCCTTTTAATGAGCAGGCGACACCATAAAGCAGATCCTGCACTGCTGTGACTTGCCACAGCGCCACTGAAGTCAACAAAGCTCTAACAGATAACACCCACGGAGGATCTGCCCTCCTGTTTTCTGACTAATGCCACCCCCTTGTGTTGTGAGCGATTTTCTTCCTAAAGGACATTTGCATGCAAATTGGCTCTCGGTGCCTTCACATCAACAGATGAACTGCTTGCTCAACAATGGAAAGTCAGACCCTCACAACAGCACAGTATCTTCTCCTTCACAGCAACCAGCAATGAGGGCCCCTTTAGGGATGCCTAGCCTCACAAGAGGGCAGTTGGACTGTGAAGGAGCAAAGGACCTTGGTTTTGCGGCAGCTAATAAAAGCATGCCTCCACTGTGATAAAAGACATGTACCGGGCTGTGGCTGGCCCAGATCAGGGCTTGGACTACGTGGCTATCAAACAGCCATGTAGACTCTCAGACTTAGACCGCAGCTATGGCCTGGGCCATCCTTTCTCCATCACTTGTCTCACTTTTATTGCCACTGCATTTTAAAGAGCAAAGGACTTAGGTATGTAAGGAAGAAAACAATGCAAGAATCCTCCTCTACTCATTTGTAAAAGGAGAGAAGGCCTAGATACTAGAGTGGTACATGATTCACAGAAGAGGTAGATAGTTATTTGTATTGCATACATAGGCCTCAAACAGTGATCAGCGCTCCATTTTGCTATCTGCTGGCATTCCCTGACCCAAAGAACCTATCAAGTTGTAAATATAGATAGATCTGTAGGGGGAAGAAGGGAGACTAGACAGATAGTGGAACAATTTATCAAACAATCAATTTATTCAAGTGTAGTAGATAATAGGGTTATAAAAGGCAAGGCCAACATGGATTTGTTGAGAGCGAATAATGTCAAACCAACATCAATGCCCTCTTTCACAGGGTAACCAGCCTAAGGGATAGGCAGGAAGTAGCTGTGTTGTATCTTGATTTTAGTAAGGAGTTTGACCCAGTCCTGCATGACGATCTCATAGGGAAACATGGTCTAGGTTTTATTTTTATATGGTGGGTGCACAAGTGGTTTGAAAGACCATACTCAAAGAGTACATATCAACAGCTTCCTATCCCACTAGGTGGGAGGACTTCACAGATGGATTCTCAAAGAGGTCTGTCCTGGGTCCAGTGCTAGTCAATATTTTCACTAATGATTTCAATGAAGGCGGAGAGTATATGCTTGTAAAATTGATGACACCAACATGGGAGGGATTATAAGCACTTTGGAGGACAGGATTAGAATTCAAAAAGATCTTGATAAATTGAAGAAGTGGTCTAAAATCAATAAGATGAAATCCAGTAATGACAAGTGCTAAGTACTACACACTTAGGATGGAAAAATCAAAGGCACAGCTACAAAAGGATGAATAATTGGCTAGACAGCAGTACTGCAGAAAACATTCTGGGAGTTATAGTGGACCTCAGGTAGAATACAAACAAGGAATCCTGTGGTGCTTTTAAAGATTAACAAATTTATTTATCGCATGAGCTTTCATGGGAGAAAATCCTACTTTGTCAGATGCTTTGAAGATCTGATGAAGTGGGATTTTCTCCCACGAAAGCTCATGTGCTAAATAAATTTGTTAGTCTTTAAAAGTGCCACAGGACTCCTTGTTTGTTTTGCTGAACTAGACTAACATGGCTACCCCTTTGGAACTCAGGTAGAATGTGCCAATTTGGTGGCAGTCCATTGTTCTTGTGTGTAAGACATGGGAGGTAATTACCTTGGTGTAATTGGTACTGGTGAGGCCTCAGCTGGAGTTCTGTCTCCAGTTGGGGTGCCACACTTCAATTTGTTCACATCATTTGTGAAGAGAGTCCAGAGGCTAATAACAAAAATGATAAAAGGTTTAGAAACCTGACCCATATGAGGAAAGGCAGAAAGAATTGGAACGTTTGGTCTAGAGAAGAGGAGAGGACCTGAAAAGTCTCCATGTATGTAAGAGGCTGTTAGCAAGAGGATGGTGATGAATTATTCTCCATGTCCATTGAGAGTAGGACAAGAGGGAATCAGTTTAGTTTGTAGCAAGGGAGTTTTAAGTTTTACATGCAGGGAAAATATGAACAGGAGAAAATGAACAGTCCTCTCCTGCTTCCCCGAGGTGGAGTACATGGGACATAATAGGGGTCTTTTCATCTTCCATCTTTAATTTCTATTATTCTCCAGCTGGCAGCTGCACTTCTCCCTGGACAAAGCATTTTGTCACAAGGGGTACTCTATGCACATCATACAGGGGGTCCTAGAGAGCCTCTCTTGGCTTACAGAAGCAATGAAAGCTTCGATTGGACAAAGGGGGATTTCAGTGCCGTCTGGTGCTGTGACTCAGTCGGCTTTGAATGTCGGTTTTAAGCTGTCAGGCTCATGCTGGGGAGATTTCCAGGCCCTTGCCTTGTCCATAATCCCTCCCCACCCATCCTGGAAAGCCGGGGCACGGGCGTGCTTTCAGGCACAACCCTGAGGAAAGGTCACTGTGGAAGTACAAGAGGCCCGGTCCTTGGAGAGGTTCCTCTGTGACACAGTGACTCCCATCATTACCCACCCGTGCCAGGCAGGGACCAGTGAGCAGCATACTCCCCTTGCAGGCAGCCAGTTCCATGGCCTCCACATGGAACCATGGTTTCACCCATCTTGCCCATTCTCTACCTAATTATTCCCAGAGAAGTATTTGCTGGTGCCAGGGCTCCAGTCCATGTGCCTCCAATGCAGCCCAATGCAGGCCCCCTCCTACACCCTTGTGCAGAAGGCCGTGGCCCTGATCTTTAATTTTTTTGGCCATCCCAGTGTTGTCTACATGCTGAGAATTGTCTGCTCAGCATCTGATCCAAATGAATGGATTCCTGGTGTGGACTGTTCCTTTCCGTTCCTCATTTTCTGTTGTGCATTTCTTCCCCACTCTTTAGAGCTGCAGTGCTTTTAATGTCACATGCCCTGCTCTGCAGGGCAAAATCATCCAGGCAAGAGCCTCTCCACCTGCATTTTACTGGCTCCTCCTGATGCCTGGTTCTAGGGCAATGAGGAGTTAATCTGGGCTGTCCAGACTGCACCCATTGTTGAAGTATCACGCACACACTTCCCTCCCACTGGGAACAAAGGTTAAAGGTGTCCTGGAGATAAAGACGTGCAGGTAGTTATCTATTCTTACTCAACCACTTAGAAAAAAATATATTGTGCTGATGCTGACATAAACCTCAGCGCTAAATGCAGAGCTGTAATTGTCACATCCTTCAGAGCCCTATTCATGTGTGCAGGATACAATCCGTTCTCTTCAGTCGCTTTCCATGCATAAGTCTATAGCTCAGCTCATGCAGCAAGCTCTAACACGGATGCTCTAATTCTAAGCACAGACTGAGTGTTACCGAGCCCTGTAGTTAACCGTTTGGTACAGTGACTTGATTCTGACCATTAAGGAAGTTGAACTAGATCATGTTCATCTGAAAGAGCTTTCCAAGTTTCCTGCCCCATTTAGTACCTGTGCTTATCTGACCCATGATGGGGTTCCTTCTTTCAATGAGTCTCTGTCTGCTAAATGACCCATCATTTACTGAGAAACATAAAATACCTACAATATCTATTTCTTCATCATTCTTGATTCTTGAAAAGATATGTTGCATCTCTTTCATCTGTCGGGAGAATAGCACCGCTTTTCCACATAGCAGCTCTGCAAAATATTGGGAATTATTTAGTTTCTTACCTGTGTCCTCTAGGAGTTGAGGGAATCCGCCTCTCTTTCAGGCTGACCGAAGAAGCTATCAACTTCCTGTTAATATCTTACATTTCCAGCACAAGAAGAATGGCCAGTTAAAAAAAAGAAAGAAATGTCTGCTCTCTAAAGTATTTACTCTTAAGCCCTCGATGCATAGACATGAGATGGAAATGCTTGCCTCTTCTGTGGCGATAGATGAGCAGTGCAGTTGTTTCTAATATGCTTATCTGCCTGAGCTCAGACTGAATGCAGACTCCGAAGTCCCCTTTATTATAAAGACAAGAACAGTGATGTCACTGAAAGGGCTTCAAAATGCCAAGAGAACAGTTGGAAGGACCTCTCGGTGTGAGTCTCTCTGTCACTCTCGCTTCTCCCTTAGTTGTCACTCCACAGTAGTTCAAATGTTTTGTTCTGACAACATTTTTTAAACGTTCCCCCTTACAGAGGCATGATGGTTTAAATCAAAGCGTTGCATCAAATCACACTGGGTTAGAAAGCTCAAGGCTAGCTCTATCGTACTGACACTTTTATTTTTGTGTACATGGAAAGTGTGGGGCTGTGGTTACCCTTTTCAATAACAGCCCCTTGCCTGTCTCTTCACCTCAGCCTTTCAAGACACTTTAGGAACGCTCATCGAGCTCCTCGGCACCTCTGGAATGTCATTTATCCCCTAAATTACAGAGGGGAGCCTGGGACACTGAAAGGTGCTTTGTCTCCCAGCCCACTGCTCTAACTGCAGCACACCACTGAATGAATGAGCTCATCAAGGTTCTGAACAGTGAGGGACCAAATAGCTCCCTGCGTCCGGTGCAAGAGGCAAGGCCAGTATTTTCATTCCCGCAGATGCCCCCGATCTTTCCTCCCCTTCCCCTCCGGGAGGGTTCCAACACCATTGGAGTTTGACTGAGATCTGCTGGACATTCAGAGGTATTTGTTTAAACATTGCAGAGCTTCACAGCCTCCTTGAGCTTGTCTAGCACACACAATCACAGCATGCTGCCCCATGCGCAGAGACATTTGTATCATTTCTTATCTGCACACTCAGGCACCCCACCTTTACCCCAATCCATGGGGCTCAAGGCATAACCCAGTGAAGGTATCCCCATTCCCAATCTGTAGGGCTCCAGGGGAAAGGCACCTAGCCCTTACCCAATTCACACTCTAGGGGTCAACGTAACTTATTCCCAGTCCACAGGGCTCTGGGCATAATCCGGTTACTTTAAGTACCCACTTTTTCCCAATTTGTAGGGCTCTGGGAGTAATTTTCTGTGGGCTTGCAGGCAAGGCAGTCCTTATGGGGGCGGAGGGGGGCGCAAGTAGGGCAACTGTCCCAGGCCCCAGTTCTGTAGTTCCACGGGCCCCACTGCCTCCCCAACGGCCACACTGCTCCCCGCTCTCCCCGCTGCCTTCGACTCACCACCAATGCTCACCACTTCCAATAAGGCAGAAAAACATCTCTTAGGGGCCAATCCAGATTAGATCATCTGGAGACTTTAGCTTCTGTAAATACCATTGGCAGGGGGTTGAGGTCTGGAAGCTCTGATCTGGAACTTATAGCCTGGAGTTAGGTTCCAAAGAGCTTCTTTGTGGATCTCAGCGTATATAGTTAAAACTTGAGTCCTGCATAGGTCTACCTTAACCAATCATTTTAAACAAAAGTACACAAAACACCAATCTTAGCTCATTACTAGACAGTTCTTTAACCCGTCATACCCCACCACCTTAGCTGATTTAAATATTGCAAATTAGTCATGCAACAGACAGAAACAATAAAAGAATCAGACAGAAATCCTTCAGATAAACAATAGAGAAGTGGAACCATAAGACAAAACAATAAGAATTGTAGATTTTACAGCTGTTATGCCCACAAAAGCTTGTGTATTAAATAAATTTGTTAGTTTTTAAAAGTGCCACAGGACTCTTTCTATGTCTACACTTATTAAGTCAACTCTGTTAAGTTGACTTAATAAGGTTGATTTTAAGTCAACTCAAAGTCGACCTTGTTAAGTCGACTTAACGGAGCGTCTACACTTAAAGTCAACTTAAGTCAACCTTGTTATGTCGACTTAACAGAGCTTGTACTGTAGACGTACCCATCTACACTGGCTTTAAGTTGACTTAAGTCGACTTAATAAGGTCGACTTAAGCCTTAAATTGACCTTCAGAGGTTGTGTTATTAAGTCGACTTAAGGACACGCTTAAGTCAACTTAACAAGTGCCCAGTGTGGTTGCAGAGTTCTGTAGGTCAACTTAAGCGTCCTTAGGTCGACCTAAGGCGCCAGTGTAGGCACCCCCTTTGTTTGTTTAACTGATTGATAAGCAATTCCTTGCCAGACAGAATGTACCAAGCAAAGTTTTCTTTAAGTATTTTAAGATCTTTTTTTTTTTAATCTGGTGGTGGTAGAAACTATTAGGACGGTAGCATCTTCCTAATAGCCCAATATTACATTGTCTTGATGTAATTTCAGAAATGTAAAGATGTGACTACATTCTTATTAGTTTATGGCTGCTATCTCTCCCTCTCCTAATATGACTGCTGCTGCTTAGACAAAAAATAAACTACCCAAGACCTCAGGCCTTACACATACATACAAAATGGGATGTGCAGCTCCGAAAGTTCCTTCCACCAGGAAAGTGCCAAAATGAAGTGCAGGTTTGGTGGAGGTAGCTGGGATGGGGAAAAGGAACATTTAAAATGTACTCCTTTGAAGTCCTCTAGAATATTTACAAAGAAAACAAATACACTTAATGGTTTCTTTTCCTTGCTTTCTCTCAGTCCCTGCATAGGTCTGTGCCCAGCCTTCTGTCCCTTGCAGTGGAGTCAATTAAGAACCTACTTCACTTTTACCTAAGGAGCAGCACTTTGGATAATCATGCCACTGTGTGTTATTTAATTAGGTTCTGCCAGCATTGGCAATACACACTAATGCTTTGGCTGGTCATTTAGGCACTCCCCAGAGGAAATTATAGTCAGATATGTCCTCTTAACCTCTGTATATACTGGCATGAAATGTAGCAGATAAATCTGAGGTACTCATTTTTCTCCTGGCTGTTTTAACAGCAAAAGCCTATCTACTGAAGTGAAATATTTAGATGAGAGAGATGCTCTTTTTCTTTAGCAAGTGCAGGACGTACAATGAATAAACAGGAAGAACTGGAAGTATTAGTACATAAGAAAAACTATGACTTAATTGACATCCCTGGGATTTGGTGGGATAAATCTCATGACTGTAATATAGATATAGAGGGTTATAGCTCATTCAGAAAGGACTGGCAGGGAAAAGAGGGAGGTGGTGATGTATTATATATCAGAAATATATATACTTGTTATGAGATTCAGAAGGAGGTGAGAGGAAGTCTTTGGGTAAAGGTAAAGGGAGACAAGGTGACATCCCGGTAGGGGTCTACTATACGCCACTGAATCAAGAGGATGAGGCATTTGTAGAACATATAGCAGAAATATCCAGAACACCAGACCTGGTAGTAATGGAGGACTTACCCAGGCAGCTGTTAGAAAAGTAATATGGTAAAATACAAAATGTCCCATACATTCTTTGAACGTATTGGAGACAACTTCATGTTTCAGATGGCGGAGGAAGTAACACAGAGAGCAGCCATTTTAGACCTGATTCTGACCAGCCAGGAGGAATTGGTTGTGAATCTGAAGTTGAAAGGCAATTTGAGTGAAATGAGAGATTTCATGATTCTAAGGAAAGAAAGGAATGAGAATAGCAGAATAACGACAATGGACTTTAAAAACCCCAGACTTTAACACACTTGGAAAACTGGTATACAAGAGCCCATGGGAAAAAATATAAGGGATAAAGGCTGGCAGTTTCTCAAGGAGACAATATTAAAGGCACAACTGTAAACTGTTCCAATACAAAAGAAAGATAGAGATAGAAAAAATAATTAGAGGCCAATCTGGTGCTATCAGTAGCTTTTTAATTACCTGAAAATCAAAAAGAAGTCCTGCAAGAAGTGTAAACATCGATGAATTGCTAAGGAGTCCTGCGAGAAGTGTAAACATCGATGAATTGCTAAGGAGTCCTGCAAAGTGTAAATATTGATGAATTGCTAAGGAGGCGTACAAAAGAATAGCACATGTTTGTACGGGCAAGATCAGAAATGTTAAGGCACAAAATGAGTCAGGTGTAGGAAGGGACATAAGGAATAAGAGGCTCCTTACATGCAATAGGTGTGAAAGAAAGACAAAGGTCAGTATAGATTTTCTACTTAGCAGGAAAGGAGAGCTCAGAACTGATTATATGAAGAAGGCAGAGGAGTTTTAATGTCTATTTTGCTTCAGTCTTCACTAAAAAGGTTAATGGTGAGCTGATGCTCAAATCAATTAATATTAACAAGGAGAAAGGAATACAAGCCAAAATAGGAGAAAGAACAGATTAAAGAATATTTAGATAAGTTAGATGATGAAAGTCATCTGGGGCTATGTATGGAACTAACTGAAGCAATTTTGGAACCATTAGTAATTATCTTCGAGAGCTGATGGAGGACAGCTGAGGTCCCAGAGGACTGAGGGAAGAGAAAATGATGTACATCTCTTTAAAAGGGGGAAATTTTAGATCAGTGAGCCTAATTTCAATACCTGGACAGATACTGGAGCAAATTATTAAACAATAAGTTTGTAAGCATCTAGAGGATAATAGTTCATAAGGAATAGCTAGCATGCAGATGTCAAGAACAAATCATGCAAAACAACATTCTTTCCTTCTTTGATGGATTTTACTGGCCTAGTGGATAGAAGGGAAGCAGGAGACGGGATGATTTTAGTAAGGCTTTTGACACAGTGCCACGTGATATCCTTATAAGCAAACTAGAGAATTGTCTGAGTCTACTCAGCATTGGTTGAGGCCTCAGATGGAGATCTGTGGCCTATTCAGGGTGCTGCACTTCAAGAAAGAGTTCAGAGAAGAGCAACATCAACGATACTAAAACAAACAAGGAGTCCTGTGCCACTTTTAAAGACTAACAAATGTATTTATTGCATGAGCTTTCGCACGAGAAAATCCCACTTTGTCAGACGCTTTGACGTCTGATGAAGTGGGATTTTCTTCCATGAAAGCTCATGCGATGAGTATATTAGTAAAGTGCCCACGGGACTCTTTGTTTGTTTTAAGTTGGGACTTTGCCCATGAAAGCTCATGCGAAAAATAAATGTGTTAGTCTTTAAAAGTGCCACAGGACTCCTTGTCTGTTATACAGAAGATGGGGATCATCCGTCTCCATGTTCACTGAAGATAGGACAAGACGTAATGGGTTTAGGAGACTGAGGTTAGACATTAGGAAAAGCTTTCTAAATTTGATGGTAGTCAAGCACTGGAATAGGCTTCCAAAAGAAGAATTCCCATCACTGGCGATGTTTAAGAAGAGGTTGTTACAAACACCTATCAGAGATAGTCTAGGTTTACTTGGTCCAGCCTCAGCACAGGTCCCTTCCAGCCTCTTGAGCTCCCTTCCAGCTCTATGATTCTATGCTATTCATCTGTGTCCACCGCTTTCTTGAAGCTTCCCAAACCAATTTCCTTAGTAATATCTATCCCTAACAATCTCAGTGTTGACTCATGTGTTCAGTTTTGCCATGAAGTATACTTCATTCTGAAAATATACCAACCAACACCATGGTAAAAATAATGGGCCAGATTTTCAAAGAGCTCAGTAGCCATCAGCCCCCACTGAGAACAAGAGAGAACGCACAGACACATGCACATGTACTCACTCTGCTTCTGGGAACAATGGGAGTCACTGAATGCTAAGCATTTTTTAAAATCTTGCTGTTAATTTATAATTCCCCATCATGATAATACATGGCACAATCCTTAACTAACCTAGTAATTTTCATATGTCCCTGTAAATTGACCGTTATATGGATGGGGAAAGTGAGGCACTAAATAGCTAAGTGGGTTGCTGAGACCTACAAAGGGGTCATTTGGAGTCAGGATTAGAACTCAGGAGTTCCTACAGCCTATGTCTGTGAGTGGCCCACTCACCCGTTGTTCACACATATGCAGGCAGGCTGGATTCTGTCCCCTTTGCACATGTCCCACATGAAGTACTACTGAACCCTAACCCCCCAGGCCATGTCTAAGCAGGGGTCTGAGCCATGGGTAGCTAGTGACTGATACTTTCATAAAGAAATCGCATATTTGCCATCCTTCAAAGCAGGGAGAGCTTGTGCTCAAAGATCCAGAAACCAAAGGAAGTCCTAAATAATGAAAGAATGCACCTGCATGCTGCACTGCAAATGCAAATCACTCTGGTGTCCTGGGATTTTTCACTTAGACCATTGGCAGCACCTGCAGTTTGTTAGCTTCAGCTGAGATCTGTCTGCCAGCGAGGGGCTACTAAGTCAGAATGCAAATTGAAGCAGCCTTCAGTTTAGGTGGGTCTGAGGCCAGCCAGATCATGGAGACTGACAGAATTGACTATGCATATGTCAGAAGGGACTGACATGATCATCTAGTCTGACCTCCTACACAATGCAGGCCACAGAACCTACCCACCCACTCCTGTAATAGACACCAACCTATTCCTGAGTCACTGAAGTCCCCAAATCATGGTTTAAAGGCTTCAAGGTACAGCAAATCCACCAGTAAATGACCCATGCTCCACCACATGCTCAGGAATTAGTTGATCACCATTTCTGGGGTCAGGAGGGTATTTACCCCCAAGGCAGATTGGCAGTGACCCTGGGGTTGTTTTGTTTTGGGTTTTTTAGGCATAGGCCCTATGCTACAGAGGAAGGCAAAAAAAACCCAGGGTTCCTGCCAATCTGCCCTGGGGGGAAAATCCCCTCCTGACCCCAAACATGGTGATCAGCTAATTCCTGAGTATGTGGGCAAGATTCACCAGCCAGACACCCCAAAAAGAATGCCCTGCACCAACTCGGAACCCACCCCATCTAAGATCTATGACAGGCCTCTAGCGTATCTACCACTGGTAGTCAAAGATTACTTAATTTCCAAAGTAGGCAGCCCCATCATACTATCCCCTCCATAAATTTACCAAGCTCAGGTTTGAAGCCAGCTAGGTGTTTTTGCCCCCACTGTTCCCCTCTCTATTCCATGCCTTCCCTATTCCCTCCTAGTTCTCGATCCCCCCACCCCCACTGTCCTTGTCTTTACCTCGGTTCTATGCTTTGTGTGGCAGAGAAGTTGTCGTTACTTCTTTGGGAGGGACTGTTCTCCAGTATTACTAGAATCTGAAGACTTTCATTGAGATCAGGTCCTATTGTGCTAAATGTTGTATGTAGCCTTAGCAAGAGGCAATTCCTACCACCAAGTATCTCCTGAGTTTCACAAGATAGCTCTTTCTTCACCTCTTCCTCCCCACTGGGATGAACACAGCAGTGCTCGGTGATTCTCCAAACCAAATCCCAAATGCTGAACCTGTGCAGTTCCCAGTCTCTGGTTACTAATGGCTCCTTTAACCTATGGTTCTCAATGGATTTCACAGCAAATGATTTGTTCCTAGAACCAAAGTGTTATCTGATCATTGGGAAAGGCCTAGTATAGCAGTTCCCAACCTTTTCCTTTATGCAGACCACTACATCGTCATTGAAAACTTCTGTGGACCACCATGTAAGCAAGCCTTTTTTAACATAGCCTATGGCTGACAGAAGTCAAACTTATATATCAAGGGTTATTAAAAATGCAGCTGTTTCTAATAATGTATTATGCTCACTCGCAAAAATATTTCACTCATCACAATACAGGTACCTGCAGTAGGCCTACCAGTGGGAAAAAGATAACACTTACCTAATAAGAAGGCTGATGTTGTTTCGCAGACATCAACAGAATGTTATATTACACAAGACTGTTTCTGTTGTGAATAATAATGTAACATCAAATATGATACATAAGAGGTACCCAGGATTATATTATTATTACATTATCTTCCCACCCCTCACCAAGGACCACCTGCAGTACCCTTGCAGACCACCAGTGGTTCACAAACCACAGGTTGGGAACCATTGGCCTAGTACAAATAAAGAATGTAATGCGGGGAGGGGGAAATCCCCCAACTCTGCAGCACATGGCCCTCAGTCTGCATAGCTGCACCAAACCACACTGCCCCAGCTTGCTTTAACTACGTTTTGCAAAGGGGACTGAGGTTTGCACTCCGGTGTGTTTGTGAGATGAATGCAAAGCTGAGCAGTGCAGTGCTGGGTTGGTGTAGGAGATGAGACAGGGAGCCATCATGTTGGCAGGTGCCATTTATAGCTAATTGGTACAAGTGGAGTGGCTGTCCGAATGTGATTAACTAGAGCTGGGCTCAGTTGGTTTTTCCAGCAGACTGAAAATGCCGCTGGCAGTGGGCAGGTTGTGGAATGCCTTACACTGATGAAATTCAGCCTGGTGCAAAAAGCCTGCTCAAGGCTCACAAGCCCATAGCAACCTTCAGACCCCAAATCTGGTCCTAGTCTGTGCACACTCTGTCACTGACTCCCCACAGTATCGGTGTTTGGCCTTTACTACTGGATGCAGCAGGTTCCCAGCATCTTGTGCAGATTCTTGGGTGGGGGTCACTGAACCCTGTTTGCATGGCCTGGGTCCCATAGTGTGGCATGTCCTTTAGAGGAGCAGAAAAAGAATAAAAATGGCTATTTCTTCCTTACAAAAACCTAGTTCTGTATGTGAGGGGCAAGATTTGCATTAAGGATGGGCATGACTCTTCATGACCTTACACCTTGGGCATCACAGGCCTCCACAAAAGGAGGCAAAATGTAAAACGCTCCCATGTTTCACCTTCGCTGTGCACAGACATTGTTAATGCAAGGGTTCTGAGCTCCCCTGCCCTACCCCTTTGTGCAGTCCTTTGCCCTTGTGCAGAATGGGTATAAACACTCCCATTCCGATTTGGGGTGGACGGAGTGAGCTTTTCCCAGCTGCCCTCAGCTCACTCCGTCCACCCCAAGAGGGGAACAGTGAGGCAGAAGCCCAAGAGGGGGCCTCCCCAGGTGGTCGCTGCTGTAACTGCTAATCAATCTGCAAGCCCAGACTTGTACGCTGTGATCCTGAGAACTAATAAACCCTTCTGACTTCAGCACTGGCTGGTAAACAATCTGACTGCGTAGGTGGAGTGCATGGCCCATGGGGGTCATGGAGGGATTCCCCAGGACCCTGCTGGGAGGCACCCACAGGGGCATACTTGATGGAGTGCTAAACCCTTTGGGATCAGATGAAGGAGACAACTTCGCCAGGTGTGAGGGGAGGGCAGGGGTGGCAGACCCCTCCCAAAGCACTTTCACCCTGCCTGGCTGTGCCAAGAAGAGGGTAGGTGTGAGGAAACCAGGGAGGACTGGGGCAGACACCATCCTGACAGAGTCCCGATCTGCAAGGAAAAGAGAGGACCAGAGCATAATTGCTGTGAGGCTCCATCACAGCCTGCCACGATGGGGCTCTGATCCTGACCTTGGGCCCCTACCTGCTACCACAATGCAAATAATAAATAGTAATAACAATAAGGCAGGGGTTAGGTGTCTATTTCAGGAGTGGGCAGAAGGTTCTGTGGCCTGCATTGTGCAGGAGGTCAGACTAGATGATCCTTTCTGACCTTAAAATCTATGAATCTGACCTGATGGATGTGCTTGATATTCACCCAGTGCATTTTCGCTCTCCTGTGTGATGGAAACAAGACTGCAAATGTTTCTACAGGACACCATTGAAGAACAGTGCAGTAGTTTCTTGAACTCAACACACTAACAAAGGGAAGTGAGGGCTGAGTTTTACTAGCCAGCCTGTTGCTGAGATGGCTAATTGCAGTTATTTCATCCCCCACCCCATACAAGTGGGAAAGAGCTCATTCTCTTCTCTAAGCTCTTCTCTAAACTGAGTTGTTATTTTCTTAATGTTTTTCTCTCCATAATCTGAAATTTTCAGCCAGCTCCTCCAGTGCTGAAGCTCCATAGTAAAAAGATTGCAGTAAATAATAATTAATAATAGCACATTTCAAAGCTGCCTAACACCTACAGGATTTCCAAACAATTTACAAACATATGTGCTTAATATCAACACCCTCCTATGAAGGTCTTACTGTAGAATAGCTGAAGTGCCAGACTCTTTTAATGTATTGTAATTTCTAGGTATTTGTATGACTCTCACCATCAGCAGAGCACATAGCACCTCACGGACAGCTCCCTCAGCCTCAGCCAGATACCATTATCTCCTTACTGCATCTGGGGTAACTGAGGCACCAGGCAGGGCAATGACTTGCCCAGGGTAACAGAGAAAGATTTCAAAGGGGTAGCCGTGTTAGTCTGTTGCAGAAAAACAGAGTCCTGTGGCACATTTAAAGGCTAACATTTATTTACCACATGAGCTTTTGTGGGAGAAAATCCCACTTCGTCAGATGCTTTGAAGATGGGAAACTTACAGAGTGGGAGGAAATTAAATGCAGTGGAGTGTATGATGGAGGATCAGGTCAGGCTGTAACAGCAAATCAAAATAGGTGTTCTGGGAAAGCTTATAGCTGCACATTGAGTACAGTCCAGTTTGCCAGATTCACAGGCCTCAACCGTAAGCACCAGGCCATCCTGCTTCCTCAGCAAGGTCTGATTTGCTTTCAGAGCCATCATTAACATTTCTAGGACCTGATTCTCCATATCCCCAGGGCCAGATCGATGCAGGGGCTTTAGGGGCCTAAAGGAAGGCCCCAGGATGCAGCCCCTAAGGCCCCTGCATTCTGGCCCCCACTGCCCTGCTCAGGCAGGCACAGCACCAGTGGGGCGTGGGGGTACTGGGAGGGGCCCTGCCAGCACTGAGTGATGGGGCTCTGGGGCCAGAGGCCACACTCTGCAGCGCTCGGGTCCCACCTCCAGGTCAGCTTTTCCACCCCCGGGGGCAGGGCAGGGCAGTGCTTGTCCGTTGCACTCCAGCATGGCCCTCTAGGGACCAGAACACTGTCGCCCATCCTGCCAGAGCCCTATAGTAGCTCCCGGCGGGGCAGGTGATAGTGTTTCAGGCCCTGGAGGGCCACACCACACGCCAGCCAGCCCCACCCCCAGAGGAAGACTAGCTAGTCTGGGGGCAGGGCAGGGCAGGAGCCCTGCAGCCTCTGGCCACAGGGCCCTTGGCCTGCCCCAGACCCAGCCCTCCCCCAGGTGATATGGGAGGTGGGGTTGGGCTCCAGATGGGGAGGCCACAAAAGTGGACAACCTGGGGCACTTTAATCCAGCCCTCCATGTCCCTGCACCGTATGTTGTCATTTAAACCAATGCATGGTGAGTGTGAACCCAAGAGGAGCTTTTTGAACAGACTTTGCTCTGGTGTAAATAACACTAACAGCACAACGCACAGGGCAATGGAGGATCATGCCCACAGTGTCCAAAAAATGCTGCAGAAGTTAACCTGACTATATTATCCCAATTCCAAAGGGGTAGCCGTGTTAGTCTATTGTAGAAAGACAACAGAGTCCTGTGGCACTTTTAAAGACTAACAGATTTATTTATCGCATGAGAGACAGCCTAGGGCCTGGCTAAAAAATAGCTCCAGGTGATCTTGGTCCCAACAGCAGATCATTATCTGCCCACAGTGCTATCTGTGCTAATGATACTGCAAAAGAGGAAGATGTGGCCCCCTTCAAAGGAGTCAAAAATCCCTCTACTGCCTATGTGCAGGCTGACAAGGAGTGAAAGAGAAATGCATGTAGGCAAAGGGAAGGAGCTGCCTTCCCCCTGGGGCAGGGAGTGGCAGGGTGCGGGTATGCAGAGTATAGACAGAGACGGTGTTTCCCAGTTCAGGTAGATGAACTGGCTGGAGCTCGTGCCTAATAGCGATGTGGCCCAACATCTGAGAACAACCCCGCCTGACCCTCTGGGTATCAATTTGGGGACTAGCCCAAGAAAGACACAGCCAGTGCTGCTGCTTTTAGGTGTTTGCTCATGTAGAACTAGCATGTGTGCATCAGCCAATGCTAGGAATTTTCATTTCTCAGCTGCAGGACAGATATACCCAAAGAGAGCTGCCTACCCTGGGAGAGTAGGCAGAGTATAGACATACTGAGGGAGGGCCTGGGTTCTGCATCCAGCTCTGAAAGACTGCATTGTCTGTTGATTAGAGTTCAGTGCTGGGAATCAAGGTGCTTGCCTTTTACTCCTGGCTCTGCCCTGGTCGCATGACTTGAGCAAATCAAATAAACCCCATGTTTGCTTCTGTGTCAAGGATAATGACACGTTCCTGCCTGTGAATTAATGTTTCTACCATGGTTTGAGGTATTTGGGTGAAAGTTGCAATAAGTATGCAAATCACTATTCTTTTATTTTTCCTTCCAAGGCACTCCACTCTGTGTAAAAACCTAATCATGTTAGTGAGAATAACTTCCACAGCTCACAGGGTGTGTCTACACTAGTAAATTAAGTCAATTTAAGCCGGCTTAAATCGACTTAATTTACTCTGCGTCCACACTGGAATTTCCTTAAATCAATTTAAGCTGCTGCTTAAGTCGACTTAAGGAAATTTAAAGTCGACTTAATAAGTCCTGCTTTTAAGTTGACTTCTTAAGTCGACTTAAGCAGTGTGGACGCCCTAAGTCGACTTACAGGGTAAGTCGACTTAAGGCAGGGCAGGGAAAAAGGGAGCCCCTGCTCCCTTCTCCCCAGGAAGCCACTAGCGGCTTGTCCCAGCTTCCTTCTGAGCGGTCCTGGGGAGAAGGGAGCACAGAGCTCCTTTCTGCCTGGGACCCCAGTGGTTCTGGCCAGAAGGGAGCGTGGGGCTCCTTTCTGCTCGGGACCGCGCTTCAGCTGCGAGGGAGCCCCCAGAGGTTCCCTCGCAGCTGGAGCACCGGCAATTGCTGGCACTGTGCTCCAGCTGCTAGGGAACCTCCAGGGGATCCCTAGCAGCTGGAGCGCGGTCCTGGCTAGAAGCGAGCTCCGCGCTTCCTTCTTCCTCAGCCTACTCTGGGGCTTGCTGCCTCTGGGAGAGCCAGCCCTGTGCGGGGCTGGCTCTCCCCAGGACAAGCCCCCCTAGCCTGGGGAGCCGAGGCTCCAAAGGAGCTTTGCCTCCCCCTGGACCTAACAAGTTGACTTAGAGAGTCTAGTGTAGACTCTCTAAGTCGACTTAGTAAGGCCAGCTTTAAGTTGATTTAAGAGTCCTGTGTGGACTCTCTAAGTTGACTTAATAAGGTCAACTTAAAGTAGACTTACTGAAGTCGACTTAGTAAAGTCGACCTAAATTCCTAAGTATAGACATAGCCACAGGGACTCGAATGGACCCCACAGTATTTCAAATGCTGTGTTAAATCATTGTTTGTCTGTTCCTCCCCTAAGTCTGTGTGAATCTTGCATCAGAGAAATGGCAAAAATCTCTATTTGCTCAAATAAAAACCATTTATTATCAAGCTGTGTTTCAGTGCACAGTATAATGGAGCCAGCCTCAGCCCACAATAGCTCATGAACCACACCCAAGGAGCCATTCCAAGATACTACAACTGGGGACAGGCACCTACCTGAAGGCACTGAAAGGGCTGAGTTAAATTTCATTGCTTTGAGCAATGAAACAAATACACTGCTTAAACAAATCGGAAGTGCAGGCTGTCCTCATAAGGCAAAGCTGTGACAGATGGAAAAGTTGGCTCCATTTGATACTCTAATTTCTTTGAAGTGTTGTGCTAGGTGCACAATATTAAAAGCAGAAAACGCTCGTATGAGTAGTGCAAAAATATATACGGCAGGGTAGAAAATTCGTAGCTGAACAGTTGAGCTGGGAGTTATTTGTTGATGAGGTCTGCCATGACTCTGCTACTCCTGTTTCCCGTGCTGAATGAACCCTTTTGGTTTAGGTAGCATAGGAGTTCGCTCTCTGCACTGAATGGACAACAGCAGGATACAGAATAATTAATGTTAATAAAGAATCCTTAATTTCTGACTCAGGGAGCTTTTCAAAAGAGCAGAGTCAATAACTACATTTCTGATAGCAACCCCCCCCACACACACACACACAGCTGGAAATCCATCTGGCTAAGAGATTGTTGCCCGATGTCTACCTTTGCTTTACCATAAAACACAGGCCCTCCTCAACCGGGCACACTCAAACGGTACAATAAACAGCAACAAAAGTAGTTAATGGTTACTTTCAGATGGGGCATTTATATCTGAGGACTGTTTGCCTTGTGTCCGTAAGACGCAATACCAGCCTAACAAAGACTTACAACCTCTTTCCTGCCTCACATTGGCCAGCAGTGATTCTTCTCAGTAGATTCATGACATTGTTTTCTAGCTATATTTTCCAAAGAAGAGTCCTGTGATTGACCAAAGCACATGAAAAATGCTTTCCTGAATCCTCGCCAATGGGAGAAAGAGTTGGAGGGGGGGGGGGTGTTTCAGAGTCACCCTGGGAAATGAAGTTATAAGTTTTGTCTCCCAGCTTTTGTGTGCTCAGTGTTCAAGAACAGCAAGGGGAGAAGACAGAGGGAGATCAGACAGGTCACCAGGAGCAGCAGGGGCAGACAAATATGCAGATGCTCACAGGGATAGATGCTAAAAATGGACTCTGAAGATCAGAACAGCTACAGCATACTGGGGAGATTTTGCCTAGTGGCAAAATGGAAAATTGGGTGCTCTGAGTTTGCCAACAGATTGTGCATCTCTCTATTTCTACTTTCATTGCTCAGTCTTTGCAACATGGATCAAGATGGATCCTCATTGATACTGTTCCACCTCCTTGGTCCAGTGAGAGGGTGCATTCAGTGTATTAAATATTTTTTAGACATATCAAGCCTGAAAAATCTCACCAAACCAATTAAAACAGCTCCCTGATTGCTGAATGTAAGGGCTTCACTTGGAATTTGCATAATTTCCAACCTCTCATCACACTAATTCTCTTCAGCTAGTGCATCTTCCCCATGTCCGCTGTCTGACAGGAATAAATAAGAGTTTGGGTGACATTTCCAGCACGGAGAGATGGATTATGCAGGGAATTTACACTTGGAAAATGAGAAGTTGTTTCCAGTCTGGAGAGTAGCTGCTTCAGATTTTGCTTCTTTGGGAAATGTAGAGGGCAGAAATCATTCACTTGGCCTCAGACTGACATCTTTTTCCTTTTTTTAGGGACCGCTTAGTGACTGTTAAAAGAGTTTTTCCGTATTTCTTTTTGTGTCACTATTTGCATCAAGATTTGCAAGAACAAATCTTTGAGGGCAATTTGTGTATATGTATTTAGTAGAAAATATCACAGATGAAAGCCATGGATTTTGGGAATGAGCCTGGATTTTATTCTGCCTGTGACCGGGGCCTCCTGGGATACCTTCCTGGACGTGCAAAGATCAGGGCAAGCTGCAAAACCGGGAGCCAAACTCCCCAAACACTGATGGGTGGTACTTAAACCAGTCTCCCTATCAGTCACAAACAGGCCTCTGGTTCCCCACACTGGGTACCAAGAAGTCTGTCCAAAATAGAAACAGCTCCCTTTATTGCACTCCAGCTCCTCTGGCTCCCACTTAGCTGCACGGTCCCTTAAAGATATAGGTTCTCCTGACCCCAAAGGGCCAGCCACAGCACACAGAACAATATAGGTTTGGATCTTACCCAAAATACCACACTGATAGCCAATCCTTTAGTAACTACAACTAAAGGTTTAATATAAGAAGAAAAGAAGCAAAATATGAGATGTTAAAGGGTCAAAGCAAATCACATACATACAAATGATTTAAAGTTCATGAAAAGCAGTTGCAGGCTTGTTCCTCTGGTAAACACCCAGCATTAGGGTGGGCCTCAATCCTTTGTTCAGTCTCAGAGGAATAGTTCCAGAGATGGGTGTTGGCTGTAGACTGAGGACTTGAAAGCAAGATGGCGTTGGGGTTGCTGCCTTTTATCACCTCTGGCCTTCTTCATGCTGTGTGCAGGTCTCTCCAATCAAACTGGAGCTGAGTCACATGTTTAAGTCCCAGTGGCTCAACAGGTTTTCTTCTTCGGCCCATTATACTGGGGAGCTTCCTTAATGGGCCATTAAGGAGACAATGGCTGGGTAGACATTCAGTCTGGGAAGTTTTCCCAGCCTTACACAAGTTAAAATATAACAATCATATTCCTAACTTCTAATATGAATACAAATCCTACACAAAAACTATATAATCATTCCCCACAGATTATTACCTTTCTATTGACACCAAACATGGCATAGTTCCTATGGATTATAGCAATCATAAAATATTAATACAAAATAATATCACAAATGGTTCCTTAAACCCTGACAGCGTCACACTGCCTTCCAATATTTCTCCTTGTTGAAGAGGTTGCATGACACTGGGGTTGGTCTGAGCACCTCAACTGCGTGTGAAAAGGTTGCCAGGTCCATAGAGTGAAGGTTTTCCCATGTGGAAAAGTGGGGAGAAGAGGTCCTTGCGACTAATGTATGGGACTGCAAATCAGAAGAACTGCGTATTGTTTTAATTGCTAACTCATTGTGTAAGTCACTTAACTTTTCTGTGCCTCTATCTCCTTATCTGTTAAATGGGTAAAAATTGGCTTACTTCACAAGAGTGTTGGGAATCTCAATTAATTAATTGTTTTTTCTACTTCTACTCCTGTGCTCCTGCTAAGGACTGCCCAAACATATATAAACCTACAGTGCCTGTCCCAAGGAGTTTAGCAATGACCCTGATCCTGCATCCAGGCCCTTATCCCTGTTCAGAGCATTAATGAATCTGACTGTAGGGCCAGAGACAGTGTTTTTAAAGTGCTTTGAGATCCTCAGATGGAAGGCTTTATAGACTGCAAGGCATGATTGCTATCTTTTCTCATTAATACATATCTATATTGCAAGGGTGCACTTATTCCACTGGTGTGTTGCATTTTGCAAAACCAGTTAAACATCATGAAAAGCAATTTCTCCTAAGATCTTGTGCACAGACATCAAAAGAGAAAGTCATATAAAATCTCAGATTTATTGTAGGCACCCTAAAGCACTTCACTCTACTCTTACCTTTTTGGTATTTTCCTCTGGCACCAATCTTTATTTAAGCAAGCACAGTGCAGGGCAGAGGAGGAGGATGGAGGGGGATTTAGGAAGCAGCAAATCCAATGCATAGTCTCAATACCATTTTATCTCCCAGTTTCAGGGCAGCAAGACTGATCTGATGTTATTAATAATGCATTTGAAATGGTAATGAACTCAGGGTCTATGCACACTTTTCCTAGTAATAGTTATAACTAAAAACTAGTGCCAGAGTTGAGTGTGGTATTTTAGATAAACAAAGGCAGCAAAGCACTCGGTGTTGCGACTCAGGATGTTCGCAAAGCAGAATAGCTACGCACTTGCACTCTGTGTATGCCGGTATGTTGCTGCTCTTTGAACTGAACAATGGGACATATAAAGATTCCAGCTGGCCTCAGTGGAGGGTAGAATATCAAAATATGAATCCGCAGAGCTCACCTGGAGGTAGGTCAATAGAATGATCTCCACGTTCTACAGGACGAACCCTGAGTCAGAGTGGCTACTTGACTTGCTCAAGATTAGAGAAGAGGAACCAGTGTCTGAGCTGGAATTAAGACTCAGACATCCTGACTTCCAGGCTGATGCTCTGGCCACTAGGCCAAAAAAATCTATGGAAGTTACATCCTGCAGAGTGAAACATCAGGCCTCAACCCACCCTTTCCCAAGTACAGGAATGATAAACTTCTACCTACACAGCCATGGGAGACCTTTGGCCTGGCTTGCAGTCACATTGAGGTCCCTGTCCACCACTCCGGCAGGATAAAGTAGGACACAATGGCTATGTCTACACTGGCAAGTTAGTTCGAATTAAGGAGGCTTAATTCGAACTAACTAAAGCCATGGCTACACTAGGCTGTAGTTAGTTCGAATTAAGGGCTTCCTTAATTCGAACTAAGAAGTTTGAATAGGGTATTCAAACTGACGGGTTAATTCGAACTAACTAGTTCCAATTAACCAATGTGGCCATGTTAATTCAAACTAATTTCTTAGTTCGAATTAACCGACCGTTGAAATGAATGGGGATCGCTAATTCGAACTAAGCAAGTGCTTGCTTAGTTCGAACTAACGTTCCAGTGTGGCCATGCTAGTTGGAATTAAGCTAATTCAAACTAACTAAAATTAGTTCGAATTAGTTAGTTCGAACTAACTAATTGGAACTAATTTTAGCAAGTGTAGACAAAGCCACGGATTTATTTTAACATCTCATCCCTGGGCCAGCACCAGTGACTGTGCAACCTCCCTTCTAACAAGCGCAGCATTGCATATTGGCATGTGGTGGGCATGCTGTCCCAGTGGGTAGCCATGAGCTCACAACCCAGCTCACAGGCAAAGGCCAAATTACCTGGAATGTCGGGAGAGCTGGGAGGAGACGTGGTGTCTGGGGAGAAGGCAGCAAAGAAGTGGAAATGATGAAAGCTCATGCTCCTTCTTGCGCAGAGAGGGAAGGTCGACCATCTGGACTTCTGATTGCCAGCTCTTAGAGGATTTCTTCAGGTTCACATTGGAATAGGACCATCTGTGCTGTAATTAAAGCGACTAAGCACTGCTCCTCAACTGTATAGCCTCTCCAAATGTATACATATTACAATCACATCCCTTTTGATTGCTTTCAGATGTTCAGGAGGGGTCTGCACATGCAGCATTTCAGAAGCACCTTTCCCCTGTCTATGCGCTCTGTGCTGCTTTGTATGGCCCAGAGGACATTTATTTAGCAGAGGAGTGCAGGGCTGGTATGCCAGAGCATAGGGGAGATACAGTCCCTGAAGCATGTTTGAGGTATTGCCCCACATAACTCAGAGCATAGGGGAGGTGCTCTGCTGGGATCAGAAATGGAGGAAGAGGTATACAGGGATTGGAGACCCCTTTTTGTCTGGAGCTTCATGACCTCTGCATTGCATTAACCCCTTTAGGGATATATCTACACTGGAACTGGGACCGTGCTACAGCACATGTAGAACCCCACGTGCTAGCTCTGCTTGAGTTGGCATGCTAAGAACAGCAGGGTGTGGCTGGGCTATGGGACCATGTGCAGTGGCTGAGGCTAGCCACCCAAGTAAAAACATACGCAGGTGGCCACAGCTTGAGCAGAGCTGGCCTGTGTCTCTCTAGCCATGTGGGTTAGCAGACATACCCAATGTTAATTACAGCTCAGACACTCCACACCACTGACAGTCCAGGGGATGAAGAGTTGTTTGAACCTTTCCAAGAGAATGGAAGACAGAACCGTCCCTAGCGCAGCTGTTCCAGATCAGCTTCAGGACACTAGAGGTCCTGGCCGCATAACAGTGGTGTGTCATGCTTACTCTATCTAGTGCCTCTTTACAGCATGGGCTTCGAAATGTGCCAGTGAGAGATGGCCAAGTCCTCCGGAAACTATTTCAGTCCTAAAGTGCTCATTAGAGATCAGTGGGATCTAGTGGGGACGCTTCTGGACTGGGTCTTGGGAGGGTCTAATTCTGCCTGTTGACCTGCAGTATGACCTTGGCCGGTCACTGGTCTTCTTACCCTTTGTGACTTGTCTAGTGAGATAGGGGCTGTGTGAGTCTGTGCAGTACTCAGCACAATGGAGCGTCAGAGCCCTGAGATCAGTAGAGGCTTCTGGGCACAGCTGTCAGATAATAATAGTGGCCCCCCTGGCCCTGTATAATGAGGTAGTTATAGAGTTACAAATCTGGTGTGCAAATCTCTGAGGCTAACTGCCAGACCTCTTCACTCCCTCTGCTCCCAGCCATGACCAGAAGAGAAATGTGACTCATACTTTCCCTGTCAACCACTGAAACTCACCCAGGCAGGTGGGCGAGAGAAGTTCTGCCAGCCTCAGCTAAGGAGCAAAACCTTTCGACTCACATCAGCACAGTCTGGGCATCACTAAGAATTGTAAAGGCCAGCCTGAGCATGGACATGCTAATGTACTGCCCTCCCTGCTGGGGTCAAGTGACCGGGCTTCCAAAACATTCCCAATGGAGAATCCCAAGAAGAAGAAATCCTGTCCTGGGGCTGGATCCATTTCTCTGGTTGCCTGTCTCTGACAGATCCAATGTACAGCCTCCACGGCCAGCAGACCTTCCTGGAACAGCAATACCCACTAAGCCTGAAGACGGATACAATTTCTTTCCAATCATCTGCTGTCGATTACAGTTCAGTGCTTCTGATTGTTCTGTGTAGCATGCAGAAGATGAGAGTCTGTTCCAGTGGGCAATTCTGTTTCCAGGCCTGGCAAAATCCCTCCTGATGAACTTTTCTCCTCCTCTCTCCCCTCCTTCTGGCTGTTTCTCAGCTTGCTCTGGGATACAGAGCACTGGTCTATAATTTCCGTGCTGACTACATCTCTCACCTTAATTATGAGTGTCTCTGCTACACTCTCATTTAGTATTTGTCATTGCCTTCATCAGACCTGACATCTTCCCTCACCTAAATTGCTGCAATACCTCCAGCCTTTTCAGTCTGCCATTTCAAGGGGCTTATTTCCCTGACAATCAAGCATCCCAGTGAGTTTCTTGTTAAGTGAAAGATATTGTTACCCTGGTTACTTTATATTCTCGGCCAGGGGAAAAGAGGTCAGAGGAAACGAATGGATGCTATGTCAAGTCAGACCAAGGCAGGAAGCATTCCAGTGCATGGCACATTGCACCAGTCGTGTTGTAGCAGCTCTGTGGTTGACCACTCAGGCTATGTCTACACTTGCTAAAATTAGTTTGAATTAGTTAGTTCGAACTAACTAATTGGAACTAATTTTAGTTAGTTCGAATTAGCTTAATTCGAACTAGAAAAAGTTAGTTCGAACTAAGAAAGTGCCATTCATGGCACTTGCTTAGTTCGAATTAGCGATCTCCATTCATTTCAATGGCCAGTTAGTTCAAATTAAGAAATTAGTTCGAATTAACATGGCCACATTGGCTAATTCGAACTAGTTAGTTCGAATTAAAGCCTTACTTCTGAAGCCCTATTTGAACTTATTAGTTCAAATTAAGGAAGCCCTTAATTCGAACTAACTAAAGCCTAGTGTAGCCATGGCTTTATTTAGTTCGAATTAAGCCTCCTTAATTCAAACTAACTTGCCAGTGTAGACATAGCCTCAGTCTTTTATGGAAACAAGCGATCAGTCACAAAGTCAGACTGATCTTAAAGAGCGACAGTCAAATGAGACCCAGCCAGGAAGTCATTCTAAGAGCACCTTCAAGGAATGATGAGAATGAATGTTCTTAAGTTCTTCCCCTACCTCAGCGAACATACTTTCATAGGCTGGTCTGCCTGAGTAAGGAACCAGATCTGCTGCTAAATCCTTGATTATAACATAGTTCTGCTTCCTGCCAGCCTCAGCTTACCCAAGGGTCTGTGGGTAAGTATTTGTGAAGTGCAAACTCTTCATGGCAAAATCCAACACTGTTCGCAGTTCAGTGCTTTTGCATTGTTACAGGCAGGGAGTAAGGATCATTCTGTGCAAAAACATTCGGAGTTTGGAGATTTGCCTTGTTTTGACAGGGGAGGGAGAAACCCGTTTACTTGGGTCTATATACTTTGTGGTTGTCTTTAATAAATGCCTCCTGATTAAAATGGACAGTGATTACATATCTTGTGGTATTACATATGGGTTTTGACACCCTAGGATCCCACCAGATTTCACCCCCCCTGAAAAGTGATTACTTGGGCTTTATGTGGGTGAAATACATTGCACCTCTGACCCATATATGAAGTTTGCATAGCTGCATGCACATTTTGATTCTCTTATCTGGATTATGCAGGACTGTCAGAGACCGTTCGATGGCAGAAGATAAGACTTTCATTTCACAATTTACCAATTTGTAGATTTAGTTGCCAGAGTCAGGTTAAACGTATATCTGTTAATTACTGCCTAATTGTCATTTGTGCCTGTGTTTTCTTGTTCCTTATACTCGCTAATCCCAATATATGCAATCAGTGGGGTGTTAATGCTCCCAAGGAAATATGCTTGTTTGATTATAGGGTTATAACATTGGGATTTTGGGGGGCTGTGATTAAACAAAATCAACTTGTATAAACTGGAATAATTTTCTAATGACAAATGTAATCTAATTAGAAGCAGACAGCTAAGCAAATGGTAATTCATTAGCATTTGGCCTGGCTTTCTCTAGTGTGGAAATAGATGGCTGATTACCCACCCACAAATATAATTTCCTGTGATTATAGTCTACTGTGGATGAGTATTTTGGGTGCTGATCAGTCTACAGTGTTTGTGTAAAAGGAAACCCAAGGACAGGCAGCCAAGTTGATGCAGGAGAGGTTTGTGGGAAAGGAAGCCAGGATGAAAAACTAGGATTATTGAGTCTGGAAATGAAAAGAATAAAAGGGAATAGAAATATCTGAGTTAATGAATGGGATAGAGAAAGCCAGTCAGCCGCTTCCATTCATTTCACCCCAAGGGGCTATGTAGTGGTGAAACAGAACTGAGGCTCCTGGATTCTTTTTCTGGCCTCCCTGACCAAATCTCTGTGTCATCACTTCACTTCTCTGGGCTTCAGGTTTCCCCATCTGTAAAAAGAGGATGATGCTAACCTACTTCACAGGAGGAGTAGGTTGTCATGGATTAATTCCACTGTAAATTGCAAAACACCTTGATTTCCCCAGACAAATAAATGCTAGACAAGGGCTAAGTGTGATTCTTGAAGCCCTAGAGGGCATTAGGTGAAATTAAAAGCTAACAAATTTAGAGCACTAAGAGGAAAAGCTTTTTTATACACGATCCATAGTTAACCTGTGGAATTCACTGACACTGGGTATTACTAAATAACTTAAGAAGATTCAAAAAGGATTAGACACATATCTGGTTAAGAATGGTACCTAAAGCTCCAGTGACTGCCATAAGCGGTGAACAGTCCTCATGTTTCACAGCATAGGCTGATCACCTGATAGAGAAAAAGAGAAGGGATTTCTCTTTTGTTCTGTTGTCCAAGTGTACTGGGTTTTTGCTTCTCTTGAAGCAAACAACAACCAGATTAGATGGACCATCAGTCTGTTCGAGGACTGCAGTTCATACCCTCCCATTATAAAAAGAAAGCCAATGTTTTCTGTGCAGGTGACTTTAAAAGGGAGAAAAATTGGCTAGTGACTAAAGCAATGTACTGTGAGTCAGGGTTCAGTTCCCAGCTCAGATCACCTCTGTGACCTCAGGCAATTCACCTACTGCCTTTCTTCTCAATCTGTAAAGTGTGGGTAACAATCTCTCCTTCCTCTCACTCTTTGTCTGTGTAGACTGCAAGCTTTTTGGGGCAGGGACTGTTTCGCACTATGTGTTTGCACAGCACTTCACCCAACAGGACCCTGACCTTGGCTGTGGATCTTCAAAGCATGCCTGGAATACAAATAATATAACGATAAAGTTTTGGTCTGTCAAGTCCTGTCTCCAGCGGCACTCTCTAATGATTGAGAGGAGGTGGCATGGTGCTGTGCCATGCTGAATAGGGGTCAGAAATCCTCTCACCAAGCAGTGATCTGTGTTTACAAAACCATTAAGGTGCTCCTGCTTACAATCTTGTTTTTCTTGCGGCCTGATTGTCAAGCCCAAAGTGCTCACTACGGGATTTGTTCTCTACTTAGCCATGACTTGACCCTTACCGTTGAAGGCAGGCAGAAGCTCTTGGCTGTACGCTTTATCTTCTGTAGTATTCTCTTTGAAAAGGACTGGTTCTTAACGGCTTATGCTTTTTCTGCCACATGGAAGCCCAGGAGTGGTTTGCATACCGCATGACAGGTTTGATGCAATCGGGTATTTGCTGCGTTTTATCTAATACAAACAAAAAAACCGCAATCAGCAGTAGATGGTTTCTCAATGCCCTGGGTGGAATTTCCTCATTTCAGATGCAGTGCACAGGCCCACCACTGATGCAATAGGCTTGTTTTGCGTAAAGACTGTTAGCACTGAATTGGTAATAGGAATGAAAGTTGCTGTTATGCTTCAAAGAGTAGAAACCTGAAAGACATTCCAAAGTACTTTAAAAATCCCATTTCAGCTAAAGGATCAATTCCATAGCAAAAAAACAAGAAGACAAGAATTGCCAGATGGGATCAGACCAGATCTGGCTAGCCAGGACCCTGTGTCTCACAGTGCGCAGCATCAGATGCCCTGGAGGAAAGTAAAAGATTCCTGCAGTAGCAGTGAGGAGATAAATTGCCCCTGGAAAATTTGCTTTCTGACCCATTGGACTTATGTTTTTCCACCCAGAAATCTGTTTAGTTTGTTGAAGAGACTGGGGGTGGAGGGGAGTCATAGCACGTGGCTTTGTTTTCGCAGACTTTGGGCCTGATTCTTCACTTTTAATGTCACCATTTGCATCTGTGTGCCGTGAGAATAAACGGCTCACTCCCAGTACAAGTAGGGAAGTCTGATTTCGTAGCATTTTACATCCATGCTGGACTGCTGCCAAAGAGAGCATTGTGTGCAAGGCCATGGTGAATCCAGGCCCTTGAATTCAATGGAATTTGAACTTCTGGGTACTGAGTCAATGGCCCCAGCTGGTACCAGTATCAGCAAGGAGAAGCTGCACATTCGCACCTCTTCCTCTGCATTGTCTACTGGCCTGTGTTGCCCTTTAGCACCCTCTGTGCACCCCCAAATTCCTACAGGTCTCAGTGTCCCATGAGACGTGTGTGAGGGGCTGAGAAGTTCAAATACCAGAGTATCATCAGTGCCAATGCCCACGGACCTGGATTGAACCAGCCACGTGCTGCAATGAGACTTGCAAATAGAGATTACCCCCTGCTGGGTCCAAGCAAGGATTCCTGTGCAGATTGGGTACATGACAGAGTATTCCCCAGCAAAGACAGAGCATTGCAGAGCACCTGCAGATGTGAGCAAAGATTGGGACAGAGCACTGCAGCAACTCTTTTCAGGGGGGCTGGAACAATGTGCATAGTGTGGGTGCTGAGAGCCACTGAACCAAATCGAAAACCATGGCTATGATGGAAACCACTTTTAGCCGGGGGACACAGCAGCATCCCTAGGTCCAACAGCTATGTATCTCCTCAACAGCACTGGCTGGCACAAGCACATCACACTTGTCCTCCACTCCCTGCAGTGGCTTGCCATAAAACAGGGAGACAAGTTCAAGGTCTCAGTCACTATCTTCAAAGCTCTCCATGGCCTGAGCCCAGGGGAACTGAAAGTGCCTGCAGCTCTGGGAGGAGGATTGTTCCAAGCAGCTGCACTGCTTTGGCCCAACGGAAATCTCAGCAATAAGGGTATAGCTCAGCTGCGCAGGAGACAGAGCTTCCTGTGGGGCTGGCCTGAGACTGTGGAACAAAATCCAGCAGCAACTAAGGAGCACTGCCACGCTCCCTGCCTTCCATGCCACATGCGAGGCACATGTCTGTGAGCGGCCATCTTTAAAACATATCTCGCAATCTGTGTGTACACGTATAAAAGAAAGAAATCCAGAACAAGATGTCCTCCCCCATACACACACACACACACTTCTCCCTCTGGTGAGAGGAGGACAGGAACAGTCCCATCATTCAGTGATGTACCAACAGAGCAGACGGGGGCAATGCCCCCAGGCTCTGGCCTGGGTTGTGCCAGATGGGCCATCCTTGGAGGAGCTGCCCCTTGCTGTTGCAGGTGGCCAGGGGACACCAGGCTTTGACGTCCCCAGCAGCCACGTCGACCCCAGTTCAGGCCTGCCGGTGGCCAAGGGCTCCTGCTGCAGGGGAAGCAACCATTCAATCGCCCCCCATCACCAGGCAGCCCCGGGGGCCTCTGCCTCTGTCACTCTTGCTCCCTGCTGCACCTGCCACCCCCACAGTGGGGGAGAGAGAAGGAGGGGAAACAGGCCCACAGACACCACCCCCATGGGGCACTGCTGCCAGTGGGGGGTGCAAAAGCAGGTATTGGCCCCCAGGTGCTGGAGGCCCATGGTACCCCACTGCTGTCACTTCCTGCACATCTTGAAGGCATTCAGGGCCTCTGGTGATGAGCACAATGTACGTCCCTGTCTAGAACAGAACAGAACAGACCAGTCTGCTTTCTCACCTGCTGAATCCAGCATCCCTCCTCAGTTATTTGCAGAAGCACAACTGCTCCTTTGAGGCTGGACCCAAAAAAATGAAAGAGGACACCAGAGCGAAAGCCCTTCCTGTGCTTGCACCCTGTGAGCTCCCTTCTATCCATGCCGTGTACGCCCCAGACAAATTCTTCCTGCTAACGGCAGTGCTTCTACGCTAGTGGGGTTCGGGTGAGCAGTGGAGCTGGACTGTGGGTTCTGAGGGAATCCTTCCCACCCCACTAGCTTCTGAACTGGCTGAGCTCTGCCTCCAGGGTCAGACATTTCAAGAGGAGGCACTTTTGCTATTTACTTATTCATCTCTGGGCAGGAACACCCAGAGAGGATCTAGCTCTGTAAATGTTTAACTGGGGGGGGTGGGTTTTAAAGGACTTTTTTTTTTTCAGAACAAAAATATAGAAAAAATGACCAGATTTTCAGTGGCATTGAGCTCCCCCAACCACCTTTGGAGAGAGGATGCCACGGTGAGTGCCTCTGTAAAATTAGCCCCCAGGATACGGACAGGGCTGTGTTTTCAGAAGACCCCAGTGCCCACCAACTCCCGTTGCTCTCAGCAGGAGCTGTGAGTGCTCAGCTGCTTTGAAAACCTGTCCATAAACAATCCACTACAGATCTGAATGGGAACTACAGGGTGTGTGGTAGGCTGAGGTTTGCAGGTGTAGGCTGGGCTTCAGGGGGAGACTTAGCTGTCCCAGCAGAGACTTCAGGGGGGATTCTCACTGCCCCAGAGCGGCTTCTATGCCACCGGGGAGCACTGTGCAATGAGCTCTTTGGGAGACGAGAGCTGCAGGTGCAGGCAATAGCCATGTGGGCTGTTGCATCCCTGAGTTGTGAGCAGCTTTGGGCAGCAAGATGAGGTGGGATGCATGTCCTCAGGAAGGAGAAGCAGCCACTGTAAGCACTGCCCGAGAGGGGAAGGATAGTGTTGTGGTGAAGTCAATGGCCTGGGACTCTGAATACCTGCATTCAGTCCTTGGCTGTGCCACAGACCTTTGGTGACCTTGGACAAATCACTTGAACTCTCTTTGCCTTGGTTTCCCATCTGTAATATGGGGATAATGATGCTTCCTTCCTCCATGTGTCTGTTTGGTGTGTTTCTATTTATGTGCATAGCACAACGAGCCCCGGATCTCACAGGGGGCCTGCCTGTTTGATTGCAAAAACAAACCATGAAATCAAACACGCCGCCATCAGACCAATTCGTTTCCAGACACTTGGGCATACTACGCCATCCCCATTGAACCAAATTCCCAGCTGGCGCAAATGAGCATAGTTCCATTGACTTCTAGCTAGCTATGCTGGTTTATGCCACCTGGGGCTCTGGCTGAGAGAATCCCTGCTGGAGGGAGAGATTGGATTAGAACATGCTGCTGCCGACTCTCCAGCACCATCTCTTGTCCATTAGGCAGAGCAGAACAGTTTCAGAGCACAGAGTTCCAAAGGAGGAGCCGTGTTAGTCGAGGTCAGCAAAACAAACAAGGAATCCTGCGGCACTTTAAGACTACCAAATTTACTTATCACATGAGTTTTATGGGAGAAAATCCCACTTCATCAGACGCTTTGAAGATGCGGAACTTACAGAATGGGAGGAAATTAAATGCAGGGAAATGTATGACACAGGATCAGGTCAGGCTGTAACAGCAAATCAAAATAGATGTTGGGATTCAAACACTGGTGAACAACATCTAGAGGAAGGTGAGGTCAAATCACTTCTTGTAATGAGAATAAAATCCATTGTCTCATGTTTAACCCTGAGGTAACGGAGTAAAATTTACATATAAGTTCCAATTCTGCAGTTTCTCTTTGAAGTTGTGGTTTATTATTCATTTGTTTAAACACCACTATTAACAAGTCATCAATGGAGTGAGCAGGGAGATTGAAGTGTTCCCCTATTGGGTTTTGAATGTTGTGATTTCTGATGTCAGATTTGTGTCCATTTATTATTTCTGCAGAGACTGTCCTGTTTGTCCAATATATAAGGCAGAGGGGCATTTCCGGCACATGATGACATAAATCACACTGGTGGACGACCAGGTGAATGAGCCCTTGATGGAGTAGGTGGCTTGATTAGGTCCCGTGATGGTGTCTTTTGTGTAGATATGAGGGCAAAGTTGGCAACGTGGTTGCGGGGCTATGTTCCTGCTTTAATGTTTCTGTTGTTTGATCTGTAGTTGCTGGTGAGTATCTGTTTAAGGTTGGGGGGCTCTCTGTTAGCGAGGAGAGGTCTGCTTGAAAGAGTGAGGGACTGTTGTGTAGAATAAGTTGTAGATCCTTGATAATGTGCTGTAGGAGTTTGAGTTGGGGGTGATGTAGATGATGACCAGTGGCTTTCTGTTGTTTTCTTTCCTGGGCTTGTCCTGTAATAGTTGACTTCTGGGTACCCGTCTGGCTCTGTCAATCTGTTTCTTCACTTCTGTGGGTGTGTACTATAGTTTTAAGAATGCTTGATAGAGATCCTGAAGGTGTCTGTCTCTGAAGGATCAGAGAAAATGCAGTTATATCTGAGGGCTTGACTATAAACAATTGATCGTGTGGTATGTCTGGGATGAAAGCTTGAGGGATGTAGGTAACTACAGCGATCAGTAGGTTTTCAGTATAGGATGGTGTTTATGTGTCCATCACTAATATGCACTTTAGTGTCCAGAAAGTGGATCACCTGTGTGGAGTGTTCCAGGCTAAGTTTGATTGTGGAATAGAAATTGTTGAAATCTCTGTGGAAATCTTCAAGGGCGTCCTTACCATGGGTCCAGATGATGAAGATATCATTGATATAGTGTAAGTAAAGTAGAGGTGCTTTGGGATGAGATGTGAGGAAGCATTGTTCTAAGTTGGCTGTAAAGATGTTGGCATATTGTGGGGCCATGCAGGTACCCATAGCAGTGCCGCTGACTTGAAGGTATAAACTATCTTTAAATCTGAAATGGTTGTGGGTGAGTACAAAGTTACAAAGTTCAGCCACAAAGTTTGCTGTCACATAATCTGGGATGGTTCTTCTAATGGCTTGTAATCTGTCTTTGTGTGGGATGTTGGTGTAAAGAGCCTCTACATAGTGGCCAGGATGGTGTTTTCTGGAAGTTCACCAATGGATTGGATTTTTCTCAGGAAGTCCATAGTATCTTGAAGATAGCTAGGAGTGTTGATAGCATAGGGTCTGAGGAGAGAGTCCACATAGCCACAATGCCCCCTTGCCTTATACACTGGGAAACAGGACAGTCGCTGCGCAAAAGAATAAATGGACACAAGTCTGGCATCAGAAATCACTACATTCAAAAAAAACAATAGGGGAACACTTCAATCTCCCTGCTCACTCCATTGACAACTTGTTAATAGCGGTGCTCAAACAAATGAATAACAAATCGCAGCTTCAAAGAGAAACTGCAGAATTGGAACTGAAATGTAAATTCGACTCTATTACCTCAGGGTTAAACGGGGACTATGGATTTTTTTCTCATTACAAGAGGTGATTTAACCTCCCCTTCCTCTATATGCTGTTCCCCAGTGTTTGAATCCTAACTTCTATTTTGATTTGCTGTTACAGCCTGACCTGATCCTGTGTCATACATTTCCCTGCATTTAATTTCCTCCCATTCTGTAAATTCCCCATCTTCAAAGCGTCTGACGAAGTGGGATTTTCTCCCACGAAAGCTCATGCGATAAATAAATTTATTAGTCTTTAAAAGTGCCATAGAACTCCTTGTTTGTAGAGCACAGCATGACACTCAGCTGAACTGTGAGAGAGGGTGAAAAAAGAAAGGCCTCTTCTTTTTCCAGGAAAAAAATGCAATGTCCCTGCTGCCTCCCTCCTTCCCCCAAGTTACCCACAGGAGCAGAACCAAACCCTGTCACTCTGGCATGCAAGGGACAACTGGGGCTTTCTGAAGCTGCATGGTCTGTCACACCATTTCATAGGCACTGGGGGGTAGGAGGAGACATTTGCTTTGACGTTTCCCTTCCAGTGATGCAAAAGGTGCATATGCAGAGGGCATTCAGCTGTGTGGTCAGTGGGGGGCACTCTTGCATTACACAAGGGAACTGTTGCTTGCTGAGCCAATGTTCACCTTGCAAGAGGCATGGCAGCCACACTGCAATCAACGAAAAAATAATCACTTTGTGTGAGGCCCATGGAACACTTAACCCCCACCCACCCCCCACCAAAATCTTCCAGGTAAGGCTGACTTGGTGCCTGGACATTGCACTGACCCTCTGCAGAGGGGTGAATGTCAGCACTGCAGGTATTACCATCAGTTCAGACTCGATAAAATGCTGCTATTCTCATTAGGTAGCATTTCCTCTCACTTTCGAGGATTCAGCAAACTACAGGGCAGCAGAGAATCAGCCCCAAATGAGCTAGAGTTTGCATCCATAAGCTCTTGGCTGCAGGGACCTTGCCTTCCTGGTTGTTTATGAAGCACCTGGCACCCTGTGGGTGCAATAGAAATAACAATCATGAAAATGCTGTTGTAATCTCCTGTTTCTTGGCAATAATAAGATTACCAGTACCACTGCACAACAGGGTACACTCATACCTCTGAGTACCACTGCCCTCCTACCCCATACTTATAGGGACATAGTATGTGACAGTCATGTCAGGCACAAAAGGCAATCAAGCTGAGAAAAGCTTGCAAGGTTGATCTTGCCCTTCCACCACTTGTGAGAACAAGCAGTCCAACCACTAATCGGGTTACTCTGTAGACCAGTGGTTCCCAACCTTTTTGGCTCAAGGCCCACAAATATAATTTTTAGAACCCTGAAGGTCCACCAGTCTATTTAATTAAAATATAATTAATTGAATCCAAATTAAATTTAATGATATGTAATTAATTAAAATGCATTAATTAAATTTAAATTAATTTCTAATTAAATAGACTAGTGGCTCTCAGGGTTGTAAAACTTATATTTGTGGCCCTCGAGCCAAAATGATTTTTTAAAAATTTGGAAATTCCTTTTTTCTTTCTCTTCCTTCCTTCTCTTTCTCCTCCTTCCTTCTTTTTTCCTTCTCTTTCACCTCCTTCCTTCTTTTTTCTTTCTTTCTCTTCTTTCCTTCCTCTTCCTTCCTTCCTTCCTCCCTCCTTCTTTCTCTTCCTTCTTTCCTCTTCTTTCCTTCTTTCCCCTTCTTTCCTTCTCTTGCTTTCTTTGCTTCCTTCCTTCCTTTCTTTCTTTCTCTTCTTTTTTCTTTCTTTCTTTCTCCTCCTTCCTTCTTTCTCTTTCTCCTTCTTTCTTTTTTCTTTCTCTTCCTTCCTTCTTCCTTCCTTTCTCTTCCTTTTTTCTTTCTTTCTCTTCTTTCCTTCTCTTTCTCCTTCTTTTTTCTTTCTTTCTCTTCTTTCCTTGTCTTCCTTTTTCTTTCCCTCTTTCTTTTCCTTTTTTCCTTCTCTTCCTTCCTTCCTTCTCTCTTTTTTCTTTCTCTTCCTTCCTTCTTTCTTTCCTTCCATCTCTTTTTTTTAAAAAACACTTTTAAAAATTAATTTTAAATAAAAACCTTTCTAAAAATTAAATTTCAATTCAAAATTCATTCAAATTCAATTAATTAAACACAATTAATTAATTCTATTTACAATCACTTTAACTTCAATTAATGCCTATAATTTCTGTTGTGAGTTTACACAAAAATTTTATTCAGAAAATGTTTTCACACGGCTTGAATATTTTGCACACAAGCTGCCAAACCTTAGAGCGAACATTGCTCCAGGCTCCCTCCTGCTGGCCGCGATTCCCCGCTCCGCCCTGTCCCTGCCTCCACAGCAAGGTAAGTGCTGTGGGGGGAGCTGGTTTGGGGGCCGGGGACTGGATCGGGGCCTGGGAACCGGCGCGGCCCTGTTCGGGGGCCCAGTGGCCAGCTTGGGAGCCTGGGGACTAGCACGAGGGCTGGCTCGGGACCCGGGAGCTGGCACGGGGCGGCTGGGGGGCCAGCTCAGGGCGCAGGGCAGCTCGGGGGTCCAGGAGTCGGCGCAGCCCTGTTCAGGGGCCTGAGGGCCGGCTCGGGAGTCCAGGGGCCAGTGTGGGGGCGATCTCAGGGCCCGAGGCGGCACGGGGGCCTGGGAGCCAGCGCGGCCCTCTTTGAGGGCCCAGGGGCCGGCTCAGGAGCCCAAGCTTGGCGCGGGGGCCTGGGAGCTGGCCTGGGGACAGGCTTGGGGGCGCGGGGACCAGTGTGGTCCTGTTCGGAGGCCTGGGGGCTGGCGCAGGGGCTGGCTCAGGGTTCAGGAGTAGGCGCGGGGCGGCTTAGGGGCCAGCTCAGGGCACGGGGCAGCGAGCCGGCGCAGCCCTGGTCGGGCTCCCGGAAACTGGTGTAGGGGCCCGGCACAAGGTGTGGGGGCTGGCTCAGGGTGGGGGGGCTGGCGCAGGGGCCAGGGGCCAGTGCGGCCTGCCTCGGGGTCCGGCTCGGGGCTTAGGCCTTGTAGGGGGCTCCACAATGGGCCTTCACCTAGGTCCCCAGATAGCCTAAGGCCGCCTCTGCTCGGGGCTGTCCGGAACTAGCCATTTATAAAGCCCTGCGGACAACTTTTGGCCCATGGGCCAGGGGTTGAGAACCCCTGCGGTAGCCCATTAATTTTAGTGCTGTGGTATAATGTGTTTGTGTTCTACCTGGCTGAGGTGTGGGCGACTCTGCAGCTTCTGATTATTCTTTAAACATTTTTTTTTTAATTTTAAAAAAATATTTCCTGAAAAACCACACCTGCTTTAGGTAAACACTGCTGCCCAACCAGTTTTAGATTGGCTCACATTCCTGCATGTTGTGTATCACAGCCAAAATGCACAAAGATGTGCTGCCTGCTAGAGACACTTAAGTCAGCTCTGTGTATGCAAGAAGAGTCTCAGGCCCTGATTTAAAGTCAGACCCCCTATCTCTGTTTCTTTTGAGGCCTGGGCTACACTTGAAAGTTTCACTGATACAATTATGTCAATTAGTGGGTGCTTTAAACCAAAACAGCTATCCCACCAAAAGCCCCCGGTGACACTGACGAAAAGGTGGCTTATACTGGTATAACAAACAAGGAGTCCTGTGGCACTTTTAAAGACTAACAAATGTATTTATTGCATGAGCTTTCGAGGGCACAATCCCTACTTCATCAGATGCATAGATCTGTTTGAATTAACATTGTAACCCACCCACGCCCCCCCTTCTCTGTATCAATATATTTACAGCTACCATGCTATTTTTTCCATTTCATGCATCTGATGAAATGGGATTATACCCATGAAAGCTCATGTGATAAATACATTTGTTAGTCTTTAAAAGTGCCACAGGACTCCTTGTTTATTTTGCTGAAACAGACTAACATGACTACCTCTCTGGAATTTATACTGATTATAGTTCACTACTTGTACAGAATTACTTATGCAAGTTTAAATCACCTTCATACCAACACAACTGTGTGCACAGGAGGGGCTTATATTGCTTTAACTATACTGCTCTAAATAAAGCTGTGCAACTTTGTAGGGTAGGCAAAGCCAAAGAAGAAAGAACTTTCATTCTTTTCTTTCCATGTGTATTCTGTTCTTCAGTTTGCCTATTACAGTTTTTTGGTAAATGTATTTTATAGCTTTAGGACAGCTCTACTGATACTTATGTCCATTCCTTTAGAACAATCTCAGTCAGGCCATGCAAAGCCATTTCCAGTGGTGACAGACAGTAGCTAACATCTCTCCTGTGGTAGGCCAGTCCATCATTTGGGCATCTTCATCTCATGCTTCCTAACGGCATTTTTACCCCACAGCTGCCTTCCACAAAACCAGCAGGAAGAATCATAATAGGGTGCCAGACCAGCTGTGTCTCATAGATTTAACAAATCACCTCATTTGCATGAATGTAAACATGTGGCCAACCTTTAATCAGCCTGCTAACGTGCCAGCAGCCCAGCAGGGGCATGCAGATGGCAGTGCTGCTTGGTGAGAATAGACTGTTCTGGAACTGAAGAGGCAGGGTGGTCTTGCAGACTAGGTGTTGTCAAATAACTCACCACAAAGATGGGTGACTTTGCTTCAAGGGACAAACGCTGCTCATCTTAGTCACACAGGTGGCTCAAAGAAAGCTTTAATCCACAGCCAGCATTTATTTTAAAGGCAGCCAACAGATTAGTAACATGCCTGTAGGGCATCTAACTTTTGGGACCTAATTTGAGTCTGAGCCAGGTCCCATCTGAAGTGAATGTTCAGGGGTATCAGGATCTCTGCTTTTGATTCTTGAACTGTGGTGATCAAGCTCTTTTATAGCACAGGCCAGAGACCCTCCTCAAATTAACTTCTAGAGCATATCATTTAGAAAACATCATCTTGTCAATAATGGAGAATCCACTACAACCCTTGGCGAATTGTTCCAATGATTAAATACTCTCACCATAAAAAAATTATGCCTTATTTCTGGACTGAATTTGTCTAGCATCAACTTTCAGCCATTGGCTTGTATTATATCTTTCTCTGGTAGATCGGAATATTTGCATCCTATGAATTTATAGGCTGTAATAAAATTATCCCTTAATCTTCTCTTTGTTAAAAGCAAAAACATAGCGCTTCTTGAATCTATCACCATAAGGCATGTTTTCTAATCCTTTAATCATTCTCATGGCTCTTCTCTGAACCCCATTCAATTTACCAACCTCTATTTTGAACTGTGGATACCAGAACTGGGCACAGTATTGCAGCAGCCATTGCACCAGTGCCAAATACAGAAGTAAAATAACATCTCAACTCTTACTCAATGCAAGCCCATCTCTAGAATCAAAGATGTTTAAAGCTGGAGTCTGAGAAGTCATACTTCATGGTGGTGAATGCAGTATAAAACACAGAGAGAGAGAGAGAGAGAGAGAGAGAGAGAGAGAGAGAGAGAGAGAGAGA
>ML685953.1:934793-949266 GCA_007922175.1 Pelusios castaneus | reverse complement strand
AGAGAGAGAGAGAGAGAGAGAGAGAGAGAGAGAGAGAGAGAGAGAGATTAGCTTTCTTGTGTGCCACTTTGGTGTTGTCTTCTATTTGTTGGGGCATTTGCTTGGCTCCATATGATCCTGATATTGAACCAGGGACTCCAGAAAGGCCATTTGTGAAGCTTTATTTCAGCATCTCTCTCCTCTGTCACCTCTACAGGTGAACAATCAACACCAAGGCTTTTGTGACCCTCATTACTATCCAGGAACACAGAGGAGGAGCAGGTTGTGAAAGCTGTCACTGCACAAGTTTCACAAATGCTGCAGAAGGCCACCCAAGAGGGCCACCCTTGCACTGGCTGCTTCTCAGTAGGGGAATAGGGCATGAAGAGTTTAGCTGCACAGAGCCTGGGAGAATCTGGGTAGCAAGACTCTGAATGGGGGGGGGGGTCCACAACTGCCTCCCTTCCCTTATAGGTAGATTGAGAAGCATGTCCCAAAACATGTCCTTTGTTGCACAGGCACACAGTATGGGAGAGAAGCCAAACCCTAGAAAAGCTTTATTAACCTCAATGCCACCAGGCCATGGGAATGACTGTGTGATTCAAAACACTATTTATTGTTTACAAGTATGTCTTTCCTTCCCCAAAGAAAGGCTTTGGCCCTTAGGATTGTAAAACTCAGAGATTAAAGGTCAGAAGGGACCACCATGATCACCTAGTCCGATGAGCATGCACCATGCAAGCCACAAAACCTCAACTTCCCACACAGGCTTCTGAGAGAAGCGGGGCTGTGGGAAAGGCCTGGGGGAGCAGGAGGATATGGGTGCGGTCAGTGGGCGGGGCCAGTGCATGGGGCGGGGCCTAAAGGAGCAGTGCCTGGTGACGTAGGGGCGGGGGCCAATGCAAGAAGGGAGGAGCTCGCCAGCAGTGGGTGGGGCTTGGAAAAGACAACGACCACTGAGAGCGCCTCAGTCCCCTTGTTCTCCGTCCTCCCTGCTGTGCCGTGTGCGGGGGGGCGGGAGGCGTGTGGTCCGCTGGCTGCTGCTTCCGGGTCGGGGGGCGCGAGCCCGAGTCGCGATGTCCGGGAGCTGCCGCCAGGGCCACACGGCGAGCCGGGCCATCCCCGCCAAGCGGCTCAGTCTGCCCGACGGGGCCCCGCTGCCGCCCGGCGACTACAGCACCACGCCGGGGGGCACGGTGTTCGGAACCACGCCGGGCGGTGGGTGAGCGGGCCGGGGCGGCTCCCTCGGGAGCGGGGGTCGGGCCGGGGCCGGGGGAGAGGCTGGCACCGCTGCGGCGGGGAAGGTTCCCTCCCGGCTCTGCCCCCAGCAATGCCGGGGTCGCGAGTTACTGCCCCGTCCGCAGCTCCTGCTGCGCTGTCCCTGCTCTGCGGCTTCGCCTCCGCCGCTGCCCCAGCCCCTGGGCACGGACCCCGCAGTCCGCTCTGGCCATGCGATTCCCCCCGCATTTATCGGGCTGGAAACGACGGGCCCCGCGGAGGACTTAAAGCGTGACCCGGCCTCGCAGCCAAGCCGTCCCTTCTCACTGCGGTGGTCTCCTGCAGCTGCCAAGCGCTCCCCTGTGACACTCTACGGTTGTCTTGCTGATTTGCCTTCTAAAGGCCCCGGCCATATGAAATAAATAGTCAGTTTTAGGCTGTGTCCTCACACAGATGGCTTGAGTCTATCTTGATAAATTTGTCTCGGTTTAGGCTAGTGTGACTGCGCTGGCAAATAACCCTGTGTTGCCGATGAGCTGCGAGTAGTTCTAGCCAATCTGGAGTTTTGCAGTCCCTTTTCCATCATTTAAATATGTTTTTCACCCGGGCTGCCGTAAGAAAGATGCACACAAAGGGGGATGCAGTGAAACTGACTGTAGTCAAGGTGCTGTCAAATGCACAAACTAAATAAACGGTTGGGTGGAAGGTTCCCCCCCCCCTCTCACTTTGCATCTTTAGTAGGAGCTGCATGTAACAGTGGCAGTTTAAAAAAATTCAGACTTAAGTGTGAAGCGTATTAAAAACAGTCTTGGCTAGTCTGAGAAAGTTTGGACACAGAAACTGAAGGTCTTGGTGTCACTTGCATGGGGTATCTATCCATTTTGTTATCTAAAAGCATGAGCAGTTGGAATTCATAAACACTTGTGCCACAAGTATATGAGAATTAGGTGCAACTAATTGTTTCTTCATATATGTTGGGATGAGGTGCAGGTGTCAGTGTCTCACAGGTTTCACTCCATTGATGGAGGAATCATGAATGAGGTGTAATGTGTATATTGTCGGCACAAAAACATTAAATTCCTTAGATGAAACCACTGGTTTAACTAGAAGCAGCAGCTAAGCATGCAGGAAAGGTGAAAGATAATCAGTACAGAATTAATAGGGCACGCTTCTAGTACAGCCAACAAGTGGGGAGGTTTTTTGAAAAGTCTAGTCACTAGGAATACCCTTTTATTTGCAAGAATTCTATTTAATTTCTCAATGATCTGGATAATTCAGGGAAATAATATTTTAGAATGTACCTCTCTTTTGGATTGAAAAACAGGTTGAGTTAAAAAGCTCCATGTAATAATGCATGTAAATTTTGCTTGTTATCTGCTAACTTGAGTTTTATTGCTGCTGGTGGTTGCCATATGTTTATGTTCTCATGCCTGCTCCCCTGTAATCATTAACAGTGGAGTTTTATCTCTTTTCTAAAATGCCTGTCAACAGTCTACAGTAAAATGCCTTCAAACCTCACTTTAAATGTACCCATCTGTAGACCAGTTTGGTTTAAGAGAATATTGTAGCTCTTAATAGAGGACAGCCTCACTGATCTTCCTTGCACTGATCTATAAACCCAATGATTATTACAAAATGGCCATGTCACATTACTGCTCAGTAAGCTTTCAGTAGCAGAGACAGTTCAGGTGCAGTCAGGTGTTACATAACCACTTGTTCTGCTGGAAAATTCAGCCAAAAACCTTTAACAAAGTGTTACAGTCCATTTACATGAGTACTGCGAAGTACTATAAAAATGCATCAAGTTGCAGGAGTCAGATTCAAGGAGCAAACTAAATGTATCATGCAACAGCCATGGCTAATTTTATAAGTAAAATGTTATGCACTTTAATATGATTTGAGTGGAACTTTGTAACGGAGTGAGGCAAATCAGATTTAGTGCCAAAATCAGAAGTCCCCAGTAGCTCTGCTGGGCAGGGGTGAAAATTATTGGAGTTCTTTTTGTTGGTAGGTCAGAGGCCTAACCTACACCTGAAATGTAAATTGCCCTATCAGTGTCATTCAGACTGAGAGATGTAGTTAAGCTGACCTAAGCATTGGTATAGACCAGGGTCCTCAAACTATGGCCCGTGGGCCGGATACGGCCTGCCAAGGTCATTTACCCGGCCCCTGCTGCGGCTGCGGGCAGCACTGGGTCCAGTTCTCCCAGGGCGGAACAGGCAGGCTCAGGGCCGGGGCATGTGCACGCGCCTGCCTGCCTGCCCCATGCAGCTGGGGCAGCGGGGTGGCTGTGGCCGGGGCAGGCTCCCGGGCTCCCACCCGCCGACAGCCTCGACTTCCTGGCCCGGGGCCGGGGTCGGCTCTGCTCCGCCAACAGCCTCGGCCTCCCGGCACAGGGCCAGGATCGGTCTCCGGTGCCGGGGTCTGCTCTGCCCTCCCGGGGCCGTGTTCGGGTCCCCGCCGCCAGCGGCCTTGGCTTCTTTCTTTCTTTTTTTTTTTTTTTCCTTCTTTCTTTTCTCGGCTTCTTTTTTTCCTCCTTTCTCTTCTTTTCCTTCCTTTCTCTTTTTTCTTTTTCTCTGTCTTCCTCTTCCTTTCCTTTCTTTTTTTCTTTCTCTTCTTTGTCTTCCTCTTCCTTCCTTCTTTCCTTCCTGCTCTCTTTCTTTGCTTCCTTCCTTTCTTTCTCTTACTTTCTTTTTCTCCTCCTTCCTTCTCCTTTTTCTTTCTCTTCCTTCTTTTTTAAAAAGCTTTTTAAAAATTAATTTTAAATAAAAACCTTTCTAAAAATTAAATTTCAATTCAAAATTCATTCAAATTAAATTAAACACAATTAATTAATTCTATTTACAATCACTTTAACTTCAATTAATGCCTATAATTTCTGTTGTGTGAGTTTGCACAAAAATTTTATTCAGAAAAAGTTTTGCACACGGCTTGAAAATTTTGCACACAAGCCGCCAAACCTAGAGGGAACATTGGTTACTAGTTGCCTACACAACAGCAGGCCAGCAGGCTAAAATTGGTCAGTCCCACACTCTGGGCCTGGCCGGAGCCCCATAGCACCAACAAAAAGCGTGTGGATTCATTACCGGCGGCCACCCAGTACCCAGAAACACAGGCCAGCAGCAGACGTGATAGCTACACGTTCATGTTTTCAAACTATAGTACGGCCCCCCAACAGTCTGAGGGATCGTGAACTGGCCCCCTGTTTTAAAAAGTTTGAGGACCCCTGGTGTAGACACTGTTAGATTGAAGGAATAACTTGTAAGATAGCTAACCCTGTTGTGGGTGTGGATTTACTACAGTGACAGAAAACCCCCTTCCATCTGTTTAGCAGTGTCTACACCAGAGCAACTTAGCTGCAACACTGCAGTTGTGCTATGGTGCTTGTAGGATAGATAGACATACGCTTAATATGGTGCTGAGGAAGTTTGGAAGGGCTTGTACGTTCCCTGTGACTTTCGGAGAACATTATCTGAAGGTTTAAAATTGGTTTGATTATTTATGGTTTCCAGTTCTGATAAGTTCAAAGCAAACTCAGTACATATTCTTCCTTTGCTTGGGGGGGAAATGAATGAATTAGAAAAATCTAGATATGAGTCACAGGGAGTCATTGTGTTGAGCATTATGAGATGTTCCCAGAATGTGATTTCTCAGAGAAAATAGTATGGTAGCTAAAACAGCTTTGTGTTCCTGAAATACTCAGTCACTTTAGTCTCATATCAATACTATTTACAGAATGAGTGGGCTTTTAGCTTATGAATTGTTTATTTAATGCCATTTATTAGAAAACGCTTCACAGCTACCAGCTTCTTCAGGCTCCCTGGCAATAGACTAAGCTTCAGCAAGAAGAGGCAATCATTTGCTGTTTGTCACTAGACACTTGGCAGTTAACTCTCCTTTATTACTTGATGCCTAGTTCTGGCTTTAGTCTGGCTCCACTGCATACAGAAAGGATGACACTTGTCCTGAAGTGACTCTAAGAGAGCTGTAACGCTGAGATATATCTCTGGTGTCCCCCCATACACTTTTGGAGGTGGAGTTTCCTTTATCTAACTTCTTGTCCTTGGTAATGTCAAGAAAACACCCTCCAGTCATCCAAAGCGTTTTGTGAGTCCCCAGAATGTACTTAAGTCAAAGCAGGGTATACAGATTATTTAGTTTCATGAGCAATACCTCAGGGTATGTGACTGAGCATGAATGACTGTAAACCAGGAATGTGCAGTTCTTGCAAGCCTGTTATGAAATGTACTCCTAATACTTAGTATGCTAACAGAGTTCCTAGAACGGCAAGCCTGATTTGTAAGTTTTCCAGCTATCAGAGGCTATAACTGCAGTCTAGGATTATTTCTTTACCCAAATCCTAATTAACTGCACTTGTGCTAGAGCACAGATCTGCATTGGAGACATTGATAGTTTAATTCTACTTGCTTGATTTGTAGAAACTAGTCACAATTTTATCTTCAATTTTGAAAAGGTTTCAGTATCTTGGAATATCATTGGCATGATTCCCTCGAAACTTAATATCTAGTTTCCATGACTGTACGGCCATGGTATGGAAGAAACAAGTGTGGCTAGCATTCCAGGGGAGATGTTAACTCTGATTTCTTTCTTGTAGGCATGCATGCCACCAGCTGAGAACATGGGTTTGGAGGGGAGTCCTTTGTCCTATTTAGTTGGATGGAGTAATGTATTAAATGACCAATCCTGAAGTGAGATATTGCAGCCCTCTTCTTGGAATGATGTTTTGGATTCTTTCTATGTTTATAGGTGGTATATCTTTGGAGGGATCTTTTTACTAGGATTTGATATTTTTCCAGCATCAGATGCCTTGGTAGGCAATGGGCTGCTCAGCCTATACACTATTCCTTTTTAATCTCATAGGGAGCTTAACTCGTCATCACCTCAAGGTTTGCTTTCTACCCATAACTAAAGATGTCCATTTATTCTGCTCTAACAAACTAGCGACAACAGGGTGCGGTTCTATTCAACACTAAAATACACAGCAAATAAAACTGGAGTCAGCTGACTTCTGTCAGGATTAAATAACTAAATCAATAAATGTAAACTAAGTTTTCTGAGCTGGACGACCAGTCCAGATCCCCTAAAGGCAGTACCTCTATGCAGAAAACTCTGCTCTGATAACATTCAAAATCTGACTTAAAAAGAGAGGCAATTTCTACTACAAATTTCCTACCTATCGGCTTAAATTTGTGGGGTTTCAGACTCATTGGTAAGCTCAGAAAGACATGTGAAACTAATATACAGTAGTCCCAGGGAGATGGCATGAGTCTAACAGAAGTGGTTTAAATCTTAATTTGACTGATTTTTTCTTAGTTTTTCTGGAGCTGGCATTGTTTTCATGTAAATTTTATAACTAGGTGTTCACAGGAAGACAGTGTATCCTAGGGGATAGAGCACTGGATTGGGTCCTGCTATCTGTTCCCAGCTCTGCCACTGGCCTGCAGAGTAATCTTGGGCAAATGACCTTTCTGTGCTTCTGTTTTATGTAAATTAAGGCTAATGCTATTTGCTTTCCTTCTAAAGCACTTGGAGATGTCTGGATGAAAAATATTATGTAAGAGCTGCTAATAATTTAAATTTCTGTAGCTACTGTCATCAGTATATACAATTCTAGTTATACAGTGGATGTAAGCATCTCTTCCCACATGGCAGTGCTAAAAGCTGATAGTATTTCACATTTTTTCCTCTAGGTACAAGAATTATTTATGACCGGAAGTTTTTGATGGAATGCCGCAATTCCCCGGTTGCCAAAACCTCACCTTGTGACCTTCCAGACATTCCAGGGGTTACCAGTCCAAACATGGAGGAGTTGAAGATTGAAAACAACCATGTTCACAATTATGAGGAGAAGGTGGGCGTTGGTGAGTGGCACTTCCTGGCAAATCCTGAAAATAGCTTTCATGCTTCACCTTTTTTTTCCTTGGAAAATACACAAGCGCATATTCTATCTGGAATGAGAACATTGTTACAACAGGAAGAGAGGAATTGATGCTGTGTGTTGATACTGGCTAAATGAAGATATCTCTAGAGTTAGATATTGTTCTTATAGGGTGCGTCTACACTTGTAAATTAAGTCAACTTAAGCAGGCTTAAGTCGACTTAATTTACTCTGTATCTACACTACAGTTTCCTTAAGTCGATTTAAGGAAATTTTAAGTCAATTTAAAACCTAGTTTTAAGTTGACTTAAGCCAGTGTAGATGCAGAGTAGCCCTAAGTCGACTTAGAGGGTCCCCCACTGACCTCCCTCCCAGCGTGCCTGGCACAGCCAGAGCCTGGCGTGCCCACACACAGGGCAGGACACAGCCCTGCCCATCCTGCTCCTATACCCTGCCCCTGTCTTGCTCAGCCCCCATGTACCCTGGTACAATGGGGAAGATGCTGAGCTCCCTGGCACTTTTGAAAGGGTGCCCAGGGAAGGGGGGGCACCTCTCGGGTGCTCCCCTTCTCACCATGCACCACTCCCAGGTCCACCTAGCCCCTACAAATCGACTTAGGCGTCCAGTGTGGATGCTCTACGTTGATTTGGCAAGGTCCACTTTACATCGACCTAAATTTGCAGTGTAGACATGCTAAGTCGACTTAAAGTTGACTTATTTGAACAAGTGTAGACAGGGCCGTACTGACCTCATCGCTGTAGTATGAGCACCTTCCAGTAACGCATTAAGTGATGTGATTAAAATCTGTCCTGGTTGGTCCATTCTTTCTCAGTCTCATTCATATTAATTCAGCACTAGTGGAACATACTGCTGGATTAATGGCCCTGGAGACTGAATCCTGTCTATACGACAGGTGCAGCCCAGCTCTGCATGTTGTCCTTTGACCTTTGCTAATGTACTTCCTCCTTGCACCAGAAGGCTAGGGCATGAAGGAGAATTGAGTTTGTGCCCATACAGCTCTCTGCTGACATGTCTAGTTTCAAGGGCCAATTACCTGTCAGTATTGTGATGTGGAGGTGTGTCCACTGAAAACCAGGCTGAGTTTCTCAGCTTAGCTCATGCCAACTACTGAGCTACATTTGACTGGTAACTTCTGGTCATGGTCTCACTCCATGGCTTCTCATATTAAAACTGATCAGCCTGCAAGTTAGAGGAAGATTTGGTCCTCCTCTGGCTCAGTTTGGAACCTGAAAAGTTTGTTCTCCATCACTGTGATGATAAGGAGTGTAACAGAGCTGGCAGCTGTGCAGCTTACGGTTGTATTGCAGCCACGTTGGCTCAAAGATACTAGAGAGGGAGTGTGGGTGAGATCATATCTTTAATTGGGCCAACTTCTGTTGGTGAGAAAGATGGTTTTGGAGTTTACACAGAGCTCTTCTTTGGACCAAGGAAAGGACCTTTTCAGAAACAACCTTGCTTCATGCTTGTGCTGCATATTGATTAGTCCTTAGAATTGAGGTTTAACAGCTCACTTGAGTCTCTGTGTGCCACGCTAAAATGGGGCGTGCATGGTGACTACCAGCTGGCTTTTGATCCTTTTTTTTTTTTTTTTTTTTTTTTTTTTCTTGTCTTTCCCTAAAATAGTCCCTGACCTCATGGATAGGTCAGCTGAGTGCCAGAGTCATTGCTTACACTGGCACCCTATCAGTAGCAATCACATGCAACAGTAACTGCGTCCTGGTGTGTGCTGATTAAAAATTACATGTGCCACTTATTGCAAACAGAAATCCATATTGGCAGTCAAATGTCACAGAAAAATAGAAGTACCTCTGGTTTTTGTGGATTTTTTTTGAGTGGTGTTCCAAATGAAGGGTGAAATTCTGTTCCCAGATCCCCGAGATGCATCATGTCTCTGAGGCTTTGCAAACTCTATGTTGGCAGAGTGCCTGTTGGTCCAAGTACATGTCCTTTGTATATGAGGAGAATGGAGCATCAGACCAATGAGGAATTATTTTCCCCTATGAACAGAGCAAGCTACCTCTCACACAACTATTCTCCTTCAAGACACAATCCCTGGACATCAGACTGAGAGTTTCCCCAGTCTTCACTGTCATGTCCAAACTCTTGTGAAGCTGTTCATCTCCATGTGTTTCATCCAGGTAGTGTTTAATATTTGCCATAGGACTTCAAGTACTCACCTACATTTTCATCGTTTCTTTTCAACAGGTGAGGAAGCTCAGTTTGACATGGACATCTAAAGTACGTGCCCTGAGAATGTTTGTCCGGTGAAGTCTGGGACCTCCGTATGAGGGCTCCCACCAGCTAGGCTTTTAGACTAGCCATGCTTTTCTGAGTGACTTGCTCTTTCCTATGAAGGGCAGTCCATTCACTTTGACCGAGAACAGAACCATCCTGTTACATGAGGACTGAAAGTATCAACTAATTCATGGATGTAAATCCGTGAATACAGCCCCTGCTGGCAATGGGCAACAGAGCAAGAGGAAGAAAGCTCTCAATGATTATTTTGTTTCAAGTTTCTATGCCTTTGTTAATTGGTGTATATCAGTACTGTAAAGGTGACAGACATGTAATATCAGGGGAGAAATAAAATCATTTGGGATTTCCAGGTTCAGAGATTACTGCAATAATGTGGGTATTTGGTCTTTACTGATTCTGACAAGCAAATGCCTTCCTATTACTGTGCCAGAAAGTATACTGCGACAGGAGTTCTCAAACTTTTTTGATTGGTCCCTCCTTCTTTGTATCTGTAGTTGTTTTTACACACACACACACAAAATCACCCACCCGGCTCTGAAGGTGAAGTGGAGAGCAGCGGTTGCTGGCCAGGCACCCATATCTGAAGGCAGCACTGTACCAGTAGCAATGCAGAAGTAAGGCTGGCAGCATGAAGAGTCGGTGTCACTTTTCATAGCAGACTTACTGCCCCATTGGTGCCATTACTTCTGCATTACTGCTGCCAACACCCTAGGGCTGTTGACCGAAGCCCTGCTGCCTCCAAGTGAATGATTGCAGGAAGGGGAAAAAAGCCTGGGCTACCTCTTAGTGAGGGACTAGGAGGGTGGAGGAGAGATGGTGGTGGACTAAGTCTGTCCACTTCATCCCCACTTCCCAGGTGTGCAGAGCCCTTCTGCAGGAGCCCCAAGCATGCCAGATTGACAGCCAGCGCTCTTCAAAACACAAGAAAAGCAAGCAACTCCTGCCTCCCCTGCGAGGCCTGTGAAAACTGCTGGACTAGGTCCCTCACACAAAGTAGAGTGAGACCAGCATCTTCCTTATAAAGGCCTGGGCATAGGTGCTTCAAAAAGTCACTGAGGGCGGCACCCACTGATGTACCATAGTGAGTAGGTGGTGGAGTCCCCTGTGTAGTGGCCGAGGATGGGGGCTGGTGCTACCGGAAGCAGAGACCACTTGGGCAACGAGCAGAGGGACTGGATAGGCCATTCACCACTTGGCCAGTAAATAGGACTGCCCACCCTGCATATTCCCTCTCATGGGCTCTCCTACTTCTCTAGCTTGCTTGAGCTGGTCCTCTGGTAAGGTGCTCCCACCCTTTACCTTCTGTAAAGTGTCATTGGGGCTCTGGCCTGCTGAGTGCTGTCCAGTTCATCTGGCTCCAAACCATGTCCAGAGCACATCTGTATATGCTCATGCTCCATGACACGTGCTTCCTTGCCTTCATAGCCTACTGTGATGGAATGTAGAAGAACAGGTGGAAGGCAACGAACTATTCTACTCTGGTTCCAGTGCTGGCCGGGGATGGTGGCAGCTCCTCTTATACCTGCTGTAGTTCACAAATTCACCCCTACCCTCACCCCTTTCCCTTCTAGAGCAAGAGAGCAAACCTGGTATCCATGCATGTAGAGTGTCAGCTTGTGGGCCCTTTTATCTCTTGCAAAGCCTTTGACTGAGGTTCTGGTTGCAGGTCTCCCCACATCTAATTTATGCATGCCCTATCCAGATCCCCTCGTGTAGTATTTGGGCCTGCCCATGGCCCCCATTCAAGATAGTGGTATCATTAGAAAGACAGAGAGAAAGCACATAAACACACTTAAAATTTTGCATTATAAATAAGTAGTTCCTAACCTTTTTAGTTGAGGACCCAAAACACAGATTTTAAACCCTGAAGGGCCAGCAGTTTATTTAGTTAAAATTCAATTAAAATTAATTAATTGAATTAAAATGTATTGTAACTAAAATTAGTTTAAATTTTGATTGATTAAATTTGAATTGATTTTAATTGACATTTTAAAAAGATTTTTAATTAAAATTCATTATTTAAAAAGGTGTTTTTTTTTTTTTTTAAATAAAAGAAAAGGAAAGAAAGAAGCCCCAAAGGGAGGCCAGCAGCCACAGCCCAGTCCCAGCTGCCAGACCGGACCGGAGGCAGGCTCGGCTGGCTGGGCCCCCCAGCATGGAGGCCCCTTGGGCCACCTTAGAGCCCCTGAAGCCGAGTCCTGTCCCGGCCCGGGCACCCCCCGGCCTTCCCGTTCCCTGTTCCCCGCCTGGCCCTCCTGTTCCCGCCAGCTTCCTAGTCTTCCCACCCGGCCCTCCTGTTCCCACCAGATCAGCCATTCCCCGCCAGCTCCACGGTCCTCCCGCCTGGCCCCGCCGATCCCGCCGGCTCCCCGCCCAGCTCCCAGCTTGGCCCCACAGTTACCTGCCCGGCTCCCAGCTCAGCCCCACTGTTCCCCGCCCAGCTCCCAGCTCGGCCCCGCCTGGTCCTCCCGTTCCCCGCCTGCTCCCCCCGGCCCCGCAGGCTCCCTGGCCCTCCCATTCCCCGGTAGCTTCCCGGACTAGCCTCCTTACCTGGCCGGAGCACCAGGGGCGTCCAATCACTGCTTGGCCAGGCCTCTCCCGGGCTGAGCACGCTCTGTCTGAGCATGCTCAGGGTGGGAGATATGAAACTCCCTGGCCTGGCCTGGGTGCTGCTCCCAGCTGACCGGCCAGCTGCAGAGCAGGGTGGAACGTGCATTCCACTGGAGTTTTCTCCTCTTCTGGGCCCCAGAATGCTGGCCCGGCAAATTTGTGGGCCCTGGAACGGCATTCCAGGGTGTTCCGGCATACTTTAACCCCTGATGAGGCCCCAGGCAACCCAACCCTTTCCCCACAGAATTATTTTGTCTTGTTATCTGAATAATGGCCTGAGGGGAAAGAGCTGGGTTACCTGGGGCCTCATGTTTGAGAAAAGGAAAGGAAAGAAAACTGAGGAGGATTCCCAGTGGGATGTACTTCACTAGTGCCCACATCAGGCCCCTCTTTCCCCATGTTCTCCTCAGTCCCCATCCCCATTCCCTAAACTCCTTGCCCCCAAGAGCCCACTCCAGCCCTCCTAACCCCCCATCTCCCAGCTCCCTCGTCTTCACTTCAGCCCCCACAACCCCCTCCACACCTCTCCAGGCTCCTCCGTCCCTAGCCCCCACTCCAGTCCCCCAACCTTCTCCATCCCTCCCCAGGCCCCCCACCCATTCCCCCCTCCAGCCGTCCATAGTCCTCTCCACCACTACCCAGCCCCACTGGCCCCTACCCAGTCTCCTTGTCCCCATGTCCCCTCCACCCCTCCCCAGACCTCTAACTCCATCCATCCCTCCCCAGCCCCCACACCCAGTCCCCCCTCCAGCCATCCATAGTCGTCCTCCACCACTACCCAGCCCCACCAGCCCCTACCCAGTCTCCTTGCCCACATGCCCCCTTCACCCCTCCCCCTTACCTTGCCGCGGGACAGCAAAGGCCCGGTGCCAGCCTGAGGCAGTGGAGCAGGGCAGCCGGCAGCATGGCCGAATCAGGCCATGCTGTGGTCCCGCACTCTGCTGCTGCCGCCGCCTCCTCCTGGGGCCAACCAGATCGGGCCACCGTGGCCGCTGGAGGCTCCTGGGGCTGCCAAGGCTGCCTGGATCAGGCCGCCGCTGGCGTCTCCCGTGGCTGCCCGAATTGGTCCGCCGCCGGCTCCCAGGGCAGCCACGGGAGCCGCCAGCGGCGGCCCAATCTGGGCGGCTCCGACGGCCCGCTTCATCCAGCCCTGGCTGCATCGGGAGCCAGCAGCGGCCCGATCTGGGTGGCCCCAGCAACTCCGGGAGCCGCCAGTAGGACCCCAACCTCTCCCCAATCCCCCCACCCTAATCACCCCCTTTACCCAGCCCACACTTACCTGTATCTGCTGCAGGGTCATCCTGGTTCCCACCCTGCACAGCCCACATGGCTGGGCTGAGCAGGGCAGGAGATTTAAATGACCCTGGCACCCAGCCAGCAGCAGATCTCGTGGAAACCTATGGTTCTGCCTACGCAACCCCAGTTGAAAAACACTGCTCTGTAGCATGGGTGATGGCTCACTTGCTAGTGGATTCTCTGTACTTTAAAGTCTTTAAATCATGCTTTGAAGACTTTAATAACTCAGTCATAGGTTAGAGGTTTATTACAGGAGTGGGTGGGTGAGGTTTTGTAGCCTGCATTGTGCAGGAGGCCAGACTAGATGATCATATTGGTCCCTTCTGACCTTAGAGTCTATGAGTCTATAGCCAGTTCCTCTTCTAGTTCATCCTTTTACAAGCAGCAGAAACCCCTTCTTCCATACAATTGCCTCCCCCAATCCCTCAAAAGAGGATTTAACAGTATCCATCTGTCACAGGGCAAGCCTCAGCAAGCCCCACATGGAAGCTCTGTCTATCCCAATTATTCTCAAAAGGACTCACCTGCAGCTATGTCAGCCTTAGAGGAGGAATTCAGTTGCCCTCTGCTCTCAAATTGAACTCTGCAGCAAGTCTCCCACATGCAATAGAAAGAATTCCCCACCCCGTTCCCTGCTACACCTAGTATCTCCTTGCAGGTAAGCAACTCTAAGCCTCTACTTCCAGTGTATTGATTGGGGACTCCCTGTAATCCCTGTTCAGCTAAACCGCTAGACGCAGGGGTCGGGAACCTATGGCTCGCGAGCCAGATGTGGCTCTTTTGATGGCTGCATCTGGCTCGCTGCCAGTGTTCCCTCTAAGCTGCGCGGGTGCGCGGCCGCGCAGCGGCCGTCGCACCCCCCGCGCAGCAGTGAGGGACCCCCTCGCAGCCCGGCAGCCCCCGCCGCTCCCTCCAACCCCTGGGGCCGCGGCACACCCGGCCTGCGCCCGGCCTCTGGGCTGGCCCTCCCCGCCCCCAGGGTGGGACAGGCAGGCTCAGATCAGGAGCGCGGGCCTGCCTGCCTGCCTCACACAGCCTGGGCAGCGGGTTGGCTGTGGCAGCGGCGGGATCCCGGGCTCTCACCCCCCGACCGCCTCCTTCCCGGGGCTGGAGCCGGGCTAATCCATGGCCCCGGCCTCCCAGCACAGGGCCGGGATCAGCCTCGGGGGCTGGGGTCTGCTCCCCCCCCCCCCC
>ML685953.1:598633-934693 GCA_007922175.1 Pelusios castaneus | reverse complement strand
CTTTCTTTCTTTCTTTCTTTGCTTCCTTCTTTCCTTTCTCATCCTTCTTTTTTCTTTCTTTCCTTCTTTCTCTTTCTTTGCTTCCTTCCTTTCTCATCCTTCTCTTCTTTCCTTCCCCTTTCTTCTTTTCTTCTTTTTCTTCCTTCTTTCTCTTCCTTCCTTCTTTCTCTCCCTTTCTCTTCCTTCCTTCTTTCTCTCCCTTCTCTCTTTTTTCTTTCTCCCTTTTTCTTTCCTTCTTTCTCTCCTTTGCTTTCCTTTTTCTTTCCTTCTTTCTCTTCTTTGCCTTCCTTCTTTTTTCTTTCTTCCTCTTTCTCTTCCTTTCTCTTTTTTCCTTCTTTGTCTTCTTTTTTCTTTCCTTCTTTTTTCTTTCTTTCTCTTCTTTCCTTCCTCTTCCTTCTTTCCACTTCTTTCCTTCTTTCTTTTTTCTCTTCCTTCCTTTTTCTCTCTCTCTTTTCCTTTCTTCTCTCTTTTTCTCTCTCTCTCTCTCTCTTCCTTCCTTCCTCCCTTCTTTTTTTCCTTCCTTTTTAAAAAAACCCAACCTTTAAAAATTAATTTTAATTAAAAACCTTTTTTAAAGGTTTTTTAAAAACCTTTCTAAAATTAAATTTCAATTAAAAGTAATTCAAATTCAATTAATTAAAACATAAAATGCACACATCTACTTGTATTTAGTTTTAAACATATTGTATGGCTCTCACGGAATTACATTTTAAAATATGTGGCGTTCATGGCTCTCTCAGAGGTTCCCTACCCCTGCGCTAGAGCTTTTTAACATATAAATAACTACTTAGCCTCAGTTGCCTCCTGAGTGTCTCTTCTCTTTGACCTGTGTTAAAGTTCTTGCTTAGAGCTCATCTTTCACCAGATCATGTTGGTCCAGGGCACCAGGTCCAGTCCAGCTTTTCTGTACTGGCAAAACTCCTAGCTGAAATCTAGTTTTGCTGCAGTCAAGACTATAGGCTTAGAGCTATGCTTGGTAGTAGCTTGCAGAAGGCCCTATAGTGGCTAGCTAGCTAGATGCTGTCTCTAAATTCTGGTTTTCTTTTCTAAGTTTCTCCTCTTATCGGGCAGTGATTGTTTACAGCTTGATGATAAGTACTGTCTTTGGCCTGACATTTAGTTTCCCATGCTGTTGAAGGCACAGGACAGTTGCCTGCTCTTGTTTCATGAGGTGCTCCAAAGAGGGAGCGAACACAGACTAACACATTGGGAGGTGGATTGGAAGTGGGCCTTTCCCCAAGATGGGATCAGGGAGAGAAGGCAAATCATGTTTCTCTCTCGGCTTTTTTACTATTGAAAAGTCTGCTCATGAAGTACAAAGGACACATCAGATTAAATTACTGTATCACTCCAAGAATTACAAAGGAAACTAAGACAAAAAAATGGCACAGCTAAAAGAACACGGAAGATAAGGTTTTAATTTAAACACTTAAAGTCTGATGCGAATAGGTATTTGAGCTGTTACTTTCACTGTCATTCCATCCCTCTTGTGTAACTAGTGTTTAGCACTCTTGCAGGGTTTTGCTGAGATCAGTATCCAGGGAGCTTTCCCTACCATTAGGATAATGTGTAGAATAAAGCAAGTTAAGATTGGAACTTACTGCCTTCCCTTGTTAATTGGTAAATCCACATGCACAGCACTTGAGGGAGTTTTCTTTCCTTTGTTAAAGTGCTGGTAGCTATGTCCATAAGAATTTATCCTATTCACATTTCCAAAAGGAGTGCAATCTGGCCACTGATATAACCCGCAAGGGATGGGGGCTGACAGTTTAGGCTCCCTGTCTGTGCTGGGATGTGTTTTCTGGAGCAGTATCCAGACTGGATGTTAAAGATACTGGCACAAATATCTGTGCCGCAAGAGTAGAACTTAACATTAAACTGGCCTATCAAAACTATAGCTGTTGGAAAGAGAGAACATAGAGGGTTTAGCGCATGACATGGGCTATTTGCTCTAAATACCACCCTGCAGTTAGTCGTTGTTGTAGTTTATCTTGCAGGCCTGTTTCATGCAATTTTTTTACTATTTTGGTAAGGGTAAGGTGATTCTTTTTTAAACCGATATAGTTAACGCTGGCACAGCCAGAGTGGACACAATTATATCTGTACAAAGGAGTCTTAGAGTAGTATAGCTTTTTCCCCTTCCCAAAACCATACTGATCTAGAACACCTTTATATTGGTATAACTGCATCTGTAACTGCATTGGTATTGTTAAAGGAATACAACTTTGGTTTGTATACAAGCCCATACTGATCTTGGGAAGCCAGTCAAGTTTGTCTCTGCAGAGAATTGGATAACATGAGATCGCATTTTAAAAATTGTTTTTTCAAAAGCTCAGGGACACTGGTAGACAAATGATAATGGTAGACAATGTATTAGGGGCATGCTCTGATGTTTATCCAGTATCAGGTTACAACAAGGAGCATAGTTATTAAGGGTCTCATGCAACCTTAGTGTATCTGACCTGAATAGTCAAATGCAGTTTTGTTCTACAAAAACTGGTTACAGCGGTCATACACATGATGTTTCTTCCCCTTTCCAAAGGATGAAAATAGATCTGTTCTAGAAAATGAGCTGCACAATTTGTAGGACACTCTGCAATATACTGCTACAAAAATAGAAAGTCACGTCCACCTGATTTGTCTCTGGAAGGATACAATCTCCTTTTTGGGGGGAGTTTGTCTGAGCCCTTGAGGTTCTTTTAACAAAGCTCAGATGGGAAGGAAAGTTTGATGCTGCAGGTGGTTTATTTATTTGATTTGATTTTATATTTTATTTTTGGTGAAAAAATGGCTGTATGTTTATTCCTATTGAAATCTTTGTGTGCTCATGGTTGGACTTTTCAGGTGAGTATTGCATCTTGCTAGGAAGAATCACTGTAAATTAATTTTCACTGATTTGCTATTTTAGATGATGCAGGGGGAACTGAATATATAGCAAATACTTCCAACTATAGTTAATACTTTCTGAAGTTATAAATATACAGCTATGTCATTTAAGAGTATATGTCCATGATTTTCAAAAGTGGCTAGTGACTTTGGGTGCCTAATTTTGAAACACCTTAGAAGGACCTACATTTTTGAAAGAGCTGAACACCTCTGCTATCCAAGCATCACTGCTTTTTAAGGTTCTAACATTAGGCACCCAAATTACTGGTCACTTTTGAAAATCTTGGTCCTGATTTTATATATCAGATCAAGGGAGTACTATGGTGGTTATACGGGTAGTCAGAGTAGATGGTCACAACGGTCGGTTTTGGATTTATACTCTATGAATGAGACACGTGGCACCCGATCCACAAAAGTATTTACTCCTAACTTCCACTGAAATAAATAAATAAATGAAACATAGAAGCTTAAATGCCTTTGTGGATCTAGGCTTGGCCTTTGTTTCATCAAAGCTGGTGTTGCCTCCAAGAACGATTCATAAGGATGGTTCAGAGAAAGGCAGAGCATCCCCATGAAGCACCTAGCCAACTGTGAAATGCTCTAGGTAGGAGGCAGAACTCCATGATTCCTGGAGTAATCAGCATTGAAGCCTGAGACTTGATTACATGTATATTTTCTTCATTCTAAATTGTTTAGAAATTGTGTCATGGTCACATCCAGAACTTGCACAGTAAAATACAACTGATCAAATAAATCACTGACTAATATTTTGGTAGATTCCACAATAGCTTTCAAATAAGCTATCTGGTTTTATATTATTATCCCCCATCCAATTATAAAACTGGACTGATAAAATCAGGGACTACTGTATTTGTTAAATTATGAATATGTATCTTATGAATGATTTGTTGTATGAAACAGAGATGCAGTTCTCTCAGATCTAGAAAAATCAGGCACACTGTATACATCTGTCACTATTCCTTATGTACATTATCACTGCATGACTCTGAGATGTTCAATTTTATTTACCCCTCACTAGTTCATAATAGAGGTCCTATTGTATATTTATGAATAACTTATTGGAATTAAACGACGAGTCCTGTGGCTCTTTTAAAGACTAACAAATTTATTTATTTATCGCATGAGCTTTCATGGGAGAAAATCCCACTTTGGCAGATGCGTTGCAGATTGGAATTACATACTGCTTTAAAAACACAGGGGGATCAGTGTGTGTGTGTTCGTTCGTTCGTTCAGCTGGCTTGTCCCCGACAAACATTCTCCATTATGTTAATTACTCCTCACCCTAACCCTGTGGGTTTGTATGCCATTTACAGACGGAGTGACAGTGGCACAGATCTTGCCCAAAGATTACTCCGGGAGTTTCTGAAAGAGTTATGGAGGTTAGTCCCCAGAAAGGTCGACTTGCAGTGCTCTGCACTGACCACTATGTAACACTCCTTCCTAAGGAAGAGGAGTAGGAGGTCTGCCTCCCACTCCTTTTCTCTAACTAACACTGCATCGCTGAGGAACCTTAATTTCCCCTTTTCTGCATAAAATGTGCAAAGAGCAGCTCAGACCTTCCAATACAGATCTCTGTTTTCTGGGGTTCATTACTCGTCTGTAAACCATGTGCTAAAAGACAGGCTGAGTTGCCAGCTTAGTGCAAGTGTTGCCCCTCTCATTAGGATTCATAGACGTGCCACAGATTTAATGGCAGGCATGGAATTGTTGATTGGGTTGAAGTAGCACAGCTGGGATTGTTTGCTATAATGGTCTGAGTGGCAACATTAGCATTAGATTTCCTGTCTCTTATCACTTTGATGAGGATCTTTATGAGGAAGCCCAGTTACCAGGTATTTTGCATCATTTAAAAGCATCTCTCTCCTTGCTCCAGAGGAGTAGCCATGTTCACCTCTGCTAACCTTGGAAATCAAATCCTTTTTCTTACCCAGATTTTATTTTCTTTGTTGCATGCAGGCATTGCTTCCTTGGTCAACCCATTGTATAACAGGAGCATACACAGGTTTGTTCTAGGACCCCCCGATAAATGCTGGGCTGTGTGCGTTGGTTGGTTATTGTGTGACCACACTCTACATTCACTGATTTGCTGCTTAGTGCCAGGCTTTGCCCCTCATTTGTTGTTACTGAATCCCACGTGAATGCCGTGCTGTGTGCGTGGCTTTGTTATTGGAAGGTCACTCGTTGAGCTAGTGTGTTTTGTTGAGTTGCTCAGGGGTGCTGGCTGGCAGCTGTAGTCAGGGCTGGCCCAAGGGTGCCCTAGGCAAACTCTGACTTGTGCCCCCTATCAGAGGTGATGCTTTCATTTATAAGAGAGAGCAATTTTTTTTTGTAAACAAAGGGGAAAAAAATCACTTATCTAATTTGGCACCCCTTAAAGCCTGGCCCTTAAACCACCCTAGACCCCTGGTTTTCAAACTTCTTTTCTCACAACCCAGTTGAAAAAAAAATCATTTATGCCCACAACCCAACAGTTATATCTTTGAGCAATGCAGTCCAGTCTTTTGGTGCCGGCAGCAGAGGGTGCCGCGACTCAGTGCCTGAGATTCTGTGACCCAGTACTGGATCCCGCCCCTATGTTTGCAAAGCACTGCCTAGGCCACCACCTATTTCACCTCTATCATCAGGCTGGCCCTGACTGCAGTTTTCCTTTTTGTGTGCATAAAAAAGGGAAGCCTGTTCCTTCGTAAAGCACAGGCCATGGCAAAATCAACCTCCTAACAGCCAAGGGCTTGCAAGGCCCCCCTCTGGGGCTAGAAAGGTCGTCCAGTGCGTGAAAAATCTGGGACCTCTGTGCTGAGACAGCTAGTGCAGGGCCCAAGGTCAGGGAATGACACCTCACTGTGGAGGAAAGGGAGACTCCGGCTATGTACACACGATCACTTTATTGCGCGGTAAGGCTCCTTACCACACAATAAAGCCAATAGCGTACAAACGATCAATTTCTCTGTTGCGTGACAACACCCTCTTGCTGCGCAACAGTTAAACCACTCAAAATGAGAGTGGTAGCATTATCTGTTCCGCGGTAATGCTCGTGTGTACTCATTTTGCGCAATAGACAGCCTCCGGAAATGTCCCAGAGTGCCAATCGAGGCCACTGTGGGACATTGGAGCTGTCAAATATGTCAATTTGACTGCTCTAGCTGAGCAGTGAAATTGACATATATGTCAATTTGACTGCTCTAGCAAAGCAGTGAAATTGAGTATTTTGGGGAGCTGCCCGGTTTGGCAGCTCCCCTGGACTGAGCTAGGGGGCTGGCCTGAACTGGAGCCGGCCCCCCAGCTCAGTCCAGGGGTTCGGGTCCCAAACCCTGAGCTGGTTAAGCGCCACAGCGCCTGCTGGCACCCGAAGCCTAGGAGCTGAGCTGGGGGGCCGGCTCAAACCCTCGCCGGTTCCGGCCAGCCCCCAGCTCAGCCTCTGGGCTGCGGATGACAGTGGGGGCTGGCAACGCAGCCCCCGCTGCCACCGGAAGCCCTGCAGCTGGGCTAGGGGGCTGGCTGTGGGCAGTGCATGGTGGGACAGGTGCCCACCATGCATTGCTCTTCTTTCGCAAAGTGCTCCTTTGCGAAAGAAGCAGCACGTGTGTACACGAGAAAGCGCTATATTTATAGCGCTTTCCTTGTCCCACAATAACTTATTGCGGGACAAGTTTCTTGTGTGTACATAGCCTCCCTTAAGCAGCAGTATGACCCAACTTGTTTTCACGTGGTCCTGATCTAGTCTCACGGAAACACGTGATGGGTTGACAAGGGATATAGTTTTATCCATACCAGCTATACAAGAAGACTAGCAAACATCATTCTACTGTCTTCAAGGGAAACCGACTTAGCTGTGTCCCAAAGCAAGCAATAGGTTCAGTTCCAGCAAGCCTAGGTCTGCTATGTAAACTCTAGGGGTCAGCCCCTTAGAGGTATGTTCCCCAAGGGGGCAATAAGGGCTTGTGTACCAGCTCCTTGGGAAATCAGAAATGGTGTGCTAAGCTGTGGATTGTGGAGAAGTTGCACTGAAGAAAATGCACCAGAGTCTCCCAAGTTTTTTCCAGATATTACCTTTTCTTCTGGGAGGTTAACAGGTAGGAATGCATTTGACAGCAGCTGTTAGCTAATCCTCACATGATTAGCAGCCTTCTCCTTAGCACATCTTTAATCACAGTGAGAATGATCAGGCGTTGGGGTGCAAAGCTCTCTGAGCTATGCACTCTGCCGTTTTGGAAGTCTTCTAGACACGTCTGTGTTGGGGTGACATGTCAAACATGGGACAACCCTCCTTCCTGTCCATCCCCTTGCTCCTCAAGGAAATATGATAAATGTGGCCAGCAGAGACTCTTCTTGGATTTTGTCTGCACACAAACCTGCTGCAGACCCCTGTGTAATAGTGACTTCATCAGGTTTCCCTTCAACCTTTACCTAACTGACTGGTGCTAACCTGAAACAAGCCTGATTTAAACCAAAATCAGACTCTCCACACAGGGGTTTACAGCTGCAGTTAACTAACTGGTTTTATAAATTGTGCCTGTAGCTAATCCAGTGCCTTGGAAACCAGACAAGAAAGAGATGTTTGGTGTTGCACTAGAACTAGATTGTCTGGTGGGATCTGGGGTGGGTGAGAGCCTTTATCCTCTGGGTTGCAAAGCAGTGCCTGGACGTCATTACTGCTTGTGGGCTCTCTGTGGCCTGGGTCCACTTCCTACTGCACAGGCATCCACATTCACCACGGCAATCAGCACTAACTATCGCTCCTCCTGGCTGTCTCTGAGTTGCAGGTCACTAGAGGCCTGGCCCCTCAAGCGTTCGGGTTTTGTTCTCATTTGGGCTCATTATGTGCAACACAGGAAATGTCTGAGCTAGAAGAAACCTTCAGCATAGGGGACTTGGGGTCCTCAGGAAATAAGGGATCAGTGGAACCCCATCAGAAACAACCTCCCTCATGCTGTCCCGAGGCGACCTTTGGCTATTGGGGGCCCTAGGAGAAGGCCCATTGCGGGGCCCCTAGAGGCCCACAGGGGCCCCCCTCTGTGGCCCTGGTTCCCCACCACCAGCCCGCTCCAGCCCTACCCCCCCCACAGCCCCAACTTCCCACTGCCCCGGCTCCCCCTCCTCCAGCCCCAGCTCCCTGCTGCTGGCCCCGACCCCAGGGGCCAGCTCCTCCTCCTGCTGCCAACCAAGGCAGATACAGATTTGGCAGTAGGCAAAGCCGGTGATGGGGCCCCTTACTGCTTGGGGCCCTAGGTGTGCGCCTACTTCGCCTACCCCAAAAGCCGCCTCTGATGCTGTCCACATCAAGCCTTTCAAGGTGATTAGAATCCAATTCTTCTGTGTTTTGTACAGCACCTAGCACAGTGGGGCCTGGTCTCTGATTGGGGTTCCTGGGGGCTACTGCAATATCATTAATAACCATAATAGAGCAGAGCTCTCCACAGCACTGAGCTGTGCACCTGAGAAAGCAAGAGACCCAAAGCCAGATTTACTCTACATTACACCAGGAAACTCCACCGAATTCATTGTTGTGTCTCCTGCCCATCCACAAAACAGAGAGCAGAATCTACCCCCCCCGCCCCAGCAATGCTACTTCTGTGGGGGGACCTTGACCTCTGGGCCAATCTCCTTTAATCAAGGCTGTTCTTTGTGCACAGGTTCAGGGTGGTGCTCCCCCACATGCACTCCAACCCAATTAAAGGATCCAGGCCCTGTTGTTAGTTATTTTTATGTATTGTTTTTATTTCTGGCACTTGCTTCCAATCCCAGTGAATAATGGGACATGCAGAGAATGCAGGACCTTAGGGGAAAACCCTGTTGAATTGAACAGAGACGGACTGCTTGGGTTCTACAGAAAAGAGAAAAAAAAAGGATTTCCTTCTCTGTTCAATTCTTTCTGTTGGGTTTTGCATCCACTCTATAGGGGACAAATCTTCTATTCGAGTGCTTCCCAATCTTATTGGCTCGAGGGCCACAGATATAATTTTTGCAACCCTGAAGGGCAGTCACTCGTCGGTCTCCACCAGCCTTCCCCACCCCAACGCTGCAGGCTGCCTCCTGGCTGATCTCCTGTCTCCTTGGCTACAGCAGGCAAACAGCATGTGTCCTGTGCACTCCACTAGGGGGATAGAAGATCTGTGCTCCCTATGTGCTGCTACGGGGCTTTCACAAACTGGCCCTGCTGCTGGAGATGGGGGGCAGGCCAGAGGCCGGTACTCCTGTCCCGCTCCCGGTTTGGCTGTTATGCTGGAAAGACAGGCCGAAGGTGGACATCTGCCCGCCTCCCCCCCCCGGCCTTTTATGTAAACCTTTTAAAATTTAATTTAAACTTAATTAAATTTTAATTAACTAATTTAATTAAAAGTGAATTTAAATTTAATTGCTTTTTATTTTAATTTCATTGACTGGTGGCCCTTCAGGGTTTTAAAAACTGTATTTGTGGCCCTCAAGCCAAAAAGGTTGGGAACCGCTGCTACAGATACTCGTTGCGCCGGTGGGAGAGAATCGGCCGTTTCCCCAAGCTGCAGTAGCTAGGTTGATGGAAGAATTCTTCCGTCACTTGGCCCTTTCATGCTGGAGGTGGGGGGGGAGGGCTGGGGAGACAGTTTTGCTCAGGTGTGGATTTTTCAAACCACTGAGCATCATAGCTGGTTCGATGAGTTAACTGGGGGCTTTCGTACTTCTGGAAAGGTTAACTTGAGGGTCAGTGCGAAGGTCGGTCTATACTGGAAAGAGATCAGCATAGCTACACAATATGAAAAGTCCACACCCCTGTGAGATGTAGGCAAGCCCACCCAACCCCTGATGTAAACCATGCTTGGTCTTCCACTGACCTAGCTCCTCACCTCTCGGGGAGGTGGGTTCCCCATAATGAAGGGACAGCCCACCCGTTGGTGTTGTAAATGTCTGCACTGAAGCACCCAGAGACACAGTTGTGCCATTGTAGTGTTTTAAGTGTAAGCATAGTTGGAATTTGGTATGAAGGTTCAGGGAGGGTCTTACTTTATCTCTCCCCCTCAGGTATTTGTGAGATGCTCAGACCTTGTATTCATTCTCACCACCCCTGGGAGGTAGGGCAGGGCTGTTAGCCCCATTTCACAGATTCATAGACTCATAGGCTATGTCTACACTTGCTAAAATTAGTTCAAATTAGTTCAAACTAACAAATTTGAACTAATTGTAGTTAGTTTGAATTAGCTTAATTCGAACTAGCATGGCCACACTGGAATGTTAGTTCGAACTAACAAAGCACTGCTTAGTTCAAATTAGCGATCCCCATTCATTTCAATGGCCGGTTAATTCGAACTAAGTTTGAACACCCTATTCGAACTTATTAGTTCGAATTAAGGAAGCCCTTAATTCAAACTAACTAAAGCCTAGTGTAGCCATGGCTTTAGTTAGCTCGAATTAAGCCTTCTTAATTCGAACTAACTCTCCAGTGTAGACATAGCCCTAGAATTTAAGGTCAGAAGGGACCAGTACGATCATCTAGGCCTCAAGACCTCATCCACCCACTCCAGCAATAGGCCACCAACCTATGACTGAGTTATTTACCTCCTTAAATCATGATTTAAGGACTTTAAGATACAGAGAATTCACCAGTAGGTGAACCATGCCCTGTGCTACAGAGGAAGGCAAAAAACCCCCAGAGCCCAGGCCAATCAGCCCTGGGGGAAAATTCCTTCCCGACCCCAAATATGGCGATCAGTTAAACCCTGAGCATGTGGGCAAGTCTCAACAGCCAGTTACCCAAGAAACAATTCTCTGTAATAACTCAGAACCCACCCCATGTACTCTCCCCTCTTAGGCCACTTGTATGTCCACCATCCGTAGCCAAATATCAGTCAATTTCCAAAATAGGCTAATCATACCATCCCCTCCATAAATTTATCAAGCTCAGTTTTCAAAGCAGTTATGGGTTTTGCCCCCACAACTCCCCTTGGAAGGCTATTCCAGAACTTTACTCCTCTAATGGTTAGAAACCTGCATCTAATTTCAAGCTTAAATTTCTTGATGGACAGTTTATAACCATTTGTTCTGGTGTCCACATTGGTGCTGTATTCAAATAATTCCTCTCCTTCCCTGATATTAATCCCTCTGATGTATTTATAGAGAGCAATCATATCCCCCAGCAACTTTCTTTTGGTTAGGTTAAACAAGCCAACCGTCTTGAATCTCCACTCATAAGGCAGGTTTTCCACTCCTCTGACCATCCTTGTAGACCTTCTCTGCAGATGGGGAATAGAGGGTAAAATTTTCAGAAGCTCCAAGTCAGGAGTCCAAGTCCCCTAGGCACATACAGGAGTGCCCTGCCCAGTGGGCCAGCCTTCCTTTTAACCAGTTCTTTATCTGCAGTGGCTCACACAAACCGTTCAAAGGGGCCAACCACAGCCCAGCCCATGAATGTAACTATCAGGCAGGGCCATCCTCCTCTGGCCCAAGTGCTGCTCTTTAGCCAGCCAGGGCCGTAATCAACAGTTTGCTTTAGCATTACTCTTGTGCCTTTGATAAGCAATTTCCCCATAAACAGCCCTTCAGACTGTTTACTCTCACTCTCTCCTTTTCATATGGATCCAGAGCAAATTCCCCTTATCTTTCCCTCCTTGAACTCAGGCTCTCCTTGCATGGTGGATATTGTTACGCAAGCAGGCAGGTGTTCAGCCCAACAGGTTTCCATTGCTGATAGACCCTTCCTTGGAATATGAGCAGCAGAATGATTAACTAATGCTTTCTGCAAACTGTCAGGTCAAGTACAAACAAGGAGTCCTGTAGCACTTTATAAAGACTAACCTATTTATTTATCCCATTTGTTAGTCTTTAAAAGTGCCCCAGGACTCCTTGTTTGTTTTGCTAACTAGACTAACACGGCTACCCCTCTGGAGCAGGTCAAGTACAGCGACTGAGGCAATGACTCCTTATTTCTCAGATATCTGCTCACGTGGACTGAGAGAGGAAGCTAAAAAGATTGAGGTTCAGTGTTCATAGATTCCAGTTCAAAAGGGATCACTGCGATCATCAGTCTGACCTCCTGTGTAGTGCAGGCCAGAGAAATCCCCTGGAATAATTCCTTGTCCACTAGAGCAGTGGTTTTCAAACTTTTTTCCTCGGTACCCAGTTGAAAAACAAATCATTCATGCCTGCAACCCAACAATTACATCTCTGAGCAATGCAGTCTAGTCTTTTGGCAGTGGCAGCAAGGGGTGCCAGGACCCTGAAGACCTGCAACCCAGTACTGGGTCACGATCCGTAGTTTGAAAACCGCTGCACTAGAGCATAGCTTAAAAAAAAATCCAATAGATTTTAAAAGTTGTCAATAATAGAAACCTCCAGCACAAACCTTTGTAAATTGTTCCTGTGGTTAATTACACTCACTGTTAAAAATGTGCAACTTATATCCAGATTGGATTTGTCGAGCTTCCCAGGCAGATACTCTCAGCCTGTGATCAAATTCCAAAGGGGTAGCTGTGTTAGTCTATTGTAGAAAGACAACAGAGTCTTGTGGCACTTTTAAAGACTAACAGATTTATTAATCGCATGAGCTTTCGTGGGAGAAAATCCCACTATGGATTTCCACTTCAAACGGCTGTATTCAGTGCCCTCCATGTAGTCAAATTCCAAAGGGGTAGCCGTGTTAGTCTATTGTAGAAAGACAACAGAGTCTTGTGGCACTTTTAAAGACTAACAGATTTATTAATCGCATGAGCTTTTGTGGGAGAAAATCCCACTTCGCATGTTAAGCTAAATAGAGGGAGTTCTTTGAGTTTATCACTATAAGACAGATTTTCCAGTTCTTTAATTATTCTCCTGGCTCTTCTCTGAACCCGCTCCAGTCTATCAACTAATGTTGATTAGCGACCCAAGTATTGGCGACTTCTCTCCTTTGCAAATATGGTGAGAATATGTTTTTCCTCGAGACTTGCTTCCTGATTCCAGCCAGGTCGAGGTGGTGCCAGTGCTGCAGCTCTGTTGATTACATGGGGTTTGCTCGTCCAAGTCCCATTGCTTTGGTGCTCGAGTCTCCTGTGGAAACCTGCCATCCAGCTGGTGGAAAGGTTGAGATGATTTCGCTGCCTCTGATGAACTCCACTCCCTCCCTGCTGACTGGTAACTCATCCCTGCCCAGACCAACTTGTAAAGATGCTTCTGAAGGACGAATTCTCTGCCTTTAGAAGGGAGCAAACTACTTCAAATGACAGGGCGCTCACCCCATTCCTAAAAGACTTCACCCCAGTCACCGCATCAGCAAGTGACACTGTGTTGCTATGTTTGCACAGTCAGGCCATGTACACGCTACAGCCTTATCGTGCGGTAAGGCTCCGAGCGATCACACGTACATGTTGCCTCTTGCCGCGCAACAGGTAAACCACCCAAACGAGGGTGGTTAGGCTTAGCGCGGAACAGCTGTTTCACGGTAGAGCCCGTGTGTACAGTCCTTGCGATTTTGATAGCCTCTGGAAATGTCCCAGAGTGCCAATGGAGGCCATTTGGGACACGGGACCTGTCAAATTTGTCAATTTCACTGCTCTAACAGAGCAGTGAAATTGACAAGTAGCAAGGCTCTAGCCGCCAGAAGCCCTGACGGCTGGAGCCCCACTGCCGCCGACGGCTTGAGCCCCAGTCCTGTGGCTGGGGCTTAGCTACCTCCGCAGCTGGAACCCTGCTTCCGCGCCAGGGCTCGGCTGCCGCTGGCAGCTTGAACTCTAGCTGTGGTGGTAGCTGAGCCCTGGGCGCAGGCCCAGGGCTCAAGCCACCTCCTTGCTGGTTCCTGGGCAGCAGCTGCCACAGCCCAGGGAGCCGGCAAGCTGGGTGGCATTGGGCCTCAAGCTACCCGGCTTCCCGGTTCCAGGGCAGTGGGGGTTGCCGCCCAAAGTGGCAGCCCCGGCACCCAGCTGCTCCGCTTCCCGGGCCCCCAGGCGGCTGGGCTCCAGCGGGCCTGGGATCTAGGCAGTGGGCTCCAGCTCTGTGGGGAAACCCCTGGGGCAGCCAGCCGGGGGAAATAGCCCTGCTGCCAGCCCAAAGACTGGTTACGGCAGTGCATTGTGGGACAAGTGCCCACCATGCACTGCTCCTTGTAACAAAAATTCAAAGGAGCGTGTGAACGCGCCTTTTCACTACAAGGAGTGCTGTGTGGACATGGTAAAGCGTTATATTTATTGTGCTTTTCTTGTCCCACAACAATTTATTGCAGGACAATTCTGCGGTGTATACATAGCCTCAGTTACTGGCAAATCCCTGCTGACTTCAGTAGGGCCAGAAGGGCAGCTGTTTGCTATTTCAGCAAAACAAAGGAGTCCTGTGGCAGGCTACCTCACGTAGGGAAGTTAGAGATGCCCTGTGGCACTGGCTCCAAATCTGGATTAGGAATGGCTTAGGTGGAAAGGAATGGCGTCTGTGTAGAAGACAAAGATATGACATGCCCCTCCGCTTGTGTAATTGAATAGCAGAATCTTTCATGAGTACTATCCATGTGCACCCAGGCCAGCAGCCTGAGGCTATGTACACACGATCAGATTAAAGTGCAACATGGCAATCGCGCTATTAAAAAACATGTGACCTTTATTGCAGGAGAGCGTGTACACACGTCGCTCCTTGTAACACAATAGAATTCTTTGCAATATCACGGTGTAGCGCAATGAATTCTGGGCATCTCTCCCATAGTTCAATTTTCCCTCAATCGGCGCTTGGAATCATGGGATGAAGGAAAGGAACGCAAAGCGCCATGGGTAAACTCTCATTTTCCCGTGGTGCACTGTGTTCCCCTTGCGTCTTCCTCATTGCCAATAGCAACTCGCGCCTATTTTCAACAGTGCAGTGCCGCACTACTTGTGAGCAATCACAACAGCGACAGCATGGATTCTGCTCTGATCTCCACTGTTGCCTTCAGCATTCTAAATACATCTCGGCTGGTTGCTCAGTACGCAATGAGCTCCGAGTCAGACGAGGATGCTGAGGAGCAGGGGCTGATCGATGCCCTGCAGAGCAACAGCACCGCATTGCTCAGCTCCTTCACCGATCATCTGCACACGGTGCAACGCCATTTCTGGTCGCGAGAGACGAGCACCAAGTGGTGGGATCGCATTGTTATGCAGCTGTGGGATGACGAGCGGTGGGTACAGAACTTTCGAATGCGGAAAGCAACATTTCTGGATCTGTGTTCAGAGTTGGCCCCTGCCCTGCAACGTAAAGACACCAACATGAGCTCAGCCCTAACCGTGGAGAAGCATGTTGCAATTGCTGTCTGGAAGATGGTGACTCCTGACTGCTACCGGTCGGTTGCAAACCAGTTTGGAGTTGGGAGGTCCACCGTCGGATTAGCCCTCTCACAAGTGTGCCGAGCCATCAATCGCGTTCTGCTACGGAGGACGGTGACGTTGGGCAATGTTCGTGAGATTGTGGAGGGCTTTGCTGCCACGGGATTCCCTAACTGGGGGGAGCCATAGACGACACACACATCCCTATTTTGGCTCCAGACCATCTCGCGACCGAGTACATCAACAGGAAGGGCTACTTCTCCATGGTGCTGCAAGCACTCATGGATCACAAGGGGCATTTTACAGACATCAATGCTGGGTGGTCAGGAAAGGTGCATGATGCCTGCATTTTCAGGAACACTGGTCTGTATCGGAAGCTGCAAGGGGGTACCTTCTTCCCTGATCAAAAAATTACAGTGGGGGATGTGGAGATGCCCATAGTCATCCTCGGAGACCCAGCATACGCACTGATGCCATGGCTCATGAAGCCATACACCGGTAACCTCGATCGCAGCAAGGAGCAGTTCAATTACAGATTGAGCCGCTGCAGAATGACTGTGGAGTGTGCCTTCGGCCGTTTAAAAGGGCGCTGGCGATGTTTGTATGGGAGGCTGGACTTGGCGGAGGACAACATCCCTGCTGTGATTGCGGCGTGCTATGTCCTTCACAACATTTGTGAAAGTAGGGGAGAAAAGTTTTCCCCGGGGTGGGCTATGGAGGCACAGCGCTTCGAGAAAGCATACGAACAGCCAGCCACTAGCAGTATTAGGGGGGCCCAAGGAGAAGCTGCTCGCATAAGGGAGGCACTCAGGGACCATTTCAGTGATGCCCTCCCCGAGTTAACTTCCAGGACGCATCAGGTGCACCTTATGAGATTTTCAATGTGTACAAATAAAGCCACTCTTCAAATTATTTGTCACTGTTTTTATTAAAACCTAAAAGGGGGGGGTTACAGGTGGGTGTAGCTGTGGGTCTCTAAAAAGTAGCTCTGGGGGGGACTGGATGTTGCAGTGTACCAGGGGGACAGGTGGCCTTCAAAGAAATTCTTTGAAGGACTACGGGGTGTGGGAGGCAGACACGGCTGAACTGTATGGAGTGGAGCCCGTACATTAATCGCCTGGGTCTGCAAAGCAATCATGCTCTTGAGCAGTTCTGTTTGCTCCTTCATGACACTTATCAGTTCGTCCCTGTGTTTCTGCCTCCTCTGTTGGGATTCCTCTCTCCAGGCTCGATTCTCCCTCACGGATTCCTGTGCTGTTTTCAGCAGGTCCTGAAACATATCCTCCCTGTTTCTTCGAGCACGCCGCCGAATGTTTCTCATTCGGTCAGCTGGGGTAGACACTGGCCTTGTGAAGGTCGAATCTAATAAAAAAAAAAAAATAAAGCTGTTGTTAACACATAGCCTAGATAACCAATGTAACCTTCCAGTAACACATTCCACTGGAAGGTACAGGGCAGTCAACATCCTATGCTTCACTGAAGCGGAAAAAGTACGTCCTAATAGAAAGCTTACTGGGGGCTAACACTCTGCACAGGGCACACAGATGGAACCCAATATCTCTGTCCTCAGAGTGCCCCTGCCAGCTAGAATACATATCCTACATGCCACCGGTTGCAAGCCAGGACCGTATTGTTAAGCCAGAAAGATTCTTTCCGCAAGAATCAGGCAGCATAGATAATACTGAAGAGGTTTATTCATGATACTGGGAAGACTGACAGGACAGCTTCAAATTGGTGATGTTAAAGAGGTCAAATATATATGCTTCTTTGTCAGTTACATAATCCACTTGGAATTCTTTACCTGTTTACTTACAAGTACAGACTTGTTCCACCCGGAGAGGACAGAGGTGATAATGACCGATGCAGAGACACTTTAATTACATTAAAGGCCCTATGGCTACATTTAGGGTGGGGTGGGAGGATGGGATGGAGAGGAGGGTCCTTACAGCTAGTCAGAAATGTATTGTTCCTATCTAGGCCAGAATTTCTCAGTAGGCAGCTGGCCACTGCCTTACTGATTTGTTCACAGCAACCTTGTCCTTGGGTGAGTCTGGTATGATTGTTAACCTGAGTTTCATTCCACAACTTACTGACAGGAAAAGTATCCAAGCTGTAACAGACAAGACCTGACAGAGAAAAGTCTACAGAGACAGAAAAAACATTAAAGCCTAACAGTATGCTGCTGCACTGTGTGCTGCCATGGTTCCCAGGGCTGTGCTTTGCAGCTGGCGAGGCAGAGCATCCGTCTTTGGGAGCGTAGACACAAACTCTCTCCCATCTAACCTGAGTAGGAGGCTCTGGAGGTACATCAAGGAAACCTTTACTGACCTAAATACAGATGATTTTTTGACAATCACTGCTTGTGTTGATGCACTTCTAATGAATGCAGAGTAAAGAGGGTGCACAGCGGGGACTGAGACAGCAAGCACCCCCGCCCCGGACAATGATATTTTAGCAGGGGCCATAGCTGCACGAAAGAGAAACTTACCTGAACCCCCCTCTGCCTCCTCAGAGGACACGCTGTAATTCATGTCTTGGGTGGACATCTCAGCGGGGGTGCAGAAGAGCTCCTGGCTACACGCTGTTGCGCTTTCCTCCAGGTCATCCTCCATCTCCTCCTCCTCATCGATCACGTCCTCATCCTGCTCGAGTCTGGCAGTCAGTGGATGAGGGGGGGCCGATGTGTCCACGGAACTCTTTGCAGTGGTTGTGGGGTCTCCACTGAGGATGGCTTCGATCTCCTTATAGTACCTGCATGTAGCCGGCGCTGATCCCGAACGGCAGTTTGCCTTCTTCGCTCGGTGATAGCTTATTCTTAGCTCCTTCACCTTTGATCTGCACTGCACAGTGTCTCTATCATAACCTCTCTCGGACATGGCCCGAGAAATTATGCCAAATGTATCATAATTTTGCCTGCTGCGCCTGCACAGCGGACTCTCCCCAGATGCTGATCAGGTCCAGCACCTCTGCCGTGCTCCAAAGGGGTGCGCGTCTTCCACGACGGGCCGCCATTGCTACTGAAGATCGGAGCTGCACTCCACTCCACTCCACAAGGAAGAGAACAGGAAGTGAAACAGACAAGAAATTCGAAAATCCCGGGAATCTGATCAGGGCGGGGACTGTTTCATCACGGCTACAGAGGGGGTGGGGGGAAGACCAGAGGAGATGACTTTGGAATGCTGGGACACTTCCGGAGGCCAATCATTGCGCGGTAAGTGTACACACGAGTGGAAAGGCGCAACAGCTGTTCTATGTTAACTGCTACCACCCTCGTCGAGGTGGTTTTTGTATTGCGCTACAACAAGGCAGTTAACGCGCAACAGCCCTATTGCACGTGTGTACTCCGTTGTTGGTATCGTGCGGTAATGATTGTTAATGCGCGATAAAGTGATCGTGTGTACAAGGCCTGAGTCTCTGGGGAGCTTGTGATATGGGATGAATGGATACTGCTGGCTAGGAGCAGAGGTTGAGAGTGCTGCAGCTAGGGTCAGACTTCCATGTGGGTGCGATGCAGCCTGAGCCAGAGATGCACATACAGACAGCTTCATTGGAGTGCTGCACTAAGCGGGGCTCTTGCCACCTTATGGAATCAAGCACACTGGAACCCATGCTATGCACATTCCCATGGCTCAGACGCCAGTCTGCAGCAACCAAGTGGTTTCTCGGGCAGTTTTGTTCCTCCTCCTTCGGTTAAAGATCCACAAGCTCTGCTGGTCCCTGAAGGCAAACTTCACTGTGCTGGTGAAGGTATTTTAAGTTTAAAGGAGTCATTTCCCCACCCTCTCAACTTCAGATCATTTGGGTTTGTTTGTTCCTTTCAGGCCCCCATCCCACACCTGGATGCTTACTAGTGTCCCTCTGGTACCATGAGGTCCAAGGCAAGATCTGGGTCCCACGGTGCCAGGTGCAGTATGCACACAGGATGAGAGGCCCCAGCCCTGATGAACTCACAGGCTAAATGGAGAAGACAGACAGGGAGAGAGGAGAAACTGAGGCACCAGGTGAGGAAGTGACTTGCCCAATGACACCTGGCAGAACAAGGAATAGAACACAAGCCTCCTGGCTTCTAGCTGAGGGCCCTGCCCACTTGCCCACTTGCCCACCCTGTCTCTTTTGCGTGACAGGCATGTGCTTTGCATTGACTTCAGCAAGTGTGCTTCTCTGGCATCCAGAAGCAAGATTTGCCCTTCCCAAGGGGCACTCACCTCAGAACGCAGAACTGTGGCTACTGTATGAGAGACAAAGAACATCATAACTGGCACCATCCAGGCAAACTGCCCGGGCAGAGGGTGGTTCGGATCCAGAGGCCAGAAAGCGCCCAATCGTGCGGCATTGCTGTTCTATCCAGCGACCACCTCGGCCAAGTGGATCCCTTTAACACAGCTGCAAAGCTTTCTGCTATCAGAGATTAGGTGGCCATTCACAGCGAAAGTCTCAGAACTCTGTGCCCTTAAGTAGGCACAATGCATAGCGAGATCAATGAGATTTTATCCTGAGTCCCCTGGTGTTTGATGTTTCTCTTAAAGCCTTGGCTCCCAGAGTTGCGTCAATCTCAGCTTTCAGAGTACCCATGGGAAACCTTGAAACTGCAACCCATAAAGGCTTGACCTGAGATGGCAAAAAGAGCCCCCGCTTCCCTGTTTTGTTTTTTAACCAGCCTTAAAATTTTGGGGGCGTCTGACTCACGCTAGGCATTAGCCAGAGTGCAAGGCTTTCCCTCCTTTCGGAGCACTTTAATGGCTCCTGCAAATGACCCTCAAGTGGCTTGTTAATTACTGGATGGTCTCAGCATGAAATGCCATCTGAATATGTAAGCAGCACTGGGGATCAATGCCAGAAGGAGAGCCTCTGCTGTGAGAACCAGACACGCTTTGTTTATCCCTGGGCTTGAATGTGGATTGGAGTTAATCAACCCAAAGGCCAGGATGGGGGCTGTGGAAGCCACACTGCTGCAGGGAGGGGTGGCTGGGGAGGGCTTCTCTGCTTCTGTCCGGGTCCCACCATGAGCCATGCTCAATCCCTCCTCGGAGCCATCCCAGAAGCCTTCGGGCCTGCTCTTCAAAGGCCCCTGGGAACTGGCTCCATGGCCTGGGGGAAAGGGGTGCTCTGAGCGTGCCGAGACGTGAGGGGACAGGGACCCGAGTGGGCTCCTCACCCGTTCACACAGAGGCAGTTTGAGAACGTGCATTGTGCTCTGTGGGGGGATGCATGGCAGGACTGGGCGTGGCGAAGGTCTGTGGGAGAAAGGGGGTTCCTCTAGTGGTTCCCAAACTGTGGCCTGGAGACCAAAAGTGGCCCACGGCTCCCCTCCCACTGGTTGCAGAATGGGGCTGCTGCCTAAGGACCCAAGTGGAGTTGTTTCCACAAGGTTAAAAGAGCAGTGCAGGCTCCTTGCTGCAGCCGAAGGGATGGGAGATCAGTGCTTTCCTTCCCTGGCTCCAGCAGAGACTAAAGCACTCTGATCTGTCTCCCAGGCTGCAGAAGGGAGCTGCTGCCCAAGGACCCAGGTGGAGCACACAGGGCTACAGGACACGTGTTTTCCCTGCTTCAGCCAGGAGATCAAGGAGGAGGTAGCCTCCTTGCTGAACTCTTTCCATCTGGCGGCAGTGGTGGGGAGGCTCTGATGGCAGAGACGGGTGGCCCTTCAGGTTTGTCAAAATGATTATCTGTGGCCCTTGAGCCGAAAAGGTTGGGAACCACAGCTCTAGACCCTATGCAGAGGGAAGCAGGAGTCCCACGGACAGCAAACTTCCCCAAAGTCAGGCATGCGTTCAGTGACCGGGGACACCCTGAGCAAGGAGACTTGGAGGCTGATTGTTGGTGGTGTGCCTGTTTAGGCTGTGGGCTAGTCTGCCCTAAGGAAGAGGAGAGCCCCATTGCTCAGGGTATTTTCAGCTAGACTGGACAAGGCACTAGCAGGTGTCTTGTGGGGAAACCTGGCCCTGCCCTGGGAGATGGTCTGGTTGGGACCTGCCAAGCTAGGAAATGCAGAGGGCTGGCTAGGCCTGTCAGAAATGCGACCTTTTCCTAGTCGCTTACATCTGTGATCTTTAAAATGGGGGAGTGACCTCTGGTCTTGGAGCAATGTAACAAGAGCAAGGGGCTGCTGGAGGGACAGGTGAGCTGTGGGCAGTGCTGTGCATAAGGCTGGCTGCCATCACCAAATGCCTGAGGAAGGAAAAATCATTAGGCAAAGAACGCAAAGGCGTCACCAGACTGAGATCTGGACTGGCCTGTGCATGGAGGAGGAAACCTCTTCCTCTCACTGTCTGCAAACAAAATGCTGTGTCCTTTTCTGGCAAAGTCCTCACAGGAGATGTCCTTCTCCATGCTTTACCCGGAGGGAAACTGAGGCACTGCAAGGCAGAGACTCGCCCAAGGTCATGTAACATGTACACATGCATGATGGCACGGTCTTTGATTACATATTTGCACACTATGCGTTTCCCTCAGCCCCCTGCCTCAGTGCAGAGAAGGGCCCTGCTCCAGGGATAGACGAATGCGTAATGAAGGAGCCTGGTGTCTCCAATCCAGAGCTGTACCACAGGTGGGAGTCTGGCTGTGGGGTGGGGGCTTTCTCTTGTTATACAAACACCCCCCACTTCCCAGAAGATCCCAGATGTGAGAGTGAAGGATGTAACCCAAGGCAGAACCAGCACTATGATTAGGGGCAAGTTTAAAAACCCCAGTGAGTCCCTGGCCTACGAAATTAAGGTGCTCTATCACAATGGACCGAAACCTCCTTTTACCATAACTCACTAAAAAACACAGCTGCAAAACTTAGCCACAGTTTTCCGAGTCAAGCCAATGTATGGACCAGCAAAATCTCTCTCCATTCTGCACTGCATATGGTTAAAATGTGTAACTGTGAAGATTCTCTTCCTTGGCTTTAAGACTGGGCGGGGGGTTGGGGAGGTGGGGGGGGGGAGAGAGAGAGAGAGAAATCCATTTAGCTCTTCCCTTCCTTTTCCAGGAGGCAGATGTTTCCCAAGCTTTGTCCTGGAACAAGAGGCAATCTATATATCAGCAAGTGAACATTGTCCCTGCTTGTTCCCTCATTCCCACATGCACGTTCATATTTGTGGTGCTGCTTGATTAGTGTTTCACAAGGTCTGAGGTCCTGTGCGTGTGCACACATGCACACATACTACTTCTCTTTTTCCTGGGACCTGAGGAGAAGGAAGGAAGCCAAAGAAAGCAGGCCTTCCCCATCCAGTTCCTCAGGGCCCTCAGGAAAATCAATGACACCCCCAAGCTGGGCTGTGTGGAGTTGTTGGGAACTTGATATTTGCCCCATGAAAATGGTAGGATGAAAACAAAACATTTTTTTTCATTTTTTGTCAAAAATATTCTTTTGAATTTTGGGGGTTTTTTTCATTAAAACATGGAAACACCTTTTTCCTTTGGTTTTTTGACAATGGAAATTTTGGGTTTTGTAGGTGTTTTGTTTTGCTCCTTTCTCTCAAGGAGAAAACTCCAAAAGCATTTTTTTCTCTCAAAAAAGCCACGTGTTGATGGAAAACTTTTGTCCAGCTCTATCTGTAGAGCATGGCAGGCTGCTGGTCGACATGATGACACGGTGGCCCTGCCTCAGCTGGCTTTGTGTTCCCCAGGCCATGCTGGCTAGAGCAGTGCAGAGACTGTTCCAGTTTCCAGTGACAGCCGGTGGCCCTAGGGACCAGCCTCTCAGCTAGGCTAGCATTGGGGACGGAAGCCCGGCTTGGACTGTTACCAAGTAAGGCAGGATTTCAGAAGAGCTGCATCTGTGTGGACAGGCCTTGGCCTCCCTTGCTGCCTGGCTTTGGAGTTCATTCGTCTGGATATGTATGAGAACATGAGTGCAACGAGGTTATTGCTGTGTCAGACTGGGGCTTGCACAACCAAGGCAAAAACCTGCCCTTCTCTCTGCACCAAAGACTGGGTTAAATCCCCGCAGTCCAGTCCTACCTCCCAGGATCCCAGTGGGGGAAATGGGAGCGCCTCGTATTCTGCTCTGAGGGAGTCAGCCCCTGCACGGTTCTATGAGCCCTGTACTGCTGCTGTTGCAACCGCATTCAGTCAGAAGTGTCTGGCTCCATTGCGCTCAGTGCCTTTGCAGGAGCAGATATTGACTCCTTCATCACCAGGGACAGGATTGGAGCCCTGAGCTGATGCTATGTACACACTACAGACTTGTCCCGCAATAAATTGTTGCGAGACAAGCAAAGCGTTATAACTAACGCTTTCCCCCGTCCACACATTACTCCTTCTAACGCAAAGAAGTGTTCACACGCTCCTTTGAATTTTCGTTAGAAGGAGCAGTGCATGGTGGGCACCTATCCCACCATGCACTGCCCAGCCAGCCTTTAGGCTGGCAGCGGGGCTCTCCAGCCGCCGAGATCACTGGCTTCTCAGCGACAGGGGAGCCCCAGCAGTGGGGACCCCAGCTGCAGCAGGGCTCTAGCTGCCAGGAGTGCCGGCAGTGCCGGTGGCTAGAGCTCCGCTGCTACAGGGAGTCCCTCAAGCCGCTCGGTTTCCTGGCGGCTTGAGGGACTCCCTGTAGCAACGGGGGTCTAGCCGGCACTCACAGCAGCTGGAGCTCTGCTCCTACTTGTCAATTTCACTGCTCTGCTAGAGCAGTGAAATTGACAAGTATGACAGCTCTGGTGTCCCAGAGTGGCCTCCATTGGCACTCTGGGACATTTCTGGAGGCTGTATAACCCGCAATGAGTGCATGCACACACACACACACACACACACACACACACACACACACACACACACACACACTCTATTGCGGGACAGATGATCCGTGGTAAGCATTACCACAATCGTCTGGGTGGTTTACCTGTTGCATGGCAAGAGGGCTCTTGCCGCGCAACAGGCAACATTGTAGTGTGTGTATGCTCACAGCCTTATCACGTGGTCAAGCTCCTTGCTGTGCGATAAGGCTGTAGTGTGTACAAGGCCTCAGCCACAGTGCTGCAGAGCTGTAAGGAATTTCCTCTGTCCTGAAGACAGAGAGGAAATAGAGTATGGGTGTGCGAGGGGGTCCCATGGAGAAGAAAGCCAAAGAAGCAATTGCAACAGTGAAAACAAAGCATGATTCCAGAATATGCCAGGCACCATTTTATTTAAATGTCATTTCATTTCCAGGTCAATAATTCACCAAATTACCTTTTCTTATTGAATTCCAGCACTCTGCTGTGTGCGTCGAGTGGCTTTAACACAGGGAGTTGGATTTTATAGATAAGGGTGTGCAGAAGAAGCTGGAAGCATGAGTTGAGCTGAGATTTTCAGAGGAGTCAGAGACCAGCCATGACAGATCTCTGCACCTCCTTGACTTTATGCATGGCACTCACAAGAATTTCACTTGCCGATAGCAATCCTCTTGCAGTTTCCGTTTGCTCGTGAGCCCAACAGGTGTGGAGAGGAAGACTGGCCTTGTATTTAAGCTCTTGGCTAGGGCTCAGGAGGCCTAAATCCTGAGACTGCTCCAGAAACCCTCTGTGACCTTGGACAAACCCATTAATTGCTCTGTGCCTCAGTTCCCCATCTGTTCAATGGGGATAACGATTCCTTTCTGCCACCATTTGTCTGGTTTGTCTGCTTTTAGCCTATACATTTTTCAGGGCAGGGACTGTCTCCCATCGCATATATGTACAGCACCTGGTGCAGTGGGGCTCCAATCTCAGTGAGGGCCTCTCGCCCCAGGTACTAATTATAAAAAGAATGCCTTGTATTGATCTGAATAGAAAATGTCTACATTCCCTAGACTGATTTGAAAATCTCATCCATTCCTGTGATTAAATATTAAAACAATCACATGTACCTCTCCTCTCCTCCAGACTTTAACAGGCAGAAACATTTATTACATGTGGAAGAAAAACAACATTTGCAATGTTTAACAATAGTGAGCTGTAAGAAAAGGAGATAGAGCTAGCTGCTTTCTCAATGGCTTTGTATATCCAAGGTCAAATTCTGCTCTGTCTTATGGGTACATCCAGTGAGCGATGTGGTTCTGTAACTGAGAGCAGAATTTGGCTCCTAAAGTTTTTGCTTGAGATGCTTTAAATTGAAAATCCTGCAAACTAGAACTTTTCATAGTGCAATGTCTAGAAATACATACAGAGAAAAAAACAGTGCTTTCACAAACCCTGACAACAACGGCATATCCCATAACACCGATTTATTTGTTTTTTTAAATAATTACATAGACAAGACAGAGAAAGATCATATAGAAAAAGGTAACTTACAAACCAAGGTTCTTATCTCTAATAATACAGAATTCCTAATGCTGAATAAGTAGGACTACACCAAAGCACAGAAGCTGTTAGATGTTGTCGGGTGAAAGATCCTAAGGTGGGTGAAGTCCCCAGGACACTGATCTTGAAGAGATCAATCCCCAGTAAATGACAGCAGGAGTGAATGGCCAAGAAGGGAGGTAATTTCTCAGGTAACTGGTCCCTGGATCATGTGCAGCTTTATAGATTGGAAACAACACTGTCAAAACCATCATCTGCAGAGTTGAGCAAATAACGGATTTTTCACTTCCCACGCAATTTCATAAAGCAAAAAAAACCACCCACCTTTCAAGGTCAGACCAAAAATAAAAATTTTCTAATAAATCAAAAAGTCAGAAAAATAATTGTTTCCGGCCTCAAGACTGACTATTAAACAAATTCAAAATTTTTAAAAATTATTTCCTGTAATTTTATTTAAGAAAGCTGATTCAAACCGAAAATTCAAACCATTTTGATTTTTTTTTTCAGTTATTATTTTTAGGTTTTTCTCTAACTGACCCATTTGGTGAAATGGATGCAAATTCCTGGAATGGTTCAATGTCACCAAAGCTGCATTTTTTTTTTTTTTTTTGCCAGAAAAATTTGTGCAAAAAAATTTCTCCCGGGTCCAGCCAGCAGTTCTGCCTCCCCTTTATAGTTAATTACACGGATCTCGTGGTGAACATGCACACAACGAACTCCATGTGCACGATGATGAAAGCAGTGATAAGAATCTCTCAGCCCGTGTGCACAAAATATAGATCTATCTATTTACAGCATTCACAGAACATCTTGAAGAGCTATTTATACCTGAGTGAGTACGTTTTGCAGGCCAGTGATGGCCCGATTCAAACACAGCCATGGCGCAGGTCCTGGGGGAAGGTAACTTGGGCAAAATTTCCCTTGCTGAGCTTGCCTTCCCAAATCCTCCCATTGGGAGTGGTGTCTAGTGTCCATGGGGGTGTTGTGCATCGCTCACAGTCTTGCCTTTGTCCTCCTCCGTCTTCTCCCCATTCTTCTCTAGCAGGGGTTGTGAGGACAGTATGATGGAGGCAGCTGGGTCCCCTCCATGCATAGATCTGTAGGTGGTTGATGACCAGAGCCTTTGTCCTTCTCAGCACTGAGATTTCAGATCCTTGGGCATTGGTTCCTGGCTGCGCAGGGCCTATCCCCTGCCTCTCCCAGTGTGAGAAGAACCTTGAGTCTCATGTGGGTACCCTGGCAGTGCTCCTCACTAACAGGAGCTGCAGGATCCCTGTCGCCCAGGGGAGAAGAGCTTGCCTCAGTTGCAGCCACATTCTTCAATGATCATGTCTTCATGGTGGCGGAGGACGACTTCCCCTTTCTCGTAGTACAGCATGGAGAGGGGGCTCATCTTGACCGGCGCACAGGCTGGACAGGGGACCCGGTTTGGCTGGTACAGCTTCAACAAACTCTGTTAGGAAAGGGAAAGTGTTAGTCACCTGCCTTGTACCAGTGCAGCCTGGCTGTTGGTCTGCCAACAAGTCTAGTGATTGTGGTTGTCCCACTTGAGACCCCTTATTCTCAAAGTGCTGCCCACCACGCTCTCGAAATATGGCCTCGGTAAATCCTCTAGCTGAGCACCCAAAGTCACTAGTCACTTTAGAAAATGGCCCAGGATTTGGGCCAGTGTTGCTGTTGGTACGGGTATAGCACACAAGAGCCCCAGCCGTAAACCTGGACCCTGTTGTGCAAGGTGCTGTACAAACAGAACAAAAGTTGCTCCCTGTCCCCAAATAATCTACACTCTGTGCGCAGCCCTGCTGATACCGATGTGGCAACTACTACACAGCATCCACTCTACAGCAGGATGGCTGGCAGTCTTTGGCCCTCAAAGAGCCTGAATGTACCAAAATTCCAACATTTTGCATGTAAGGAGCCAAGCCTCGCACGGCATTTCCCTGGCTTTGGTTGGCTGCAAGGCCTAAGCTCTATTACTGCAATGTGAAAGGGCTGGCGATTCTTTCTCCAGCTGGTAGTGATTGCTTGAGACTCTCCTCTCCCATCCCAGTGGTGCTCAGGTGATAGATACCCTGAGGGCTGAGATGTACTGGATGATGGACTAAAATGCATAGTAATCCTGTACTGGCCTGAGGATGGGAAAGGAGACATCGTGGAATACATTTTTAGTAGGTCCATCCCATTTCTGAAGTCTTTTGTTCTAAGACACGGTGCTTGGCTTAGCAGCTCACATTAGACGTGACTTGGGAACTGCCAGTGGGTTTGACAACTCTTTGTTTTACCGTAATATCCATTCTCAGCACTGCATGCCCTGCACTGAGGCAAGGGACCACTCATTCCATAGTGTGGGCAGGCAGTTCGGGGAACCTATGCAGGAAAGCTTTTCTCTAGAAGAGGAAGAGGTCTCCTCTTACCTGGATATAGGCATGGTTAGTTGGTTTGAAGGTCTCATCCACGGGTGCTGGGCACTCCCCCTCACACCGGTAGGCATTGTACTTCTTGGGATAGACGATCCAGCTTCCCCAGCCGGTCTGCTCAAAGTTCACAATCATATCCACCCTCTTGCACAGAGACTTGCCTTCCTCCCCCAGGCCAGGGGCAGGAAGGTCGGTCATTTTAATCCTTTGCCTCTCCTGCCTGTTCCGGCGATGCCGGCGGCTCCCCGGTTCTTTGGAGGCACTGTCAATCATGACATGCTTGGAGGTCTCCACAGTTCTGATGAGGGTGGATGCCCGGGAGGGCTCTGCTGAAGGCTTATCTTTGGAGAAGACAACCAGCAGGACCTTGTCCGTCACACCATAGGACAGGGCTGGCTCCATCTGGCTGGAGTCACTGGAATTCCGCTCGCCCATCAATACAGTGCTGCTGTGGTCTGACCCGTTCCTCACCTCCCGCTCCCTTCTCCGGGAGCCCTGAGCGTCCGCATGCTTAGCGTTGCTGGAGGCCACCCCTTGGTGGAGCCAGGACTGGAGCAAGCTGGTGACATTAAACACTTTCCAGGAGGAGTGGCTGACAGCAGGACTGCTGGTGAAGGTGCCCAGGAAAAGCCTGTCAACGCAGCTCTGGTTGTCCTGGTGCTTGTGTTCGTGGTGGTGGTAGAGGTCCACCGTCACATTGTGGGACTGGGAGAAGGACGGCAGGCGGACCCGCAGCTCGGCCAGCTTCACCTCGTGGCTGCCGGAGATGGAGGTCATGTCGAAAGAGAGAGTCCAGTGATCCCCAGCCTGGAGAGAACCTGGAAGAGACGTGCACAGGGCCCGAGGTCAGGAGCCTGCCCAGCATAAAGCGTTCTCCCCACAGCCCGTTCTGGGGACCGTGAAGAATCCAGGGGTCACCCATGGGGCACCAGTACTGCAGTGAGGGGTGGGGCAGAGCTGCGGCGTCCCTAGGAGAGCGCTGGGGGGTCTTGCAGGGGGAATGCCTCCTACTTTCCCTAGAGCTGCTGTCTGCCTGCTAACACAGCCCCACTCCGGCCAGACCTGCTCACTGGGCTTGGGGCAGCAGAGCTGTGGGCCAGGCCTGGGGGAGCAGTTCTCACTGTCACAGTGGTTCCTGCCCCCCAGGTGTGAGAGTGGAGGGGGATGCTCCACCCCATTCTGGTGGAACTGCCCCAGCCTGGCCCCAGATTTACCCCACACAGCTTGTGTGCTAGTTTAATTTGCACGGGCTGGATTCCGCCTGGCCTCACAGGGTGGAACAGCAAAGGGGGCAAGGAGCCTTCTCCACTTCCTTTGCATGGGTCCCCCAGGGGCCAGGGAGAGCTGCCGCTTTGTGCTTCAAGAGCACAGGCATTGCTCCCTTCCCATCCCCTGCTCTCAGCTCTGTGGCACCCTGGCTTGCCCTGCCTTCGCACCAGAGAGCAAGCTGCCCCTTGCCTGGGTGGTAGGAACAGGCACAAGGCATCTGCACCCCCAGCGCCTCCAGGAGATATCTGCCTCCCAGTGCTGGCGCTAGACACTGCTCCGGGCCCCACTGTGGGCTGGTATGGATTTAGGTGTACCACTCTCTGAAGGCAGGAGGCCGTCCTTCCCAGATTGGCAGCCCCCTGAGCAGGATGAGCTTCCCCAGAGCAGGCACTAAGGAAACCCAGACTGGACCCTGCCTTCTTCCACCCGTTCCAGCCCAGCAGCAGCTGAGGGTCCCAGCCATGCAGTCTAGTACTAAGTGACAGGTGTACCCCAGTCCTAGGGCCTCTGTTCTTCAGGAAATCAGATTGTAACTCTTCACCATACCCAATCTCTGCTTTTCCCAGGCAGACCAGCTTCTGCCAGCTTGCCCTGACCCATGCCCCAGTCTCTCCCAAACATCATGTGACACAGTGCTGCAGTTAATGAGGGCTGGGGCTTTTCCAGGGAATCAAAATCTCATTAAAACTCAATGGCCCATGGCTACTTATTCACTTAGACACTTTTGAAAATCCCAGCCTAAGCAGTATCGTTTTACCATGGTATCCACAAATCAGGCTAGACTTTGATACTACATTCCTTTCTATGTGGCAGTTGATATCTATTTCTATGTATCATTTGATTCTACTCTCATTTCCAAAGCACTACGTAAATACCTGCCTCTCACCGAGTGCTTTGCATCAGTTGTTCTCAAAGTCCTTTGAAAAGAAGATGGGGAAACCGAGGCACAGAGCGGCAAAGTGATTCGCCCAAAGTCACCCAACAGGGCAGTGGCAGAGCTGGGAAAAGAGCTAAGTCTTTGCCAAGGGGTCTAGCTCTGACACCGCACTGCCCCCAGATAGAATTGTTCATGAATCATGTTTGTGCTCTTGCTGTTTGGCAAAATTTGTAAGTTTTACCCAAGTGACTTAGGTTAGATGCTTTTGAAAACACTCTCTGTTGTCAGTTGCTTGCAGCATTTAATAGCAGAAGGTCAGGAGTCTTAGAGGAGAGAAGAGGATTTATGCTGATGGGAAGTGGCTTCACCCTTCTCCCCCAACATTAGAATAAGGGATGCCAGGCTGTAATCTGGCTGTTTCCTTCCTTCTATTGATTTTTGTCTGGTTGGTTGTTAAAACATGCCTTGCTCTGACTGGCTTCATCTTTGCCTGTCCTCATGCAGTCTTTGCTCAGCTGCTGAGGCCATTGCTGCTGTTTGAAGGCAGAGGATTGCCATGAATGGAGGGAGGAATGCAATGTCCACCTGTGCACTGAGACTTTGAAAACTGCCTTGTGAATTAGTCCGCGCCCTTCATCTTCCGCAGGAGCTGTTCTCGGTGCTTTGGCCACATTCTCCATTGCACCCAGTAAGCACTTAATTAAAAACCCTGCACTGTGCCCCCAAAATAGCATGGGACAGGACACTAGCCATCCCCCCGATCCCCCCGCTGGCCTTTGGCAGGCAAGGAAGGATCAGGTTTGTCTTCCCAAATAACCTGCCAGCCAAAGCTTGGAGACAGAGGGCAGCACCTTGGCTTCTCAACCAGTGGCAGCTGCAGCCAGGCCAAGCAAGCACTGAGATCCAGGCTTTGGCCTGACCCCTTCAGAGCAACAGCCCCCCCTTCCTCCCCTCTACCCGTCCCCACACGCCTCTCATTAACAAAACAGCAATTGGCCTTTGCCCAAACCTGTTCCTGCCAGATGTCAAAACAGTGCAGATGTGGATTGGGCCCCCTGGGGTCCCTTCTTCACAGACGTCTGGGGTCCCAATCCACAAAAGCAGTGGAAATAGAAGCGTTGGAATAGCCAGGGCCCTGCAGGGAAGCGTCTGATAAGAAGCAATCTGTCAATGAGGTACTGACAAGCTGGGCGTTCAATCCCCATCCCTGAGCCATTGTTACTGAGCTGGGTTCCAGGGCAAGCTAGAAACACGGGGAAGAAAGGGGAAGAAAGAGAATAAATGCATGTCACCTACTTCGAGCCACAAGGCTTAGGACCGAGTCGGATTCTTGCAGTGCTGATGTCTCCCTGGTGGGCTGTCCCAGGTGATTCCCAATGACGAGAGATCTATACAGCTGCATCATGTACAATGGGTACCGGAGAGCAGGGTGCGAGTGCCTGAAGCCAGGGACTGCAGACAAACTCTTCAGCCCTTGGCTAGATCCTGCTGTATGCAAGTGCTGCTCATCCTTCTGCTGCGGGAGCCCCGTGGGCTCTGACGTGCCCAGCTGCCTGAGGATGAGAGCCCAAAAGACCAGCTCCAAACCAGATGTGTTCCTGGGTGGCATAGCTGCTGCTTCTCTCTGAATTAAGCTGCTTAAGATTCCTTCTGGCTCCTCTCAACACAAGGAGCTGTCTGGCTCGCTGAGTGTCTTTCCTCTGCACTACTGCCTATTGACACTATATACCTGAGGCTCCCTGAGCAGCCTCTCGCCTGCAAGCCTTTGATGTCAACGCTCCCTCCGTCCTGAGTCCAGAGCTGTCAAGCCTTCTACAGTCTCCACATGGTCCCTATTCTTATGCAACCCCTCCCTCTAATGAGGAAGTGATGCGAAGACATGCAGAGCAGGTGATTAATTACCTCTCAAAACTCTTCCCCATTATGCATTGGCCCAAACTGGAATGTGGCCAGAGTGATCACTTCCCAAGGGCCTGACAATGGTCAGATCCTGAAATTCCCCTTCAGCCAGATGGATCTACTGGGTGGCTTCTGCTTTTACACTTTGGCCCGAGTGAAGGAATCCGGATTTGGGTGGCAATGTCTCTGGGTGTTAGGAGCTCATGACTTTAGTCTGGGTGATGGACTTGTGAAAAGGGGGCTCTGGAGGTGAAGGGTGAATTGTTTTATCTGGGACATTTTATGGTTCAAAAGTGCAAAATAAAGTTACTGAGAGCGGGGAAACAGGCTGGGTGATTTTAACTGTTAGCAGCAAACCGGAAGTGAGGTGTCCTGAGAGACAATATAAAGCTAAATCTCTTATGATAAGGTAAGCACCAACATTACAAAAGAGGAGAAAGGAGGCTGCAAAAATTCACTCTAATTTTGCTTCTTGGGTTAGTTTTATAAAGAACTTACCAGAACTTATGATGCCTTTTTACTGCGAGTCCTGTTAGAATAATGAATTTTCTCAGTATGCCCATTCTAAAGTGAAGGGAGACAGTAAGTGAATTTTACTAACCAATACAGAAAGCAAAATGTTTTTCTGAAGATGTCCCAGTTTCAAAGCAGAATTTAGTCTCTCTCATTCAGCTGGGCAGAGAGACTCGCATTGATACCATGCACAAAGGTCAAGGTTTCGCCATCTCTTCAGGCTGGTTGATGGGGTAGCGTGCTATTTTATAAATAGTTGGGTCAGTATCCGAAGTAACATGCTAATGTTGCTTGGCATTTCCCCAGGACCCCGTTGTGGTGCTGAGGAAGTGCTGTGCATCTAGCAATGCCCTGCCACAGCCTATGTGGCCACTTTGGTTTTATGCTGTGTTTTTGTAAAGAGCGGTGTTGGGGGGGGTGGAGTGGGTTGCTGATTGAGTGCTGGCCAAATTCCAGTTTGGATAATCTGTCTCCCTAAATTCCACCCCCAGCATTTTCAGTCAAATAGCATATTTTTTTGAGCGCAAGAGGGCTGGAGAAAGATGCTGCTCTGGGTTAGAAGGGGGGTGACAGCCTGACCGAAGGAGAGTAAGGACATAGCAGATACTTGTGAAAGAGTCATGAATTGAACAGAGATCTCCAATCCCCAGTCTACTGTCTTACACCTGAAGCTTAACCTGGCTCATTAAGCTTTATATCCTGTCTGTCTGTCTATCTGCTAGTCAGTTTTTACTTTTTGTACCACGCCATCTGAAACAGGTCTATGGAGAGACAATACTGAGTGCAAATTAACCCACAGCCTTGATGGAATAATAGACATGTCAGGTCAACAGGGAACTGTCTGGCCCAGTTCCCAAGGTGGAGCTCTCTCATGGATTTGCTCTTCCTGGAAGGATTTGGGGACATAAGCTAGAGATCTTGATCCAGGTAAGGACCTAATGGTTTCCTGTGTGGAAGCTTATGGAGGAGATTTGAGTGCAGGATTTGGTCTTATTTCTTTTCCCATCTGTGATAGACATCAAGTGGATATTAAACTACAGAATAAAACCATTGGTTTGCTTCACCCAGTTACAATGTGCTGCCAGCTGCTGCTGTTGGTGAAGAATTGTCTTTGCCTTGCAGCTCTTCCAGTATGCAGTGTTTTGAGGGGATGTGATAGGACATTTTGATTCCTGTTCCACCATAGCCTCCCTGTGTGACGTTGGGAAGTCATTGAGTTTGTCTGCCCTCTGTGTGGGAGGTGGGGAGGAGTTAATACTGCTTCCTGCCTCCCTAGGGTGGTGTTAGGCTAAATGCACCAGACTGTGAGGCATTTGGATGCCTAGGTACTGTGGGCTCTACCTAATCTGAATTCATGGAGATGGACCATCCCTGATAGGAGAAGAAGCTTAAGGGTCAGGTCTTTCACCAACAAAGGTGACCACTAAAACCAAATCCCTGCCACTGCTCTAGCCAAATCTGTGCCCTTGGAAACCCACCTCTCCCCATAGAAACAAACCAATGCCCAGTCCTGCTTCCCATTTCGTAACCCTCAAGGAACACCCCCCCCCCCACCCCCAGTTGCCATTCAGAGAGCGGCAACTGCAAGACCAGACACCAAAGACCAACCTCTCCCTGCCAAGGGAGGTAACAGTGAATCTGGGAGGAAGGGTACCAGCCTCTCTGGTGCCATGGAGAGCTCTCTGGCCATTCTGTTCTCATAGGCAGCCATTGGCTGTACCTGTCAATACCACTCTCCCTACAGGAAAGAATCCATCCTTGCCTCCGGTTTTCTGATGCTTCAGATCTCACTTGAACGTCCAATCAACTTCAAAGCAAGCCATGTGCTCTTTTATCTTCTTTATTGGAGGGAGGGACCAGTGTTCATGCGCAGTCCCTTTGTGTTTGCTTTGCTTTGTTTCCTTTCGTAGCACCTCACACCTTGGCAACATGGCGCCACATATCGGGAACCAGCATCGAGCGGGAAGCGGAGCAGCTGCAGTCACCACTACTAGAGGCAATGATGCTCAATCCATCAGCTTGCCAGGTAAGGCAAGCCATCAGAAAGTTCACTGGCTGCTAACCCAAACAAATAAGGCTTGCGCCATGTTCATCCTCCACATAGTCCCATTTTCTCCCATGCAGTTACACTAGAGGTCAGCGTGGTCTATCATGGTAAGCTCTGAAGGCTGCTGAACGCAGCTGTAGCGGCCCACCAAGGAAAGTACGGAGCGTTCAACCCCAGGTGTAGGGACTGGGAGTCTCCCAGCTAATGGTAGCAGTTGCAGTGAGATATAAAGCGATAGGCATTTGTGGATTAGCACGTCACAGGCCACTTAGGGCTCTAGGTTATGTCTACTCCTGTAAAGTTAAGTCGACTGTGTAAAGTCAACTTAAAGTCAACCTTGTTAAGTCAACCTAATGGAGTGGCTACACTTTAAGTCAACTTATGTCGACCTTGTTAAGTCGACTTAACAGTAGACATAGCCATCCACACTGGCTTTAAGTTAACTTAATAGGTCGACTTAGCACTATTCCCCATCCACACTGGCTTTAAGTCGACTTAAGAAGTTGATTTAAGGCTTAAGTCAACCTTCAGAGGTGGTGTTATTAAGTCGACTTAAGGAAGCATTTAAGTCGACTTAATAAAAGCCCAGTGTGGACGCAGCTTTGTGTAGGTTGACTTAAGCATTCTTTAGTCAATCTAAGTTGCCAGTGTAGATGCACCCCAACTGTTTCATGGCACCCACAAATGAACAGGGAGACCTACATGTGGGTGCAATGGGTCCTTAATGTCCTGCCTTGGTTAGATAGCTGGATATATCTAATTTAATCACTTCCCTTCCCTTGCAGGGGCTGGGATCACCCCAGTTCCTTCTGTTCTCTGCCAGTGGCACGCAAGGGTTTTGGCTCCTGAAAGCTGTAATGTTTTGATCTAACTCAGGTATTTGGCCTCAGGGTGCTGGTGGATGTGACCTCCATACACAGACAATCTGGTCCAGTAAGGTCAACAGGGACCGAACTTTCTGGCTCTGGCAGAAGGCAGACGGCTGCATTGTGTTGGCTGGGCTGGAGACGGCAAAGTCATGGATGTCCATTGTGAAGCCAGTATCTCTCTGCTGGACACAGATGAGAAAAGGTCTGTGGGCCCCTGAGCTGTGATGGATCCAACTGGAGTCCACCCTTTTGTGCCGCTGCACCAACACTGTCCCCTTCTGCTGGCCCCCCAGCTTTATGTCAACAGTCTCATTCGGCTTTGATGACAATACTCCTTTTTAACTCTCAATGACAATACAGCCAGGCTGTTTCTCCATCTCTCCCAGTGTCTTCAGGCATTGCACTCCTTGAATAGCGGGCGAGAGACGACCTATCCCTTCATGAGAGAGCCGTTGCCCTGCACTGCCCTCTGGGGTTTCTCACTGGGGAAGATGCTGGAATCACTTTCAGATCATCCACTCTTTGGGCCAGACATGGTGTCTGCATGAAGAATGCACATTTGGGGCAGGAAGATGGAGATAATTAAGCTGACTTAAATGGAGTGGAAGTAAATCTAAATGCAAAATGAAGTCAGTTGATTTTTTTCAAAATGTGTCTTAGATGTTGTAGTGAAGAATTAGTAATAATTAAAAGGGAAGCTGCTATCTTGCTGAATAGGCTGGAAAAGCTCTGCTCTTAGAAATCAGTGAGTGCCTGGAAAGCAAGTTCAGTTGCTTACATTCTGATTTGCTTTCAGTTTGTTTTGTGCAATGCACACTATCAAACCAACTGTGAAATCAACCAGGCATAAGGTTTGAGAGAAACGACAGAACTTGTCTAACACAAATCAGTAGTAGCCCTCTTGAGACAGAATAATTTGTTTTTAAAATATATCCCTCTTGCTTATCTCTGAGTGCGCATATAGCCAAAAAGTCAGCCCTCAAGTAAGCAGGAGCAACTTTGCTCCTAGGGCATCCTTGAAAATAACAGCCTCAAGTACAATCAGATGTAAACATTTTCCAAAATGACATGAGCGGGCACTTCTCCCACATGGCACTCAATAAAAGTTAGGAGCTCATACACCTTTGTGACTCTGAGCCTTAGGTGCTGACTTTAAAGTCAATGGGGGTTAGGCTGTCAAGCTGCTTTACATGCTTTGGAAAAAGTTGTCTTGGGTCTAAAATTGCAAAGATAAGGTGTTTCTGGCTCCACTGGCATTAGGGAAACGTAGAAAGATTGTCTGTGTACCTGTGAATTTTAAACTTGGATGTTTTGTGGCAGTATTGTTTGCATGTTTCCCTGGACTTAATGGATTCATTTTGCCTAATGAAAATTCAGGGATATTATCTGTGTGGGAATGAATTTTATTATGCTGCTTTCTAGCACTTGAAAAACAACAGTCTTGTGGCACTTTTAAAGACTAACAGATTTATTTATCGCATGAGCTTTCATGGGAGAAAATCCCACTTTGTCAAATGCTTTGAAGATGGGAAACTGACAGAATGGGAGGAAATTCTAGCATTTGATCTTTCTCCTTCCAGGGAAGTCTCTGTGAGCTGACCTCTTACATAGATTCCTGCTGCCACCCAGTGGCCAGAAAAGTATATCTGCTCTTTCGCTACACAGCCTCTTCCCAGAGAAAGGTCTCTGAACTATTTTCCATTTCTCCCTTGCATGAAGTTAACATACAAGATTCCAGCTCTCCACACTGCTGTTATCTTTTCCCCAGCATGCATTATCTTGGATGAAGGGGAGCTATATTTCCACCATCTTGTGAAACTCACTACCAGTAGTCTCAACACAGTTACTCCCATGTACCAAGGTGAACCAGGTAGCTATGAGTCGGTTAACCTGACATCAATCCCAGGAAAATTATGGAAAGGGTTGACTCAGTCAGTAAACAATTAAAAGGTGGTAGTATAATTAATGCCAGCCAACACAGCTGTATGGAAAAATTCTGTCAACTAAACTCTTATCAGTTTTTTATGAAGTACAAGTTAAATTGATAAAAGTCATTGTATTGACATAAAAATCTTCTGGAAAGCATTTGATTTAGACCTTCATAGTATTATCACTATATACAATCAGTGTAGCTCATATTAGATATATTAAAATCCAGCTTACTGACTGATCTTATAAGGCAATTGTAAATTGAGAATCATCATACAAAGGAAGCATTTCCGGTGCAGTCCCACGGAGATCTGTTCTTGGCCCAGTGCTATTCAATATCTTTATCAGTAACCTGGAAGACAATATACAATCAGTCATTGTTGGTAAAGTTTTCAGATGACACAAAAGTTGGCAGAGTGGCAAGTAATGATGAGGATACTTCAGTTATACAGACCGACTTCCATTTGTTGGTAAACTGGGTTTGCTTGACCAGCATGTGTTTTAAATATGGCCAAATGCAAAGTCATGTATCAAGGAAAAAAGACTGTAGGTCTCAATTAGGATGTGAGGGGAAGTATCTCAGTTAAGATGTGCAAGGGAATATCAAACAGGAATAGGGAAAGGATATTAGTTTTGTACAAAGCAAGGGAAAGACTGTTACTGGAATGGTTGGATTGTTTATTGCTTAAAAGTCTTCAAGTCAAGACTATATGTAGTTCCACCAGAGGTTATGGGCCTGGCACAGGAATCACTGTCTGAAATTATACGGCCTTTTGTTTTGCAGGCTTAAGATGTTTGTCTATGAATAAGGCTCATAGCACTGAATTCAGAAGTGCTGTAAGTTGCACATGAATAGGTGGATGTGAACATGAATGTAACATGAGAGTAAGCGGATGTAATTTACCCAGCAAAGGGGCAAAAGGGTAGACTTGTAGCTAAAAAAGCAACAAATAGTATAGAGATCTGTTAAATAAAGCAAAGGGGGGGAAAAACTGATGCATCTTAAACCACCTGTTAGTCTTCGCAGCAGGAGTTTGTTATAAAACAGTTACTTCAAACAGATGCTCCATTTTAAAATGCAAATGTGCCTAATTTCTGACAAGTGATTTTTATTGGTGTCTGATCCAGCACTGATTGTCACAGCTTTGGGCAGAGATGGAAGCATAGCAGAATACCAAATGCATATACTTCCCCTCCCCACATAGCTCTGCAGATGCTTACAGTGTCAAGGATCTAACTCTGGATCAAAGAGTCCAGTGCTCATTCCACAGACATGTAAGAAAATGAAATGAACACATTTGTTTCTTCCTTCTGAAGTGTTCAAAATATCGACAGCCCTTAAAAGCCTTTAAAGCCAAGAGAACTTTGGCTTCAAACAGACTGATCTTGAAAGCCTGATTTCGCTCTGAGAAAAACAGACTCATGAAACTCAGCTGGGACAAAATTCAACACTCCAATGCAGGCGATGTACCTCAATTCCCAGGACATGCATAGCACTCAATAGGAAAGGGGATCATGGGACTGGTCCTTTCAGTCTGGCACCTTGTCTCCAGATGCCTCAAAGGAAGGTGCAAGAAACACTGTTCTGGACAATTACAAACAACCCATCCACCCAAATGGGAAGCTTCTTGTGTGAGTGGAGAGGGGCCTGTGTGAGAAGAATTTTGCATACTCTTGTAGAGCTCGAGCTAGTAAAAGACTTGGGAATACAGTGGGGTTGAATCTCTCCACATCTAAAACCCACAGCTCCAACTTCCCAGCCACTTATGGGACAGACTGGATTCCCTGTGGGTGGGCATGGTTTCCACTCTAAGGTTCTGTGCATGGCCAGGTTTGGTTCATGCAGAGGAGGCAGCTCTGATGGTATGTCTACTCTGCATCTTAGAGTGAGCCTCCCAGCCTGCTCCACAGACTTGCGGTAGAAGGGATCTCTAGCTGGCATAAAAATAGCTGTGGACGTGTTGCTTTGACAATGTGGCTCAGGCTGAAGCTGAGGCTTTCGGGTGCCTCCTCCCCAGGTTTGAGAATCTCAGCTCTGGCCTGAGCTGTAATATCTACACAGGATGCTAGTGCAAGCTCTGCTAGCATACGTGTGTGGACCCAGCGCGGGAAGCTCCTCCCCAGCCACAGTGTTGACATACCCTGAGACAGACAATTGGACTAGCCGTGTACAACCCTTCAGTGTGGTGGTGCAGGAGATGGGTGGGAAAGGGGTCAGGGGCTGAGAGACATCAGAGAGCTGGACAGGAGTCCGAGGAAGGAAGGGCTAGAGAGGGAGGGAGTTGGGATATGGAAGGATATCATTAGTACTAAATTAAGGTAGAGACTTTCAGCACCTTCAGGCTGGACAGCAGCAGCTCCCCAGGATGAGCACTCCTCCACTGGAAGGCAGCTACAGGCACTTGTTACACCTAGCAGCCCTTTCTCATTTCCTGCCTGGTCAAGATGGGCATTTGTTTTGCCCTCTGTTATAAATTACTATTATGTATTTAGATTGCAGTGGCTTCCAAAAGTCATGATCTTCTAGGCCTTCAATTTAACCCAGGCCATAGTATTTCATCCAGGAATTCCTACTGAGTCCAGCATTTTGTGGTGGAACTAGTGCACACTTTTTGGAGAGATATTCACTCTTAATTTTAAAGAGAGAGAGATCCGAGGTAAATATACTGCAGAGGGAAGATTCTACCAACATCCCAGCAGGGACTGCTCTCCACAATTCTGTTCTCATTAGATCTATTTCATGGCTTCTTACAGTGTCCACCACTGCAATACGCTCGTATCACTGAACAACAAGCACAGTTAGAGAAGGAGGCCAAGATTTGCAATAATTGGTGCCCACAGTAAAGCTCCTGAGTCCATATCTGGGCACTCAGAGAAATAATGTGATTTTCCAGGTCAGCTCCCGCTACTTTAGTTTGATACGTAAGTGTCAATTTAGGAGTCTTAACTTTAATAACCCTTTTTAAAAAATCCTTCCCTAAATTTCGGTTAAAATCCCTCTAGATGATTCTTCCTCCCCTTTTAATTATTGGGCATATTTGTCTCAATCCTTGCATCCAGACTATGCCTTTCCTATGTGTCAGTTACTATGTATAAAACATGTGATGATATTCTTACATTATCTTAGCTACCAGAGTTTGTATGCTGAGGTGATGAGCCTTAAATTGAGAGAGAAGAAGACCAAGCAAAAATGATGGACGAGCTGGTCTGAAAGTATTATGGAATGCTGACTTGGCATTTGCAGCTTACAAGCTTATTTCTCTTGGCTTTTTGTCTATCTGAGCCGCAATACACTGCATAAGGGAGGGAGCCGAGACGTCCTAGTACCATGGAGACCTTAACTTCTGTGGGAAATTGAACATTCGTCACTGTTTTGTATTACCGCAGCACTGTGCGGCCCCCATCATGGTCAGGGGCATGGTTGTACTCTGGCAGATTGAAACATAAAAGAAATGGAAATAAAATAATGTAGTTTACAAACTGAAGAGGGGCAACATGGCCCAGAGAAGCTGACAGAATCAGGAATGCAAGGTTGCATAGAAAATTAGTGAAGCATGATATCTGGAGGTTTTGTAGCTTGTTTAAATAAGACAATTTATGAAGGGACCATGGTGATGGGTCCAATATGAGAACTGAATAGAACAGAATATTGATGAATCACTAATTGGCCACACGCCTAGCCAGAATTGCTAAGCAGTGAAACTGAGCATCACCATAGAGATGTGTTGTTAGACAGAAGTGGAAGCAGGACAGGATCTGTGCACAATGAGTTGGGGAGGGCATTTGTTCAACTCTTGCCCATTTGGTACAAATGTGGATGCGCAGCTAATGGCATGATGGATGGTTTAAAACTGGAACCATCACGTAGCACTTCAAAGGACCTCACTGAATGGATGGAAACTTCTCCTTTAATGTCTCAAGCTCATTCAACCACAGGGTTCCTCCAGCTCCTTTGGAAAATGTTGCAAAATGTTTAGAAAAGATTCATATTCCTTTTGGAGAGGCACAGGAGAGGAGCCAAGCACAGCAAAGTTCTCTTGGGCCTGTTAGTGAATTATTGTATGACCCTGGACAGGTCACTTTGTCCTTCTGTGCCTCAGTTTCTTCCTCTGTAAGATAGGGATACTCTTTCAATGGCATGCGGTGATGATCAAGGCCCTTATCTCCCTCAAGTCAATAGGAGTTTTGCCGCTGACTTCAATGAGAGCCTCAGTGTTTGTGAGTTGATGTAACGTTCATCTTTAAAGAACTGCACTTACTTTAGAAGTAGTAATAACACTGCAAACACTTCCTGCTACTAGATTGAGATAAATATTACCTGTATTAAAGGATTTCCCATCAGTCTCAAATCAAGGACCAAAGCCGCATTGTGATGAGTGTGATCGGACAGACAGATATGTCCCTTCTTCAGAGTTTATCAGCTCTAGTTTAAGGTCTAGTCAAATGAGTTTGATATTTTCTCTCGCTGCACTTCTGCTACTGGGATGGAAATATCACTAGAAATAAGCTTTATGTTTCAAACCAGTGAAAAATAAAACATTCAGATGTAAAAATATATGAATTTGCATTTAAACTTCTAGAGCAGGAAAGCACAACTTCAACAAAAATACAAGCAATGGGAATCTATTTTAGCAGATCTGGCTTATTTTTAAACTGTACCAGCTACACCCATTCTAGCTGATTTCATCATGGAGGGATAGTTTTTTCCTCTTCTGGAAAGTATAGTCATTTTAAATACATTTGTTTGTTTGGATTTATAAAAATATATACAGATGCTTTGAAAACCCTGACAGTAATTAAAATTCTAATAACTATAGCTATCCATCAGCATTAAAAAACAATGTACAAATTGTAACGGGGCAACCCCGTCCCGCACTGCAGGAACCCAGCAGACCCTATGGGTGGATAAGGCCCCGCCCCTTAAGCCCTGCTGGGCATGCTCAGCCTGCTGTTCCCCTATAAAAGGAAGTGGCTCAATTCAGTCTTGGCTGGCCAGTGTGGAGGAAGGACTCACACTGGGAGCTCCTGCAGAGGAGTTGCACCAGCCCCCATTGCGGAGCAGGCATGGCTTTGTTGATGGTAGAAGGGAGCAGCCACTGCTGAAAGACTGTCCAGAGGTGGAGGCCCAGGGACGTGCAGTCCCCAACAACCCTGAAGGAGAGTGACTGGTGCCAGCCACGGGGTTTAGCCTGGAGCCCGACAGAGGGATGGATCGCTGACAACTCAGGTAGGAAGCGGCCCAGGGGTCCTAGAAGGGGGGAGATGGGTGTGGTGCACCCTCATGCCAGTGTGTTGAAGTGTGGATCCCCACTGGTATGGTGCTGCACTCCTGACTCTGATAGGGCCCTGGGCCGAGGCTCAGTGGAGTAGGCAGGCCTGAGCCCCCTAATCGGGGTAGTGGTTCACCAGAGCTGGTGCCTCCATAATAGACTCTGGCCGCTAGGCTGTGCTGCCCTGATCTTGGGGAACAAATAGACTCGGGCCACCAGGCCGTGCTGCCCTGACTCCAGGGAGTACAAAGACTCTGGCAGCTACACCATGTCGCCCTAACCCTAGGGAGTGCATAGACTCCGGCTATCAGGCCACGTTATCCCGAACTCAGAGGGCAGGACACTGATTCTGTGAGTCATCGAGACACCCTTCCAGTTTGGATCCTCAGACTTTCCCCATCTACAGGCCCGTGGGAGGGAGTAGCCCCGGAAACAAATTGAGTGAATAAGTCTTTTAAGATCAGTTTGTTTAAATGTCATTTTCCTAGGGCACTGACTAGTTTTAGCATAACTTTCAAAATACTACTTGTTTTGAATTGTCTAGAAGTATCATGCCTGAACTAATGATTATTCAAATAAAGAACAAAACAAACAAGGAGTCCTATGGCACTTTTAAAGAGTAACAAATTCATGTAGTGAATGAGCTTTCACGGGAGAAAATCCCCCTTTGTCAGATGCTTTGAAGACTCTTTAAGTCTTTAAGACTTTTTAAAGCAATGAAAACTAGAGTCTTGATAGCAGAGTCTTTACCATAGCCCTTGTGAAAATATTTTGGTACAGGCGATCTTAAGCTTTCTGGTGCTGTTGTACATATGCCCAAGTCAAAAAAAGCACGTTCCTAGAAGCTGTGTTGGTTACCTCTAGCAAAGCCTGACTACAGTAGTGTTACAAGAAATATCCTTTCCCTTTGGAAAGACGAAACTGTCTTTGGGATTCGGTGTTGGAGTTGGTCTTTTTTTGGCCCTATCTAGAGGGAGACTAAGAACGGCTAAGCTATCAAATCCAATGTTCATTGTTTTGCCTATTTTCTCTTGTGGAGGCAGTAATGGCTTGGATATTGGTTGGAAGGAACTTTTCAATGTTTACATCACATGGCTTTCTGATATACTTGACTTTTTTGAGTATAAATCTTTAAGAAGAAACAGTATGGTTCAGACTGAGAACAATGAAGTTACTCAAGAATACTTAGGATGTTTGTAAAAACTCTTGTGCAGGTGAAGAATGAAAGTACTGTACAGTGAAAATCATAAACACTCATGCCCTTTTAAAGACAATCTCCTGGAAAAAGAAGGTAATTAACTGAAGTATTAATTTCTGTTAAGTGTACAACAGAAAATGTATGAAAATAATCACTTTTTCTGCTAGCTTTGTACAGCTAGATCAACATTGTTTTCTTGTATTTGCTATTTTAATGTAAATGTTCTTGGCTGCCCTGAAGTCAGTAAGATTATGGTTTTTACTGTGAAATTATGCTTAAAATGGAACAAGTGTCTATGATTAAGAAATACTCAAACCATATATAGACTAATGTTTTTCATTGGCTGTTTTCCTCTTTTTAACTCACTCACCTGGGTAGATCAGCTAAGTAGTCTCATGAGATTCTGTTTGGCCTTTACCTTCACACAAGTTATAGATTTGGCAGCATTTGTTTATTATAAATTGGTTATGGTCCTATAAAGTCTCCTCCTAAAGGACCAACAACCATGAATACAGGGTTTGATAGGGAATTAGTTCTCTGCCACGACTAATTTTTAAATATATATAGATATATTTCTGGGCTGAAATCAGACATAGAAGAGCATTAGCACTGGCTTGGTGCAGTGGTTCTTGACAAAGTTATGTAGCGCTCTGTTGATGAAAGAGCTCTCAAACACAAATATTGAATGAAAAATGTGGCTGGTTTCTTTTTAAAAACACATTGGAAAAGATGCCATATGGCAGATGTTTATAGCCTGTCATGGAAAAAATGTCAAGTTTTAAAAATATTTATTATTTTGGACTTTAAAGCCTCTTCAGCCCTAAAGGTTCAGTTCGCAGGAAATTTACCCTGTTAGCTAGTGGGGTGTAGGATTCTTCCGTTTGCTTTTGTACAAAGATCTGAAGAAAAATAGGGAAAAACATAGTAGAACCTCTTGGAAAACTTTGTATTTCAATAACTGTTTTCATATCTTGTTTCCTCAATTGAAACTTCCTTGGCCATTGGGCTACTGGACTTATTTTAAATTTTGGTGAAGAGGATAAAATAAAATAAACATCAAATGAAAATAGTGGATTTTTTTCTGAAATTTCCACTTAATAGTTCCAGTATACAAAATACACACAATTGTTTGGCATTAACTGCTGAGATGAATATTGTTTACTAATTAAGTCTGTGAGGAAGGTGCTTACGCTTTGTTGCAAAATATTAGAGAGATTGAGTTGCTGACAGTAAATAGCTATTACTTACACAACAATTTTTCTTAGAAATTATGGCTGTATTTAATAGCTGCATTCCTTGAATATTTACAGCTTTGTTGTTTGACCTTCTTGCATGAAAACATTCACATAAGGCCATTTTATTAAAGGGGCTGTGCAAAATTTACAGGATAACCTCACGGGTGTACATTTGAACCAGAAAATTCCTTAAATTAAACATACTTTTAAGTCACAAAAATGAGCAACGGCTTTTTACATTTAAATACAAATCATAGTAATTCTTTATTATCCAAGGCTGGATGAGTGGAATTTATTCATCTGGCAACCTTTGATACTCCAATGAGAATGGTCAGCATTTCAATATAGGTTTCATTTTTAGGGATTTTGTAGCTTAGTTGTCAGTCACTTGGAAGACAATTGCTTTAACAGAAAACTCGAGCTCACATTTTCTCACCTCTTTGTCTTGAATGCATGTCTTCAAAGAGGGCTTTTTATATATCTCTCAAAGTGGAAATTATTTTAGGGTCAGTTGTCAGAACTTATTTTGAAACAGTGTGCCAGACCCATTATTTCGGTTCACCCCCAATGTATGGCAGTGCAAAACCACTCCATCGGGGGCTCATTCACCTGCTCATCCACCTATGTGATTTATTCCATCATGTGCCAACAATGCCCCTCTGCCTTATACATTGGCCAGACTGGACTGTTTTAGCGCAAAAGAATAAATGGACACAATCAGACATCAAGAATGGTAACATTCAAAAACCAATAGGGGAACACTTCAATCTCCCTGCACATTCCGTGAAAGACATGACAGTTACAGTGCTTCAACAGAAACCCTTTAAAACAAGACTCCAACCTGAAACTGCAGAGTTTAGAATTGATATGCATATTTGACACCACTATATTATGTCTGAATAGCGATTTGGGCTGGCTTACCCATCACCAAAGGTAATTCCCCACCCCCTACCCTGCATTCTCAACTTCTTATCTGCTGTTGCACACTGTTTGAATCAAAACAACTCGTCTGGTTTATTGAAAAAGACTGAACTGACCTTGTGACTTACCCTTCTCTGTATTTATGCACCTGAGATGCTATAGATTCCATTTCATACATGTGATGAAGTGGGATTACACCCACGAAAGTTCATGCGACAAATAAATCTGTTAGTCTTTAAAAGTGCCACCGGGCTCTGTTTGTTTCTCTGCAATAGACTAAAAGGGCTCCCCCTCTGGATCTTGACCAGACTCCTTGTTTGTTTTGCTGAACTAGGCTGACATGGCTATCCCTCTGCACCTCGTATTTTTGCAGTGAAGCATAGTGTAATCTATTTACAGAGGGAATCAATGTTTATGGGAATTGTATATAAATATACATGCTGTTATTTGCATTTGTTACTGTATAAACTGACTTGTGATTACAAAAACATAGACAAAACTTAACTTCCCTATCATTCTGCTTTCCTTCAAGGGAAGCCATAAATGAAATAACTAATAATACAAGAAATGAAAGGTTTAAAGTTGGTGATGTTCCTTTCTTGCACCTCAGATGCACAGTATAAAGGAGTGTTTGAGCAAAAAACCTCATTTTACTGTTCCAGATCCTGTGAATGGAGTGGCTTATGCTAAATTTTTAGCAGGATATCTAGATTTGGGGTTTGGGTTTGGGTTTTTTTTATTTTTTTATTTTGCTTGTTTGTTTTTTAACACTTGCATGAAATTAGCTCCCTTCCACTGAAAATGACTGCTAGTTGTGCCATGAAATAGTGAGGGAGATGAAACATTAATTTCAGTTCCCCCCCTTGCTCCTTGGTGATTCTGTAAACAAGAATTGTTGCCTGTAACTCACTAAAATCAGCTTGTCTTCAAGACTTGATGCTATAGCTTTCTGACAGGTTTCTGATTGCATGAGAACTGTAGTGATCTTTCTTCTTTAGTGTCTTTGAGCAGCAGCTAGACATGCTGAATTTGAAACTGATGTTATCACCGTTGGACTTGCTTTTATGCTCAGAACTAATCTAAACGAATCCAATGATATGAAGTGATTTTTTTTTTCTTTTCTTGCCTCATTTTAAATTGCTACCCTTGTGCTCTAGCATCAAGATACTACTCTGCCTCTAGCAGCTGAAGCCACTGTTCGCAATACTACATCTGCTGCTCTAAATATTTTACAAAGACATTTAGATCAATTGAATGTATTCTGATCTTGGGAAAGCTTAAACCCTCTGGTTTTAATGTTTGCTGTTAACATTCCACTTAAGGTTATGACATTAAAAAAAAACAAACAACTTGTCCAGAGAAGAGCAACAAGAATGATTAATGGTCTGGAACTCTGAACTTACGAGGGAAGATTGAAAGAGCTGGGTTTGTTCAGTCTGGAAAAGAGAAGACTGAGAGAGGACATGATAGTTTTCAAGTATCTAAAAGGTTGTTACAAGGAAGAGGGAGAAAAAATGTTCTCCTTAACTGCCAATGATAGGACAAGAATTACAGCAAGGGAGGGTTAGGTTGATATTAGGAAAAAATTACTGTCAGGGTTATTAACCACTGAAATAAGTTGCCTAGGCAGGCTGTGGAATCTCCGTCATCAGAAATTTTTAAGAGCAGGTTGGACAAACACCTCTCAGGGATGGTTTAAGAGGGTACTTGGTCCTGCCATGACTGCAGGAGACTGGACTTGATGACCTCTCATGGTCCCTTCCAGTTTCTATGATTCAACTTCCTAGGTGGGACCAGTCTTTTGGTATGGGTTTACTCTTTTTGATTATCTTTTATATCAGTTATAATTGGGAGTCTCACCCTTCGACAAATGTGTGGCTGACTGCTCTTACACATTGAGGCTTGATCACACATGGAAAGTCTCATTTATTGATGAGATTTGGGCACTGTCAGGAGTGAATGTCCTTTACAGGTCACGTGTCTACTTCAGTAGGTTGTGAAAATGTTTCACAACCTTAAGTGATGCTGGCTGGATTAGGGGGACCATTTATGATAGGGGTCTCAAACACGTGTCCTGCATTTGGCCCGGGGAGTTACCTCCTGCGGCATGTGACAAGACCTGGAATTCAGGGGCTCCCAACCCTGCAGGCCTTTTCAAGTGCCCAGCACCCCCACTGGCTGGGAGCCAGCAGCCGGGCTACAGCCGCCTGCCTCCTGCCCAGGGTCCTGCCGCCAACCAAGCTGAGCTCTGCACCGTCGGCAGTGCTTCCAGGCCACGCCACGCCCGCTGCCTCCCAAGGAGCATCAGCAGCCATTGCCAGGGAGGAGCCAACTGCTGCCCGAGAACTGCACCACTCGCCAAAGAGCCCTGGCCTGCAGCAGCGGGGGAGTGTGGCGTGTTAGGCAGCTGGAGCAGGCTCCAGACTCAGCGCCCAAGTCTGGGACAGGGCTCAGATGCCGGGGCTCAAAGGAGTGCAGCCTGGGGGTGTGAGGAGGATTCATGGGGGACTCTGTGCTGGGGGGGCTCCATGGGATCCCTGTGGGGGGCTCTTCCCAACCCATCTCCTGCCTGGTCCTGGCGCACAGCTGGGAGCTGGGCTGCAGCTACTCACCTCCCCTCTGGGCTTGGGGATACGTGCAGCCTTTAAAAAAAAAAAAAAAAAAACTTTTAAAACAATTTTAATTTTATTTAAAATCCTAAAACCTTTATTAAAAATTAATTTAAATGAAATATAATGCAAATTCAATTAATCAAACCTTAATTAATGTTAATGAACATCAATTTGAATGCAATTAAATTTAATTTTAATTAAACAAACTGGTGGTCCTTCAGGGTTTTAAAAGTTATAGTTTTGGCCCTCAAGCCAAAAAAGGTTGGAAACCACTGATTTATAATATACAATTTTAAGTGTGTTTATTTGCTTAGTGTTGTCTTTCTGATGCTACCGCCATCTTGAATGGAAGTAATTCTAAAAAGTAAATGTGTGTTTTGTTTAGGCAAGGGTAATGGCAATGTTTGGAAGTACATATATACGTGAACAGTTTTTCTCTTCCATGAAAATTAACAAATCTGTGTTAAGGTCAAGGCTCACTGATGAACGTTTGCAAGCAGCACTGAGATTGGTTTTGTCTCAGGATATCAAACCTGATATTGATGCTCTGGTTGATGCCAAATGCTGCCAGCTAAGTGGCCAAAAATGAAATGATTGTCAAAATTAGCACTGACTTTTCATGCTGCAGTTTCAAAACAGTTAATAAACTTACTTTTAATAGCATACTATATTACTTTTCATTTCTGACTATACTTTTATATCGTCGTAAGAAAAGGTTTCAGTAACGCAGCCCTCGGGCCAATATCCTAGTCCTCATGTGGCCCTCATAGTGATTTGAGTTTGAGACCCCTGGTATATGGTGTTCCTGAGTTTATACCCCTAGTACATGTACAGTTGTATGCAAACCCTGCCTGAATACTAATTCACCTTTTGTACAGACAGTGCTTTTCATTTGCCTAAACACGGAAAGCTCTCTCTCCTTGTCTTCTAGTTTGCTCAAACTGTGTGTCCTGGTATTTCTAATTACTCTCCATGTATAATGACAACAGAGTCCTGTGGTGCTTTTAAAGACTAACAGATTTATTTATCGCATGAGCTTTCATGGGAGAAAATCCCATGTCAGACATCTGACGAAGTGGGATTTTCTCCCACGAAAGCTCATGTGATAAATAAATCTGTTAGTCTTTAAAAGTGCCCCAGGACTCTATTTTTCTACAATAGACTAACCCGGCTACCCTTCTGGAACTTGACTACATGTAGAATGAAGCGGACTCAGCCGCGGGTTTTTCTGCTGCCCCCAGGGTAATGGCTCCGCTCCCCACGCCTCTGCGCTAAGGGACTATGGGACCGCTGCCTCCTCCTGGCTCTGCTGCAGCGCCGTTCACTTGGAAGGCGCTGGGCGTGGAACACATTTACTGGGGTGCTGTTGCCACACGGACTCCGATAAACTGTAGCGGCGCCCGCGGGCGTTTACTTCCGGGTGTAAAGGGGAAGAAGGTAGGCGCTGGTGCGTGTGCGGCCGCTCATTGGCCAGTGTTGGATCAGCGCGGGCGGAGCGGCCAATGGCGCGGATGGAAGGGGCGGGGCTTAAAGCCGGAAGCGGCCCCCACGCGGTCCCAGTGGCTGCTGCATCCGGAGCAGGGGGCGGTGGCGCGAGTCCCAGCGACAGCCCCGGGGACGCGGAGGCCGCGCGGGCAACAAGATGGCGGCGGCGGGGGCAACGCTGTCGGCGCCGGAGGAGGGGGAGGCGGCGCCTGAACCTGAGCCTGCGGCCGGAGACCCCCCGATTCCCCCCGAGCCGGGCGCTGGGGACGCGGAGACCGGGTGAGGCCGGGGGGAAGCCGGGTGTCGGGGGGAGCCGGGTGCCCGCCCGCTCTGGCTTCTCATCTCTCTCCTGTCCGTACAGGGGGGACGCCGCTCTGGTCGATGTCGCCGCCGGCCTGGAAACCGAGTCGTCCAATGGGAAGGATCTGCTGGTACGTGCCGTGAGGCTGGGGCTCAGGGAACCGCTGCTTCGGGGTGGGCTCAGCAAGCTGGTCCCTGCGGGTGCCCCGCTCTCTGGCACCTGCCTTGTGCGTGTTCCCAGCTTCCTTGCAGCCTCGGAGCCGGGGGCCGTGTGTGTGAGAGCCGCCCGACCACGTGAGGCTCGCCCCTGAGGGGTCTCTTTAGCCGGGATGGGGTAGGGCCGCCCCCTGAATGACCTGAATCAGGGGTACCTAAAGTACAAAGCATGTTCATGGGCTGGATCTTGGCCTGACAGGTTTTAGCACCACTAACGTTCACTATGCAAAGTGGGAGTAAAATTAGCCAACTGATGCAAGGCTTGGTCCACTGAAGGATAAGTTGTACATATTTTCTGTGGGGAGAGGGCTCACAATAAAAATAGACACTTTAGTAAGTTCTCTGTGCTTTGTAATTTTCTTATTTTGGCTGTTCACTTCTAAATTTCCTGCTTGTTAATTTATTTTTGCTACCTTGCTCATTTGTGTTGAAGCCTGTTCTTGGTTTTCTGGTATCTGATGACATCCAGTAGTTCAAACCCATTTATGGCAGAGTTGTACGTCAACTGTTGGCATTTTGAAGACTTCAGCAATCACTGTAAGGCAGTGATATTCATTTTTGAGCAATGCATTCCAGTCTTTTGGTGGTGGCAGCAGGGGGTGCTGTGGCCCAATACTGGGTCCCGATTAGAGCCCTGTGTGGATATAAATCTGTGGCGCCTCATCCAATCTGCGTCTGCAAGAAATGGTCTGTGGGTGTTTGCGTTGTATTTGCGGATATAATGCGGATATCCATGGATATCTACATATTTGCAGGGCTCTAGCCCTTCACAGATGAAAATATATGGATTTGTATTCAATCTGCATTCACAAGAAATGGTCCGCGGATATCGGCATTGTGTCTGCAGATATAATGCGGATAGCCTTGGATTTGCAGGGCTCTAGTCCTGACCCTAAATTTGAAAACCATTGCTGTAGGGGAGTGTAATGGACAAAATGTGACTCTTAATTTACATGGGATTGATTTTGGCACTGTTTGATCCAATCCAGGCCTGTTAATGCCACTGTGATTGCAGGAAGGTGCTGGGGACAGTTCTGAAGTCTTGGACACTCAGACAGGTTCTGTGGATGAAGAGAATGGGCGACAGCTGGGTGAGATAGAGCTGCAATGTGGGATTTGTACAAAGTGGTTCACAGCGGACACCTTTGGCATTGATACTACGTATGTAATAAGTCTATTTAGTACTCTGCATATAAGCTGTATTTCTGTTCATATCTCCCAGTACCATATTTTTTGTGTATTTTCCTTTTAAAAACTCTCCAACCCAGGAACAATACAGTTGCTTGTGAAATGCTTCTGATTCCTGCTGAGGGAGGCCTCCAAAAAGTACAGTTAACTTAGAAATAAGATTGTTCAGGGGTCATTGGTATATCAGTGCAGTCACTAAAAATCAAGGAAATTGTCTGTTAAGGCAAACATAACAACTATATGCGTCTTAGCTTTGCTTCTGCTTCACTGAGCTTTTTAATGTTTTGGAACAAAAATGGGGGGGGGTGAAGCATTTTCTTTCTTAAAAGATTTAGTTCTTGAACTCAATCAAATCAACATGTTTAGAAAGATGCTGCCAGGTAAATGATGTGCCAAATCAAAGTTTCATTTAGTATAAACAAAAATGGAAATATTTAGATGGTGAATTCACTAGGGAAGAGACCTTGTCTGCCTATTTTGTTTGTGTAGAGTCTAGCACACTGAGAGCTCTGTAAATAATAATTTGTTTGCATTTAGACATTTTCCTGAAGTATTTGCAGCCTTGGGGTACTTAAGAGAGGGAGGGGGTAGAGAAAGAGAGTTGACTAGCTTATATTTGCTAACTAAAGAGCAAAATATCTAAGGAATCTTCTCTTTAAAGGTAACTTTAAATTGAGTAGGTTAGTATTTTATGGGGCAGTTTAAAGTACCTTTAGAAGTACCTTGACAGATCCACGGTTCATTGTTAAAGGTTCCTGAATTTGCCTTCAGCTTACTTGGTGGCTGAATTTCAGCACTGGTTCTAAATGTGATAGTTTTCAGTATTGCAGACACTGAGAAAAGCTGTGTATAGCAGCTTGTCAAATAATACTCCTGTTTCACAGATCCTGTCTGCCTTTCATGACCAACTACAGTTTCCATTGCAATGTTTGTCATCATAGTGGGAACACATACTTTCTAAGAAAACAAGCAAGTAAGTAAAACAAATACTTCCTGCGAAAGCTTGAAGTCCCTCCACCCCTTGAATTTTTGTCGGGGATTGAATAGTTCTGTGTGACCTTTGTTCTGGGCTTGTTAAAGTCTGCATGGAGGATTTTATTGTGCAGGTGAATTTCTTAGGTTGGTGGAATTCCTGCCTTCACTCCCAATTCCTTTTTATTTTATTTTTTTATGAGGACAGAACTCACTTTGGCTCCCTCATTTCCCCAACACAACATACTGCTGATGTGAGGCCAACTAGTGGAGATTCATCTAAACTTAGATATGCTGTGTTCTTAGTATTTACCAGCCTTGTTGTATACAAATACACTTGACCTTCATCATCAAGGATGTAACTTCAGTTTTGGTATATTTTTGTTTTGTTTTTAAGATCTGAAGGAAATGTGCCTTAGTGCTCTGGCCAACTTGACGTGGCAATCAAGGACACAAGATGAGCACCCAAAAACTATGTTCTCAAAAGACAAGGTATAGATACAATGAAACAGTTGCATCTATGAATTGTGACTTGACTAAAAGGCAATTCCCTAGATCCACAAATTCAGACAAAAATTGATAGTATGAGCTGTCAGTCTCACTAGTTCTGACAGTTAACTTGCAATGTGTATGATCTGGAGCTGAAAGACTTGTTAACTTCATAAAGTAATTTTAACTTGCTTTTTAAATAGGATATCATACCTTTTATTGACAAGTACTGGGAGTGTATGACCACTAGACAGAGACCTGGAAAGATGACTTGGCCAAATAATATTGTAAAAACAATGGTAAGTAACTAAAAGTTTACATTTGCAGAGGATCCTTGAATTGGAAAGTATTTACTCTAAATGTTTCCTAACTCTTATTTCAGTGTAAAGAAAGGGATGTGTTCTTGGTGAAAGAGCATCCAGATCCAGGTAGTAAAGATCCAGAAGAGGATTATCCAAAGTTTGGGCTTCTAGATCAGGTATGTGATGGAGGCAGAGAGAAAATTCTCCATTCTTTTCTGTTTCATTGTTGTCTTTATACATAAATGAAACCAGAAGAAATGGGGAATGTTGGGTGTTCCACCTACCTGGCTAAACTCACGTGTATGATTTGACAATAATTCCAGAAAGTTTCCTGATATTCTACTATTTTGGGGTGCTAATGCTTTATTTTCTAGTATATCTTTGAAAAAAATCTCTGTTTTCTATGGACCTTATAGAACACCCTTTCTTAATGCTTTTCTGGGAACATAATGAGGCAGTTCTGCCTTTAGCAACGGAGACTAGCAGAAATAAAAATGGCAAGATTCTTGGTCTCTTTTTATAGAACCAGAGAAACAGAAGCAGCTCAGTACAAATGGTAAGTATGAACCTGACCATAAATCTGTAATGTTGTTAAATTGAGTTTTTCTTTTGCAGGATCTTGCTAATATTGGTCCAGCATACGATAACCAGAAGCAGAACAATTCTGTATCTACTAGTGGAAGCTTAAATGGCAAGTTCTTTACTTTTACTAAGTATTTTTCACATATGTGTTTAACATTTATTAAACTGTAAATTAGGACTTATTAGCCTATATTTAAATAGTAATGAAATTGCTATTTCCAGAATTTACTGAGCTTATGGAAATCTTAGTTTTCTTTTTCTATAGATATGTTAAGATCACTCTTTTAGACAGCTGGCCATACCCTAGAAATGTTTGATTTTAGTTGTAACAGAGCACTGTCTTGTTAGCTTCCCATTTGCCTCATTCTGAGGTTTCCATGTATGACCACCCCCATGGAGTGATCTTTGTTTTCCTTTAGTTGTTAAAATTTGACAAATACATGGTGCCACTTCTGTCCTTGCAGGTGGAGCCTCTTTGGGAGGTGAATATTTACCTTTCAGCTTCTAAAACTTAAGTATTGTTGTGGTTTGGAAAAGCTTTTTGCTCAATTACCTTAGATGCTAAAGTGAATTAAAAATCTGAAGTGTGTCCTAAAAATGATTGCAATAATATTTAATAAAAACAATAATTCCCATTTTTAAATGTTTAGCGGTTAGAACCTTTGAAGTTGTCATATTCTGCCTCACGTGACTGGTTTAAAGTCCCTGCTGCTTAATTTTTTCTTTTATGTAGGATTCATTGTCACTTTGATACTAATTGGCTTCTGACAAATTGGAGTATTAAACGTAAGCACAACATGTACACTGTTGTCATACTAAGAAGGTAAAAATCAGATATGCACAGGTAGCTTCAGTTTTGCAATTTCTGCAGTTTAGATCTGCTCATGTTTGTGTAGAATATGACATCCCTCAACTATGCAGTTGTTAAAGGTGGTTCACTACAGTACAGCAAAATTGTGTAATTTTCATTTTTTAAACTGGGTAATAGAAATAAGCTCTATGTTTCCTAAAACGGCTGTGAAGGATTGGTCTTAACAAATTATTAACTGTGCCATGAAATTCCTTGCTCTTTGTATTTACATGGCAAACAATAACAAATTTTGGCAACACTGTAGAGAAACACTTTGTATTGCTTTTTATTTTCCCCAGTTTGGTGAATTTCATTTTGTATATTGAACTTAAGTGTTAAGTGCTTACTGCTGAAGCAGGTGCTGTGTCTGTAAATCATTGCAACAATTTAATCTGCTTAAAAGGGGAAAAATCTAAACAGTAAACTCTTTAGTTACTTCTGAAAAAACAAATTATATGCTGTGTTTCTGTGTGTTTGGAACTCCCATTACACTGTGTCAACATATGCTCTCAATTAATGGTACCATTTGAAAAGAAAATTATGAATAACTTCCCCCATAATACAAAGTGATTAGAGACTGGAGATAAATTTTGTCTGTTACTTAGATGTGTTTTCTAAAGTGGTGTCAATATAAAAATTGACTGAAGCCATTTAATAGTGTGACACATGGAGTTTCTGCACTCTCAGATTCTTTGTCACCAAGTATCGCATATAAAACACTAGCTGATGTGGAATTTTGGTAATTTCTCTCTGAAGGAGGTATTGCCCCAGGAGGTAGTGGGAAAGGCAGAGGTGCAAAACGCAAACAGCAAGATGGAGGGACCACAGGAACAACCAAGAAAACCAGAAGGTAATTAGAAAGATACAGGCTAAGTCAAGTAACATAGGGACAGATCTCCCATCTCTGACTCAGTTCTGCAGGTGCTATTTGGTAAAGAAAATTGCTAATGGTTCATGGCAGTTGTGCCACAGTGAATGGTAACATTTTCCTCTGTGCCTCTTCCAGTGACCCCTTGTTTTCTGCTCAGCGCCTGCCACCTCATGGTTACCCTCTGGAACACCCCTTTAATAAAGATGGCTATCGTTACATTTTGGCCGAGCCTGACCCCCATGCTCCTGACCCAGAGAAACTGGAGCTAGACTGCTGGGCAGGAAAACCTATTCCTGGAGACCTCTACAGAGCATGCCTATATGAAAGAGTCCTCCTAGCATTGCATGATCGAGGTACAGCACGTACGAGTCATAGGCAAGGTCTTCTCTGGAGTGTTCTGCTAATGACCAATTAATCAGGCTTTTTTTCTAACTTCTTTAGCACCTCAGTTAAAGATCTCTGATGACAGACTGACTGTTATAGGAGAGAAAGGATACTCCATGGTGCGAGCCTCACATGGAGTGCGGAAGGGAGACTGGTACTTTGAGATAGCTGTGGATGAGATGCCTCCAGACACAGCAGCGAGACTTGGCTGGTCGCAGCCCCTAGGTAAAGTAATTGCTGAAGAGGCAATCGATGTAGCTGTCTCTGAAAATCCTTTGGCATAGCTCCTAGTTTACTGCTTAAGTCCAGATTAGTCCTCGTAATCACTTTGAGATTTATTAACTCTCCCTTGCCCAGTTCAACAGTCAGATGGTGCCAAGTAAATCTTTTCAATAATTAGCTTCTGGTTTTCTACAGGGAACCTGCAGGCTCCCCTGGGCTATGACAAGTTCAGTTACTCCTGGCGCAGCAAGAAAGGAACAAAGTTTCATCAATCAATAGGCAAACACTATTCAGCTGGCTACGGGCAAGGAGATGTACTGGGGTTTTATATCAGTCTTCCTGAAGATACAGAGACAGCTAATTCACTGCCTGATACCTATAAAGATAAGGCAAGTTCTACTCCTTTATAACTAATAATGATGTGTCAGCTCTTACCAGTATGCTGCAGGTGTGACTGGTTCAGACTCCCAATGCCCTACCTAACCTCTGTCGCTTACCTCCACAGGCTTTGATCAAATTCAAAAGTTACTTGTATTTTGAAGAGAAGGACTTTGTGGATAAAGCTGAGAAGAGCCTAAAACTAACTCCTGGAAGCCAAGTATGTATGGGGTGGAAATAGGAGAAGTCAGCAGTGCATAGTGCACTTCATATATTTTCACCTTAGGCATGTGCAGTTAATTTTTTAAATCTCTCACTTTTCAAGTCAAAGAATGAACATGATTGTTACTGTTTGTATGTTGCAGATCATCTTCTATAAAAATGGCCTCAGCCAGGGAGTTGCATTTAAAGAGATATTTGAAGGTGTTTATTTTCCTGCCATTTCTTTGTATAAGGGCTGCACGGTAGGTACAGCCTAGAATGTGGCCAGACATGCATCCATTTATACATTTGCTGCATGTTGTGCCCAGGTTCCTAAATGTATCTACGTCCCGTTCACAGGTTTCAGTAAACTTTGGACCCTACTTCAAATACCCTCCCAGAGACATCACTTACCGCCCTGTAAGTACTAGTTCATAACCAGGTCTTGTCAATAGGAAATTGACAAGGTGTATAGTTGAGTGTACACTTGCCAACTTTCCTATGTGGTTGTAGGATTTAAGTGTTTTCCCTGAAAATAACCTCTTCCCTTCCCGACAGATGAGCGATATGGGTTGGGGTGCTGTTGTAGAGCACACCTTGGCAGATGTCCTGTATCATGTGGAGACAGAAGTTGATGGAAGACGAAGCCCACCTTGGGAGCCCTAGAGGAGATGCTGTATGTACAGATTGTTTTAAAACACTGGACAGACAGTTTGTCTAGAGAAAGTTCAGCATCCAGTTTTGGAACCATCATTAAAGAGTGACCAGGCTCAGCTGCTACCTCACTGGCAGGTATTTATAGAGGGTTGAGAGCTCTCAGTGAAGTTGAAGTGCTGGGTGGGCTATGTAGGATGCTACTTAGTGGGGTCCTCTAGAGTTGTCAGCTAACTACTTGTTTAACATCACTCATGTGAATACGTCTCATTTAATATCCAGCTTTGTCACCACTCTAGGAATGGGCATTAACCCGTTGCATTAGACATTTCAGTTGTAGCCAAATACCTTAACACAGTTCAGTATAAGCATCTGGGTTAAAGTGTAAAATAGCTTCCACACAAAGGGATCTTGCTGTACCAAAATTACTCTGTAAAACTGAAGTTATGGGAGAGAATGATAGCAATGTTTATATTGACAAGAAACCACTTTGAAATAAAACCTTTCCCCAACCTCTTGCTACAGCTTTTGTCTCTGGTTTATGGCCATCTTCTTCTGGCCGAATGGTTGCTACAAGTGAGCTATTAACCCTCCCGCTGTTACATTCTCATTCTGTGCTCTGCACAAGTAGAGCCAGGCAAGAACTTTATTTTAAAACGATACATATTACAATAAATCTAAAAAACAAGTCCACACATTAGGCTACTACAGTTGCATTATTTTGAAGTTCTGCAGGGCACAGGTGGGAAGTCAAAGATTGTTTGTCTTAGCTTGTGATGGAAGCCAGTGATTAAAGTTGCTTAAAGAGGTGCTGTTTCATTCTTAACTAGAATAAATATTAAATAGTCTATACAAGAAAAATAAATATCTGCTTCCTGGCTTTATAAATTAACTTCTTACAGCTGAATTCCACTGAGTGCCAAACTAATGTATATTTGGTTCTTAGCTTAAAAATGTAAGCTTATAAAATGTCTTTAATAGACATTTAGACTATTAAAAAAGTTAGTCTCCTTTCAGCAGTGGTTTGTTAGTTACACTAGATGTTCCATTCAGCACTGACTGAAGTAAATCATTTCACTGTGAAGTGATCAAAAGGTAATCAGACTGAGAACAGAAGCCTTTTCAGTCAGTCACCTTCTCCCAGGAGTTGAGTGAAGGGTTTGAAGTGGTCTTTTTATTTAAAAAAAAAAAAAAGGAAATCACCTGTGAGGATAAAGCTGACTGTGAGTTTACTGGAGTTGGTGTCTGACAGTCCATAACGATGCAAAGGCTGCTGAAGGGAAGAGTGTCATCGAGGGGCTGTGGTGACCACTTCAACAGCTGACAACCATTGGAGGAATGGTAGCCAAGCGCTTGCGTAGGTGGTTAGCAAAGTCTACCTGGGTCTGAGAGAGCACTTGGTTGATGATCGTCTTAGGCAGCCATCCCTGGAAAAAGAACAGAACAGGACTGCATTATGGTGGGGATATTTATTGGGTTTAGCAGGAAGCAACGTTGTAGCTTCTATTGAAACGAGATTGCACCTAGGCCCCAGGGAGGAGTCATTTCATTGGGGTAACTTCACTTCACCACCACCCAGAGGACATCTGCTAAAGGCTCGCTGGTACTGTTTTGATGCAGTTTACTGTTGTGCATTTACCTTTAGGTCAATGCTGAGTAGCCAAGTTAACTTGGTCTGCGAAGGATTTTCAGCCAGTGGCCGGAGAACCATACACGTAGGTCCGTTCTCAGCTCTGTAGAAAGGCAGGAAAACATTGCATCAGTGTACAGTCCTGACTTTCTGCTGAGATAGAGCACAGGTGCTAAACCTGGCTGCTGGGCTGTGAGTGGGTGGCTGGAGACAGTAAAAGGAAGGCAAGCGCAGTGGAAGCTCAGAGTCACCTGAGCTAGGTGAAATGTAAGGGCTTGTGCTATGCAGCGATCAGACCCAGAGGATCTCAAGAGAAGTAAGCTGCCTGTTTCACAGAGCTTAAGGCCAGGAGGTACCGAGAGCTGATGTGTCCTGACCCATGGTCTGGTCCAGGTCCACCAGAGCCTGAGAAAATGGAATGCTGCAACCCCAGCTAGTGGCCACAGGACAGATCACCCCCTTTTGGCCGGGAGTCCAAGTTGCTCAGTACAGGCTGAATTGCTACTAGAAGATAATTAAAATGTATAACTAGACAGACTTCAACACACTCATTTTTTACCAGTACTGTTCCCTCCCTCACAAGCTGGAGGTGGTTACATCCACTAGCTCTGCTCAAGCAAGTCCCTACAACTAGCAGTAAGCCTACAGTGTTGGGGCTTGGCTTTGGTTAGCTACATACACACCCCCAAGTACTCAGGCACTAGCCTAATCTACAGCCACATTGCTCGGGGTAGGTGCTCACTTGGGGCAAATTGCACCTGCCAAATGCCTTGCAGACAGACCCTTTTGGGTTTGTCCAGCTGCTTTGGCTCCTTACCTTATAAATCCCTTCTGTTCCGGCATTGCTCCATAATTTGTGGCCATCCCTGCCAGGACACAGGTGGAACCACGTCTTTTAGAACACCGGACGCTGACGAAGTCCCGAGGCCCGACCACATTCCCAGGGGTGGCAGCAGCAGTCTCGTGTGTAATCACTGTATCTTTCCCAATCTTCTGAAGAATCTGGGCCGTGACAATTACCCAACATTAGACAGAACCAGTCTAACGCATTTAATAGCCCGTGGAGTGTCATACTTCTATCTGGTGCCTCTACTACTCACTGGCTCCACAGTCCTGGAACTGTGAGGGGGCTCTGTATTACAAAGCAGCCTTTTCCTATGCTCTAGGAGCAGGCTATGTGGTCTCAGAGGAAGTTGAACCTAGTGTGAGAGGTTGCTTTCATTCCAAGACAAAAGGCAGTTGTCTCTCACCTTGATTTCCTTGACACTTGGATTCCAGTCACCCATCTGCTCCATTCTTTCCACCAACTCATCATACACCGAGTTCAAGGGCTGGTCTACAACTACCTCGAGCCGGAATACCTTCCCCACATCTGGGAGCACCTTGCTCAGCACTTTGTCCCCATTGCCCTGGTGGAAGGCAGAAGCCCCAAAGAGTTAATGGTCCCAGCATGTGGCATTTAAGAAAGGACAAGTTAGAAACCACCCCAAGTCAGAAATCTTACTGCTATGGTCTCTGTTTTCCAGCCATTCTGGTCCCCGAGGATGCAGAGTGATTTCTGAAGGGCTTCCTCTCCCTGCTTAACATAAGACAACTCCACCTCGCTGAAGGGCTTCTCCTCCAGTCTGGAGCCTGAAAGGGGATGGAGTAGAGGGTTTTACCTGAGCATTCATGCAGGGCTCTTTGCAGCTCTGTCCTCTTGAAACCAGTCACCATCACATGGGACAGAACATTGGCTGTATTTATATTTTGTAGCGCTGTGCATATCAGCAGGGCTGAGTCTGTATCACCACCATCTCTTGGAGAACCTGGGCCTCCAATCCCCCCATTGAAGCCAGGGCCAGGAGTATGATAACTTACTAAGTAAGGAGCTCCTTCTGCGAACTTGGTTGATCCATTTACTGGGACCAGGACCAGCAAAGGCTAGTTTGTTCAGTTCCTGGCTGATGGCTACAGCTGCCTGTCTTCGCAAGCCTTGAAACAAGGTAAGATGTCATTGAAAAGAGCTACAAACTTTACAGTTCATTTTTCATGCTTCACTGTCTGTAACCCTCTTGCATGAAGTTAAAGCTGGGGCGTGACAAATTTCCTCCCATCAGGCACACAACTGATTTTTCCTTTCATTTTGTTTACCTTGCCCCATTGCTAGCCACAGAAAAAGGGTTTATTGTCATTCACGCACTTTTGAAGCAGCTACGTATGGCTTGGATTTCTACAAGTGTGATGGACTTTATTTTAGTGCCCCCCACACACACACACCTCCATCATTTTTCCCCAACAGAGTTTAACAATTTTATACAGAGACCACATGGAGCCTAGAGTTTGCAAAACACCTTAGGGGAATAATGGGGACTGGCCCCATCCAAGGGAGGGATTCTACAATCCCTCCTTTCACAACAGCAGAAACTTCACCTTACCCAGAGACCAGCACGTGTTTTATAAAAGCTGGCCACACCACACGGAAGGAAGGAAGGAAGAAAGTCTTTCCCCACAGAAATAGTCCTTGGCATAGAGTCAACCTGATGCGAGGGAGTAATCTATACTTCAAATTAAGCCGTAGCCTAGCAGACACAGAGAAATCCAGAAACCAAGAAGAGGCTACTGGAAGTTACTCCCCACTCTCCAGCGGTTTGGGAAGTGAGCAGAATCCCAGCAGGGGCAGAGGATAAATTCAGTCCTTTCCATCTGAGCTTTTCACAGCAGAGAGTACGGTTTAGCTGTGTTTGGAAAGCACGTGTACATCTATGGCACTGTATCGATGTTCTAATATGGCCACCTCCCTGCAGATACAGGACTGTTCTGTATTCAGAAACAGGCACAACATTCCCTCTCTCGGTCTAGACGGAGTCTCCTGGGAGCAAAAAGGGGAGCATTTAATAGACCAAGGCCAAATGGGACCATTGTGGACATAGGGGAAGACCTTTACCTCCACGGGGCTGACAATGGATACCAGCTGGGGGCAAATCGCATACAGAGTTACAATAACCCACATCAACACCTCAGCCAACGAGTCAGAAATGAGGCGTTTCTCCAAGAATTCAGATTCTGACAATCAAGTTGACCATCCTGGGCTCTTCAAGCTCGCCAACCCCAGCCCCCACCCAGAGCTGTACAGCCCCCCTCACCGGTCATGTTACGCAGGTGCCTGTAGGAGATCCCAGCACACAGTTTGAAAGTTGCGGGCAGCATTTCTCTATTCTGGCTGTAGCTCTGGCTCCCAATGTCACGGCCGCGGCTGCCTCTGCTCGACTAAGGTGGTTCTGCAGCAGCGCTTTGCCCTCACCGCCTTAAATACTCCAGCTGAAGGATGCTGGTTTGTCAGCAGAGAGATAAGAAAAGACATCACTTACCCAGGCCTGCCGGGGGGCCAAGGCCAAACCGCTCCTCATGCATCTGTCATGTGGGGAACAAGCAAACCATCCCTCGCCTACATTAACCCTCTACAGCCAGGCCTGTCAATGCTCCGTCGATTCCTGATGCAGGAGGTCAGTGTTTACCGTGTGCTGGACAGCATCAGGCTACCATGGAGGAACCCAAGAGTGGAGCGATGGCTACACTTTGCCACGATGGCTTAGATGCTGCCATTAGCCCCAACAGATTTTTTTCTTCCCCACAGTTTATTGGGCCAACTCCCTATACGCTGCAGAGACTGCTGTATGTGGGTGAGCCGGGCCCCAGCCCTGTGGTGGGGGGCAGGGGCTGGCTCAGGGGGTTGAAAAGAGACTGTTGAGCAGCCTGCAGTCATACAGGGCTCAGCCGCTTGATCTGGAGGGCCAGCGTTGTAGGGTTGCTCACAAGCACAGATTTGTTGGGGACTCTGGTGGTGCTGTGAGCACCTAGTTACAGGGGTTTGCAAACACAGACCTCGTAACGGGCAGGGCTGGTGCACGTGTCCTTTAACTTTGAAAGCACAATCTGAGGGAATTAGCCTCAGGAAGCCAGGGGGGTTAGCCTTGGGCAGAGTATTAGCAGAACAAAATACCCTGCACACAGCTCATCCTAGGCCAGCCATGTGCAGCTCAGCCCCCTCTGGATGCTGGGCATGAACAGATCCAGCTCCGGGAGCATCAGCAGGGCCTCTCAGAGCAGCCATGGCTGAGCAAAGCAGCTGCTGGGACAGCCTGTGTGAGCCAGGAACCCAAATGGGAAGCCACAGAGTGGAAAGAGGGAATTGAGGGAAGATAGGTTGGCCACAAGGCGTTCATTCCAGCATGAGGCTCCCACAGCATCTCAGCACCAGGCCACCCAGTTATTTACATACCTGCACCCCCACAACATCCCTTTCCACCCCACCCCCAGCACCTGCTGGGAATGTCCAGCCACTGGCTGTGGGGGAGGAGAACCTTTCCCCACATGAACAGAAACCCCAGACCTATAGGCCCAGTGCTTCCTCCATCCCGGAGCATCACCCTTGGGGCCATCCCTGACCAAATGTGCCCATTTCAAGCTGGTGGGATGGGTGGAAGGAGGGAATCTAAATAGGCACCTAATACAGCTTTGTGCAGCATCTCAGGGACAGATTCCCCTGTGCTCCCCGGTTTCCCAGAACAGGAGTCTGTGCCCATGCTCAGCAAGCAGCCAGCTCCTTCCGGAAGTGCCTTGCACACCCTTGGTGTGCCAGAGCAATGGGAGCGCTCTGCTGCCGCTGCAGGGCCAGAATCTGCCACTTGAGGCTGCCTCCACCCTCCAGGGTGCGGTGCAAGGTTTGAATCCTAGAGGACATTTGCTACTTCATCACCCCTTCAGCCATAGAGCTCAAAGCTCTTTGTAGAGGTGGGCAGTGCCCTCGTTCCATTTTACAGAGGGGGAAACACAGCCACAGCAGCAGCCAGCCTCAACAAGCCCATGGCTGGGAGCTGAAGCTAGACCTCAGCAGTGAGAGTAATTAACCACTGGAACAATTTCCCGGGGTCAGGATGGATTCTCTATCACCGACAATTCCTATATCAGGACTGGAGGCTTTTTCTTAAAAAAAAAAAAAGCTCCAGGAATTGTTTAAGGCAGGCCTGCATTGTACTGGAGGCCAGACTGCCTGCCCCAGTGGTCCTTCTAGCCTGGGAATCGCGGAATGGACCTCGTTAGCTAGTAGGGCTGGGGATAGAGCCCAGGTCTCCCCCAGAAGTGCTCTGAAATGCAATGCACCTGCAGTCATCCAACCAAGGGAAGAAGAAGGCACCCTCTGCTACATGGATATGGAGGGCTTCAAAAAGCCTGTAGTCGCTGGGCCAATTTCTTCTCTAGAGGTTGGATTCTCTCCCAGCAGGCTGGGGGAGGGGGGGGGGCAATGGACAGAGAAATGATAACACTCAAGGATGAGATGACATTTCCCAGATGAGTTACGGCCAGAGACAAAGGTTCAGAAAAGCCAGTGAATCACCAGCTGCTTCCTTTGACGTCAGCTCTCATCCCCTTGTGTGGGGAGCCTGACCGTCCCACTTGATGTCGCAAGAAGTGGACCGGCAGGAGGTCATCCCTTTCTGGGCCATTAACCCAATATTCTGGCCTCAGCTAGGGTACAAAGAAGCAAGGGACCCATCCCCAGGACCCCAGACTGGGACGCAAGACTAGGGCTCTGTTCCGCTGAGGTGCTGGGAGACCATGGCTAAGTCACTTGCCCCGTCTTTCCCTCCGACCCTCTGTCATGTGTGCCTGCATTGCAAGCTCTTCAATGCAGCACCCAACATGGGCCCCATCCTTGAAGTGCTTCTGTACCACAAATAAGTACTGCTACAGAGAGCAAGAACACGTTGCTCCTCTGCTGGGAGTCGCCAATCCCTCAGCGAGACACAGCTTCAGCATACAGAGCTGCTGGGCTGTGCCTACCCAGGGGTCTCACAGGACCGCATCACAGCTTAGAACCCTGCAGCTGGCCCTGGGGTGAGTGGAGGCCTTGGGCAAGAGGAAATTCAGGTGCCAGTTTGCCATGTGGAAAACATTTCTCTGGCACATCAATTTAAAAGCAAAGTAAACACACCCCTAGTTGCTGTGGGATGCTATTCGGGCGCTGGAAGGGGAGATGGGTGAGCACGTGGGCCAATGAATGAGTCAAAGGGTAATTCTGACACAGCTCAGCCATGGGACAAATTGGGGCGATCAGATCACTCATTAGCCCATTCCCCTCCCAGCAGGGTGTGTAAATCTCTCTTTTACCTCCATCCTCTCCCTCATCCGATATTGCATGTGCTTCCCACTCTCCCTCATGTTGTGATTGTGTGCCTCAAGGACACTGGATGGAAACAAACAGTCTTTTCTATCATGTCAGATAAGAGGCATGGAGCAGTTAAGTGAGCAATAAAATCAATTAGCTAGAGTTGCCTGGTAGGATTAAGATATGGTGTTTTACCACAGACAGATAAACTATCGGTCCTAGCTGCAAATTACACAACACGCACAAACTGAAGCATCACCAGGAGCTAGCGTTCCTCACAAGACTGGTCAATTACAACCCCCCCTGGCATACTCAGCTCTTACCAAATTGCCTCTCAGCTAAAAAGTTCGCAGTGAAAAGTGGCTTTTCAAACAATAGGGATATTTCCACAGTTTTCCATTCCCTCTCCCCACAACCCCCAACTGAAAGGAGCTCTTTTGCTCTGACCAAGTATTAGCAGAGAAAAGACTTAGCATCTTGTGATGCATGATAGAGCTGAAGGGTTCTGGGTCTGAATAGAGCCTTCTGAGAGGCATGGCGATCTAGCATTACAGTGACCAAGTAAACTCAACCGGCCCTAGAAGGAAAACACCGTCCATAAGGTCACATCTCACCAGGAAGATCTTTTTCTTTCTATCCCAAATAGCAAAGAGTCACTCAGATGTATTGTGGGGCTGATTCTTTGTTTTGTTTAGACCTCATAGCCTAGAAACTTGCATGAAAATAACTGCAATTTTTTGTGAAAATTAAGACTTTTTAAAAAAAAATTTTTTTTAAGTTCTCAAGAAGTTTCCAGCCAGCTCTTTTAAGTGCAGCTCTCGGCTGGAGTTCACAGCTCAGCTGCCAACACAGGAAAAGCTGAGCCAACGGGATGGATCATGTTCTGTTCTGTGCAAGCCCTCTGAAGCACCAGACACTGAGCAGTGTGAGAAGACATGACTGGGTAGCTGAACCATTAGTCTGACTGTCTGGCTGTTCTTATGTCCCTACTATACCCGGGCGCTGGAAAGATTCTCCAACAGAAAAAGAATTATAAGGCCCATGCCAGGCATCTGTTTGGATGCCGGCATGGTTCCCATCAGCCAGATGCTTCCCAACCATCCCCGAATTCATCCTGGCACCTCTGCAAGGCAGGGCAGCGTGGCCCCAATGTACTGAGGAGGAATGGAAGCACGTTCACCCCCTAGGCTGGACAGTCCATGTGCCCAGCTCCATCAGAGGTTGGTTTTCCCCTCTACACACGGGGCTGCTCACTGTGGCCCTTGGGAATAGAGAAAAGTTGCGAACCATACGCAGCTGGCTCTCTGAGCATGGGTAACTGTGGTTACATGGCTGGTAATAGGCTTTGTTATGCAGCCAGCCAAGGCCCAGAATCCCACACTACCCTACCCCACCCAGCCAGACTTGGAAGCACTTGCTACGGATAGCTCTGTCTGTCAACCCCAGTGACAGGGCCGAAAGCTCTGCTTCCGTGGTGCACACAGATGGGCGCCTGCTAGTCTAAATGTGATTGTAGCGTCTTCCATGGGACCCATGCCCCCGAGCCCTGAGAAGCAGATAAACAGCAGCACAGGGAGTGAAATTACAGGCATAGCCAGGGGAACAGTGCCATATGCAGGCGAGAGTCCCATGTGGAGAGGCCCAGGGAGCGGGCCCCCATGATAACGGGCAATGAGGAAAACACAGAGAGTGGAACCCGGGGCCCCTCGAGCATCACCTTCTGCAGAGGTGCCGGTTAGACTAGCAAGGCCAGAGACCCTGGAGTGGTGTGGTGCAGGCTACACTTGCCCAACACAAAGCAGTCATTCCCAGATGCAAGGCCTCTGCTCAAGGACGTGCTTTTGTTTTGAGAAGCATCAAAAAAACAAAAGCACAAGCAGGCGTCCAGCCAAAGACACCCCTTCCGCTCCCAGCCCCAGGCACTTTTTCCTTTTTTGCAGCTACTCGCAGAGCAGTTGGGATTAAGGACCCATTCCAAGGCATCCTGCTCCCTGGAGCCAGGGAACACCAGGTGTGACGCTGTCCGGATTTAGGAGACAATTTATGGTAATTCATAACTGCAGTAATCCATAGGAACTATGCTGTGTTTGGTATCAATAGAAAGGTTGTACTTTTCTGGAAATTATTATATGGTTTATGTGTAAGAATTACATCTGTATTAGAAGTTAGGAATACATTTGTTATATCTGTATTTCAACCTGTGTGATTCTGGGAAACCCCCCAGCCTGGATGTCTACAGCCATTGTCTCCTTAATGGCCCATTAAGGAGACTCCCAGGTATTGTGGGCCGAGGGGCAAACCTGCTCTGAGAGTCACTGGAATGGACCATGTGACAAGTCCATTTTGATTTGCAAAAACTCTGCACAGCATGGGGAAAGCCAGAGGTGATCCTATTTGAAGGACCGGGAAGTGGGCGGGCGTGAGCCCGCCCACTGCTAAAACTCCTCCCCCAGCCTAAGGGGATGGAGCACTGGGCCCGGCTTCAATTGAATACGGGGGACAACAAATGACGAACAGGAACGGGTGTGAGAGTCAAAGGGCCAAAATAAGGGACTCGGAAGGGGACACCGAGCAGAGAACCCCGGACAGCGCTCACTGCTCCCGAAAAGTGTCGAGGGAGCCAGCGGACGCTGCCCAAAGGAACTCTGCCCGGATACGTGAACGGATGAGGGACCGGAAATAGGCCCCACAGTCGCAGGAACCTCCTTCAGCCAACCTCCTCTCTCTGGTTTTATATATGGCCACTTTGGCATAGGCCAAGAGGAGGTTGGCGAGGAGGTCCCGCGACTTTGTGGGGCCACGGATGGGGAGTGCATATAAAAAGAGATGTGGGGAAAAGTGCAGCCAGAACCTCAATAAGAGGTTCTGGAGGAGCTGGAAAAGGGGCTGCAGCCTGGAAAGGCAGCCGCCCCAACTCCATCTTGTCTTCAGTCTCCAGCCAACACCCATCTCTGGAACTATTCATCCACAACTGGACAAAGGCCTGAGACCCACCCACGAGCTGGGTGTCTATCAGAGGAACAAGCCTGCAAAGTGCTTTATATGAATTTTAAATCATGTGAATGTATGTGATTCACTTTGACCCTTTAACATCTCTCATATTTTGCTTCTTTTCTTTTCATATTAAACCTTTAGCTGTAGTTACTAAAGGATTAGCTGTCAGTGTGGTATTTTGGGTAGGATCCAAACCTATATTGTTCTGTGTGCTGTGGCTGGCCCTTTGGGGTCAGGAGAACCTATTTCTTTAAGGGACTGTGTGGCTAGGTGGGAACCAGAGGAGCTGGAGTGCAATAAAGGGGGCTGTTTCTATTTTGACAGGCTTCGTGGTAACCGGTGTGGGGAACCAGAAGCCTGGTTGTGACTGATAGGGAGCCTGGTTAAGTACCACCCACCAGAGTCTGGGGAGTTTGGCTCCCAGTTTTGCAGTTTGCCCTGATTTTTGCATTTTCAGGAGGTTATCCCAGGATGCCTCAATCACACCAGGCACGGAGTCCTGCAGCAGACCGTGGGAGCTCCGTTTGAACGTTGCCATTAAGACACATCAGCTCACTACACGCTGCAGCAGCAGCAGCAGCCCGTTTTCAAGGAATGGGATCGCCTTCCAGGATAAAGTGAGCCTGCATCTGCAGGGGTAGGATTCCAGGAGCCATGCCTCCCATCCCAACCTTGTGAGGCCCGTGACGTTGGCCGAGTGGCGAACAGCCGTTCAGCTGTTGCACCTTGTTTACAGGTGACATCTTTCAAAAAGCAACCCTGGTACTAATAATCCCCCAGGGCCCCCTCGGCATTGGCTGAAATGCCTGTCGTGCGATCCACCCAGCAAGGTCACTTGTTTCACCCAGGGCTCTCACAGGACTGAAATGACAAGGACAGTGTGGGCTGGCTCCTCCCTCCGATGTGAGACACCCACACAAAGGCAAACGGACCGTATATGCTGGGTTAAGTCCGACATATCACCATGTAAACGGCGTCAGAGGCAGGGCCGAAACAATTGCTTGCACACAGTGTCTAGAGAGCAGGTTTGTCTGGAGCAAGGACTTTGTCCTATGAATTGGGGGAGCCTTACCTAGCAGGGAAAGAGAAGGTTATTCACTCAGTATCACCTGGCTCTCACTTAGGTTTTCATCAGCCTGTAGTCTATTTCCCCTCAAACCCCAGGGTGGCAGGGCAGCGCTGTGAGCCCCATTGTACAGATGGGAGCTGAGCCCCAGAGAGACTGAGTCACTAGTCCAGGGTCATCCAGGAAGCCTGCAGCAGAGAAGGGAACTGGACCCTCTCAGGGGACCAGGGTTACTGCAGAGTGCAGAGGCAGCTGTGCCGTCCCCTACGGAATGACCACCATCTCCCTCTATGGCCTACCAGGGGCCAAGAGGAGAGAGCAATTCTCCTTTCCCTCATTAAGGCTGTGACAAGCCCCTCAGGGACTGAAGCAAATGGGTTTCAGTCAGATCCTGACAGCAGAGGCTGTGCTGCTGGGGAGCAAGAGGGGAAAGCCTGGAACTGGCAAAGTGCTGAGGACCCAGCACCAGCCCTGTGGAGCAGAATGGGGGTTCAGGTGCTCAGCTCACAGCTGTGGGGTGGGGCCATTAGCCCAGTTTGCACCCACCCTCACACAGAGCCCAGGCTGCTCTGGCTGGCTTGGTTTCCAGAGCAACAGGAGCGGAGGCGATTTTCCCTGCTCCTCACCAGTTTCAAGAAACCTCCAAGCAGCCGGACCTCAGAGAGAGGCAGACAGGGCTGTCTGGACAGAAGGACTTATAGCCTGAAGCACGAGATGCTCAAGTGGTGCTCCAGAGAGGGAGAGGTAGGTGCCAGCTAGAGCCGTCGGGTCTAATGCTCTTCAGGCTAGGGAAGGCAGCTGGTTTCCTCTGAGGTTTGCTTGGGGCCAGAGCAGCTGTTGCAGCATGCAGGTTAACCCCACAGCCAGGCACACACCGGGTGTGCAGGGAAAGAGAGGCTGACATTTTCGTTACCTGGATTTTCTTGGTGAGGTTGACAGCTGGCTTCCGGCATGTAAAGACTGGGTTAGGCACCTGCAATTGTTAGGCCGGTTCTGGGTCCCAGTGCGAGGGTACCCAGAAAGGACCGGCTGGAACAGACTATTTCCCAGAGCTCTTTGGAGCCAGGACTATCTTTACTCCATAACTGCCCTGGGGCTGCCCAGCATGACGGTACCCAGCTTTTAAGTGCTACTGCACAGAACTCTTCCAGAACAGCCATGTCCCTAGTGTTATTTGCCTTCACTCCTATAGCTGCCAGTGGGATGTTGAACAGGTGGGGGGGGGGGGGGGTTTGAGAAAAGGCAGATTTCCTATTAGATAATTTGCACATCTCTTGTTTATCTTGCTTACATCACCTTTCCCCAAAGATGCCCAGCCCCAGCTTCACCCTGCAGTCAGCAGAGCAGCTCACTAGCACTCTGCCTGTTTCACACCCTCCCACTCACTCCCAGGCATTTTACAACGCAGCGCCACCACCCTCATCCTCAGCACGATGACAGACAATAGAGCTCTGCAGGGCACTGGCTGGAAGCTTTGACCTATAGTCTCCATAGGGCAAAGTCTTGCATCTGTTCTATACAATACATAGGAACCCCAATCATGGACCCAAGGCCTCTTGGCTTGTGCTTGACAAGCAGAACAAAGAGCCAGTCACTGCCCGAGCGAGTTGCCAATTAGAGCTGGTCCAAACCTGGAATTTCTGTTTCACAGGAAATTTTGACATTCAGAGATTTGGGCTTCTTTCCAACTGCATCAAACACAAACATTTCACGGGCCATTTCCAGACTTCTCTTCTGGACCATATGGCCTTGGAAATTGTTCAGAACGAAGTCTCGTATCTTTTTCCTGAACCAAAATGGTCGAAAATAAAAACAAAAAGTTTCGAAAGATGTTTTCACAGCAGACGTTGTCCAAGTTGACATGGATTTGCAGAAACAGCTAGTTTAGCTGAAACTACATTTTCCAACCAGCTCCACTGAAAATCTTGCCCTCTAGGCAGACCTCAAGCCTTGTAAACAGCACCGCCTGCTTCCCAGGTGATGAAAATGCCTGCAAAGAATTAGTCAAAAGGCCAAGAAGGCCCTTCTCCTACCAAAAGGATGGGGTCTGCAGCCCCCGATCAGCACTGATGAAGAGCTCTACAACTCTACAACACACAACAAGTGTGTCGTGTCACTGCAACCTACATCCACTCCACACTCACGGCACACAATTTTCATTGTGCCTTGGGCTTCTGTGACTCAGGTAATTAATCTCCCTGCTTCAGCAGCCTGCTTCTCAGGGCAGGGAAGGCAGCTCAGGAGGCCATGGCTCAGGCCTGCAATCCTTGCACCCCACGCCGGGCCCCCAGCCCTCCAAGGCAGACCTAGGCATGGCCTCAAATATCAAGGTCTGGCAAGCTCAGGACCAATTTCCTCCCCCAGCCTGCTCTACACATCCAGCTGCCAAACCCACATTGCTGCAGGGAGCTTAGAGGGCTCCCATGGGACACACCCTGAGAGAGAAAATCTGTTAGTCTTTAAAAATGCTGCAGGACTCTGTTGTTACACAGAGAATGAGGTCCCCGGGCTGGGCTGACTCTGAGCAACCAGCCTGTTCCCCCAGGGCAAGAGCTGGGCCAGTCACAGGGAGCCCGCAGCTGCTGCATTTGCTCTTTCTTTGCAGGTGCCGGGGCTGCTGTGGTAGGGAATTCTACCAACAAGCCAGTGCTGAGAAGACACCAGAGTCTGAGTTCCCGTGGGAAAGGCCCCAGGCTACCATAAACCATACAGAGGGCATGGGGAACAGCCCCCAGCTCACCAAGAACATGACATGGTCTCCTTTGGGCCCAGCCCCGGAGCCATCCCCATGGGAGTCCTACACCATTGTCGTGGTGGCCATCTTCTGCTGTGTGTGCCTGCTGCACTTATCCACCTTCCTGTACACCATCTGCTTCCCATTCCAGGCACACTCCAGGCCAGCCTCCCACCTTGCCACCTCAAGAGCCTATGAGGAGAATGAGATAGCCACCTTCCAGCCATCCTCCTCCATCACCGAGGCACCAGCCAGGGCTTGAGCAAAGGGCAGCCCCAAGTCTAGCATCTCCAACCCCACCTCCCAAGCAGCAAGACACCTCGTGGCCAGCACTACAGCCAGCATAAGCCAGGAAAGTTCTGCTGACTTCAACTGAGAGAGGCTGGGTGGCACCCGCTGGGGTCTGTCCCAAGCAGTACACCGGCTGGAACATCTGGTTTAAGACTTTGAGCTCTGGCCATCAGGGATCAACCGGTGCTGCCCCTCCACCCCACCCCCATGCAAACAGGCCCAGCTACTCTTTGCACCAGCGGGACACAGAGGATAAATCGCAGCATATAGCAACTTATCCTGTCTACCTGAGGACTGCAGCCCAGGACACTCTTGCCAGGCCCAGCTCGGTGGGGGAGACCATTTGATTTGCCCCTCCCCCAGGCCAGGCCTGCCCCCCCACCTCATCGCTGCTGGGGCCCCCCCTTCCATGTGGGGCTGGGCAAAAGGCACGTCACCCCACAGGCAGCATGTGATAATGCATAAAGTCCTGGGGCAAAGCAGTCCTGAGACACCAGGAAAGCTGCTCAGCCCATGGAGATGAGGCAGGGCCCAGGCCTTTTCCACTATGGAGAGGGTTGTCCCTGCAGAGCCTCCCACAGCCAGTACCCAGTGCTCTGCACATGTTATGAGCAGGACAGGCCTCGGGTAGGGCACTGGGCAAGGACGCAGGAGACTCAGGATCAGTGCCCAGCTCTGCCACATGCTACCCATGCCACTCTGGGCACTCGGGTCCTCTCTTCAGGCTAGTAGAACAGGGAGAAGGGTCCTGGCTTGGTCTGTCTTTTCTCTTCAGACGCGAGCTCTCTTTAGATGCCACTGAAACACAGGTAATGTTTTCAAACTTCTCCTTGCTCCCTCCCTGGCCCCAAGCAGCTACAGAAAGCTTTTGAGGGTGCAGTCGCTACCAACCCATGATGGCCACCTTCCCTTGTGCTCCAGGAAGTGGGGACTGAGTCTCTTCTCTCAGGCAAACAGCTCTGTCCTCCCTGTGTACCAGCTGAGGGTGCCTGGACAGAGGGCAAATACAGGGAGCCTGCAGGAAAACACATCCTGGCAAGTGGACGTGGGATCTTCCCCTCTCCACAGCAGACACCTTAGCTTAGTCTGCACCAGAGCCTCATTTGTGGCACCTGCGGAAGGAGTTTGGTGCTAATTGATGATTGGGGAAATGCAGCTTGCAGGTGTGTGAGGGCTGAAGGCAAGAGGGCTGGGTTCAGTCTATGACCCTTGCCTGGCTCCCATGGGCACAGAGACCGCGGCACCTCCACAGCTCTGCCTGTCCCACCCACTTGCCAGGACCTCCAGCAGCTGCCATTGTGTTCCCCTCCCTACCCCAGCGCTGTGTGGGAGGAACATGGTACCAGGGCAGATGGCTGGGGGCTTGTCATGGGGAGCACACAGACAGCTCCCAGGGAGGGACAGAAAGGCCCCCCAGGAACCAACCTGCACTGCTGCACAAGGGAAAGCCCAGCAGCGCAGCCAGGAACCAGCTAGGCAGGTGCTAGAATCCAGCTCCTCACACATCACCAGGGCCCCTTTGTCAGACCCCCTTCCCCACAGCACAGCCTGTCATGGCCAGAAACAGACTGGATGTCCCAGCCTGCACCCCGAGAGTTGTTACCCCTGAGCTGTGGGCACACCTAGGCTAGGGGTGCTGTCTTGGCTCCTGAGGGAGCAGGACTGGCCCGGGGGAATGCAGATGATGCAGCAGGTGTATGGGGCGCTCTCCTTTCCTTGGCTGGGAAAGTGCCCAGCCAGAGCTAGCTAACAAGGGAAGAACTGGCCCAGCGCTCCAGTGGATACCAGCTGCAGGCTTCAATGGGCCTTGAAGCCAGGTGGGGCCTGCTGCCCTTTCAAGGATTGCGGTGGGAGATTGCCATGCTACTCCCTGCACTGCTCCATCTGCAGCGTGGCCAGTTGGGTGCTGAGTGCCAGGGGCAGCACTACCAGGGAGTGGACTGTGGGTAAGGAGGTTTGCATGGAGGGCAGCAGGCTGCCCGTTAGGCCACAGCAGAGCCGGTGCAGAAGGCATCTGCAGAGCAAGGAGGGTCAGAAGCTGGCCTGGTGCCATGTTTCCTGCAGAGCCAGGCCGTGCTGCAGATGCAGATATGTGCCGTGTTCGAGGAAGGTAGAGCCTCATCTCTTGGTCCCCTGGCAAGGGCCATGTTCACAAGAGCCCTTCTCCTGCCTGCCAAGATCCCCACTTGGACTCACATTCCTGCCCAGCCCTGCAGCTGCCCCTCCTGTCCCGTGGGCAAGGCCGCTGCTGCTGTGCCTGTGGACCGGACTTTTAGAAGCTTGGCACATGTTGGGTGCTGAGCTGAACACCTGACCCTGCACACTCCTGAACATGCAGCCTTGCACTGCTCACCCCAGGGCCATCGCGTGGTTAAGAGAGCCCCCTGCAGACAAGTCAGTGAGAAAGCCCACTGTAAAGCAGACGGTATTTTACTGGGGGTTTTATCTTTCCACTAGGTTACGGGGGATGCATGGAGGATAGAGGGGCCCAGGGTTTATGGAACTGATCTTATTTTCTGGAGGATGTGTGTGTGTGTGTCAGCTGAGTCCTACCTACACAGTTGCCCTCTTCTCCCTTGTACCAATGACTGATTGCTAGGGCACATTGGGGATTGGCAGAGAACCACCAGACTCTAGCGCAGCACCATGGGCTCCAGAAAAGGATTCTGTCACTTTGTCCCCAGGACCTCTTAAGAAACTCTCCTCCGTGCCTCAGTTTCCCCTCACCCATCCTCGTGAGACAGCGACACCAGCACTTACCTCGGTGAGTGTTTTGGGAGCCTTGGCTGAGGAGCTATGGGTTATCATGCACAGGAAGACAACAGAGTCCAGTGGCACTTTTAAAGACTAACCGATTTATTTATCGCATGAGCTTTCATGGGAGAAAATCCCATTTCATCAGATGCTTTGAAGATGGGAAAGTTACAGAATGGGAGGAAATTAAATGCAGGGGAGTGTATGACATAGGATCACGTCAGGCTGTAACAGCAAATCAGAGTAGGTGGTGGGATTCAAACACTGGGGAACCGCATATAGAGGAAGGTGAGGTCAAATCACTTGTAATGAGAGAAAAATCCGTAGTCCCTGTTTAACCCTAAAACAACTGAGTCAAATTTGCATATAAGTTCGAGTTCTGCAGTTTTTCTTTGAAGCTGTGATTTGTTATTCATCTGTTTCAACACAGCTATTAACAAGTCATCAAGGGAGTGAGCAGGGAGATTGAAGTGTTCCCCTATTGGTTTGGTAGTGTTGCAATTTCTGATGTCAGATTTGTGTCCATTTATTCTTTGGCGCAGAGACTGTCCTGTTTGTCCAATATATAAGGCAGAGGGGCATTTCCGGCACATGATGGCATAAATCACACTGGTGGATGAGCAGGTGAACGAGCCCTTGATGGAGTAGGTGGCTTGATTAGGCCCTGTGATGGTGTCATCAGTGTAGATATGAGGGCAAAGTTGGCAGCGTGGTCTGTTGCAGGAAGGACAGTCTCTGCACCAAAGAATAAATGGACACAAATCTGACATCAGAAATTGCAACACTACAAAACTAATAGGGGAACACTTCAATCTCCCTGCTCACTCCCTTGACGACTTGTTAATAGCTGTGTTGAAACAGATGAATAACAAATCACAGCTTCAAAGAGAAACTGCAGAACTCGAACTTATATGCAAATTTGACTCAGTTGTTTTAGGGTTAAACAGGGACTATGGATTTTTCTCTCATTACAACAAGTGATTTGACCTCACCCTCCTCTATGTGCTGTTCCCCAGTGTTTGAATCCTAACACCTATTTTGATTTGCTGTTACAGCCTGACCTGATCCTATGTCATACACTCCCCTGCATTTAATTTCCTCCCATTCTGTAACTTTCCCATCTTCAAAGCGTCTGACGAAGTGGGATTTTCTCCCATGAAAGCTCATGCGATAAATAAATCTGTTAGTCTTTAAAAGTGCTACTGGACTCTGTTGTTTTTCTACAATAGACATTCACAGGAAGACATCCCTCCATAGGAGCTCTCTCTCTCCTCATTGTTCTGAAGATTTTTGTGTGTTGAAGTTCACCCAGCATTAGATCTGAAGCCTGCGGTCCTTGCTCCATAGAATAGAATAGACCAGCCAGCCAGGCAGGGAGGTGCAGTACCTATCCTCAATCCTACAATTGAACCTGTCTGAGCTGGCCCCAGCACTTACATGGAGGCCAGAGTCCCACCCAGCCCTTTCTTTGCTTTGCCTGGCTTTGACAACCGCGTGTGGCTGAGACGTGAAATAGGTGATATCATGGGCACACACAGTGTTCACATTTCTAGGGGAAGGCGTATATTGTTACTGGATTGGGGTGATTAGCCCCTAACTACCAGCATGTCCTGAAGTTACAAGAAGGGCACAATCCAAAAAAATAAAAACAACCATGCATGTAATTTCAGTGGTTTACAAAATGATGGAGGAAAAAAGAAAAACAAGCTAAAATATAGGCCTGTAATTAAATTACATATTAGAAAGTTGTAAAAGATTACTACAAAAATACAGCGGCATAGGAGGAGTTCTTATTGACTGGGGGGTAAGTGACAGCCACTTCTTCCTCTGAGAGGTTGGGTTTGGTTTTGTTTTAAATTTCCCATAAAAACATCCCTGACATATAGATGTGTAAAAGTCTCCACATGGCGTGGTCTGCTGCTTTGAGCTTTAAAATATACATCCAGGCACTCAACACAGAAATATTTACACATGTTTACAAATGTACAAAAATCAAACCGAATACACCAGACCCAGGAATTTACAGTGTAAAAAACCAACCCAAAGCACATGGATGCTGAAAGAATGGGACATACAAAAATATAGATGCTCTTTTTGAAGGAGGAAATTCAGTCTTGTCTGGAATTCCCAGGGCCACCTGCTGGAGAAACTGGCATGAGGCCACCACCTTATCCTTGCATAGAAACAGATATTGTCCATCAGTCACACAGACTATCTGCAGAGCAAGGTCAGGGAGTCACAGAGCATCTTTCCAGCAAACACCAGATCTCAGTCTGCTTAATGAACACACTCATTTTCTCTCTCACACGCGCCCTGTTTTCAATGGTATCAGGAGACTTTTTCCTCTCTGATCAGATGGAGCAGGATACAATCATGTCCAAGGAACTTTCCCTCTGCAACCTCCCTCTGCCCCCACAAAAAACCCCAGAATCTTTGTGCATTCTTCAAAAAACAAAGAGGGATTATTTCTGGATGTCTGCTGAGGGTCCAGGGATAAGAGACACAGCACCTGAAACAATCTTTCCCTAGTCATTTACACTGAAGTCATCAATTTGCATTTTTCAGAGGGACACTGTAAGTTATCTAGGCCTAAGGCTTACCTTTTTGCTAAATGGAGTTGTTCATAAAAATGAAAAATTGTTTGGATCCACTGGAAAGTATCACTGAGAAACAGCTGGTCTGTTTTACCCCTCTTCCTGCAGCAACTCATGCTACTCAACCTAGCCCTGGTGTTGAGAATTAGGAAAGTGAAAATGACTGATACCAACCTCCCTAATTTCTCCCCCAAGCAGCGTGTAGTGCATGAAGGAAACACTTTTTATCACCATTTTCCATTTCAGTCACTGTTGGTAACGAGATGAGAGAGGTCAGTGTTTTTAAAATTTGGGTTAAGGCTATCAAAGCAGTCTAGAGGACTTAGACACATCTTTCACTGGTGCCTAAATCCACTAATCTCCCTTGAAAACCTCAACCATGATTTTCAACTTGACAGAGGCCCTTCAAGCAAAGTCTAATAAAATTGCTCCACTTTCTTTGATACCAGGTGTAGTGATTTCAACTGGTGAAATGCTCAGGGGGATTATATTTAAGAAAGGCAGCTTTGTCCTCTCTGACACTTAAGAAAGGGAGGGGCAACCTTCATTCAGCAGAATAATGATGTACTGAAATATCTCAGATCTGCTTCACCAGACATTTGATACATGTCAAATCCAGCCGCTGCTGTGTCAGTCCCTCTAAACAGATGATCCACCACTGACTGCCATGCAGAACACCTTGAAGAGGCACTGCCATGCTGGAGCAAACCTCGAATGGACTACTTAGACACAGCTCTTTCACCACTTGGCTATCTTCTGCGTTGCCTTGGAGCTTGGTGCCCCAGACAGAACCCAGGACGGTTGTCTCATCCTGTAAGAGTCATGGGGTGCAGGGGAGAGTCCAATGGCTGTCTTCTCTGTGCCCAGCTCAGGTGGTGACCTGATGGGGGACATGCTAAGTCTCTGCCACTCATGCAATGTACTCATCACAAGTGTAGGGCAGAGAGGGGTTGAGGACTGGAGGTACTGTGTCTTAAAGCATCTTTGGCAATCAGCAAATCTGACCAGACAGGCTGGGGAACCACCTGTAGCCCGGGGGGATGGCTGGAGGCCTGCGGCCGATAGCCAGCATGAAGGCACCCCCTTTTTTGAACAGCACCCCAGCCCGGCAGGGACATGACAGCCTAAAATCCAAACAGAACTATACCAATCTCTGTACACCTGACCCTGGAGGAGGGCTGGGCTTCTCACAGGACTGCCCCAAAGCAACATTGCCCTGGACTCCTCCTGACCAGCTTGGCTTGAAGCGCAAGCCAGGGCAAAGCAAGCCCTTGTGTCCCAGCCAAGCCAACAGCTGGGACACAGACACGTCCCACGACCAAATCCAGACCCCAAACTGCCCTGCTCCAGCAATGCCCGAGAGCAGCACCCACCTGCCTGTCACCAGCACCAGCTGTTCCTGCTTTACAACCCTGTACGAGCCACAGAGCATTGACAACCCCTCCTATGCTGGCACAGATGGGACCCATGTGTCACCAGTGCCCCAGCCCCGCTGGCCAGAGCTGCCTGGTGCTGGGCTCAGGCCATCGTTTAACCCAGCTCAAAGCAGGCGAGACGAGTGCCCCCAGTCCAGCCTGCACTACCACTTCTGCCAGCAGGAACATAGCTCCCTTTTCCACCATTGCAAACTGCAGGTGGGATGTGAAGATTCCTCCTGCCAGGCAGACAGGAGCCCAGCCAGCACGGGGACCCCTGCTGCACTCCCAAAGATGCCCGTTGTCCCGCTCCCCACAGGAGACATCTTTACACCAGAAGGAATTTGCACACAGGATCTGCTGAGGTCACCAAAGGCCTGGCTCCCTTGCCAGCTGCGAGGGGATAAAGGCTCTTTCTTATCACTGGGGGCGGTGTCTGTTTGCTTGGCTAATTTGTGGAGCATGGCTCCCAATGCCCTCTCCAATCAGGCCTGGGGGACCATGGCAGGCCAGCTGGGTGGCCGGTTTTACCCGCTGCTCTAGGCATGATGGGAGGGAGAGCTCTAGTGGGACTGCCTGGCATAGCCCACCTCTAACCCTGGGACACGAGTCCTGCTTGGCAGGTTTTCCCCATGGAGTCTGTTCCTTGGATTCTGGTGAGCCAAGCATCGGCACCGAACGCTCAGCACCCATGACTGCCCAGGAAACCGAAAGCTGTCCGCCTGCAACAGCTAATGAAGTGGCTAGCACCAGCCTGCCTTGCCTGCCCAGCCCTAGGGGTCGGGACACCAGCCACTGGGACGAGAGAGACAGTCCCTACCTGGGCCGTGGCAGGACTGCGTTTCACCATCCGAACCACGCTGACATCTGAGTGAAGGCTCTGTGTGCATTTAGGCGCTCACGCTGGGCGTGGTTTCCTGAAAAGCTCTTGACTTCCCTGCTCAGAGCCTGGGCGTCCTCCTTGGGAGCGACGCTGGCTTTAGCACCAAACAGGGTCAGAGCAACCAGATGCCCATGCCTGAGGCCGGCACCTGCAAATGCCAACCTGGGGAGTCCAAAGACAGCTCTGAGCCGTCCCTGGGCTCGGGCTGCAAGGCCACCTGCTGTCCCTGAAAACCAAAGATAAATCCTTGGCCTCACGCCGCACCTCTAGCCTCACACACAACACCAGCCATGAGACAACCTGCTCCTGGGGCTTGGATGCTCTGCAACCCCTACCATTCAGCAACGTGCTTAGGTCCCATCTGAGGCCATGTTCCCTGGCGCCAACAGCACCTTGCAGCCTGCCACAGTCCAGCCCGAACCCAAACCATGGAGCCTGAGGCCGAGACACTGACTCTGCTCGGTTCACTCCGAGGCAAGTGGCATCTCTTTCCAACTCCAAGCCAGGGGCCCATGGCACCCCTCTCCCTGACAGACTCAGGATGGGCAGAACACCGATGCCTGCTCTCAGGGCAGGGTTTGCAGCAGGAACCATGCTTGTGGGGGGAAGGGGGCGATAGCAGGGGCAGCCGGGAGAGGCCACCTCAGTGACCATGGGAGGAATGCACGACTCTGCCCTCTTGTGTGCACAGAGCAGAACCATCCCGGCTCCCTGGAGCAGTCTCTGTCCGGCATGCGGCCATGTGGGATCCTCCTGCCAGCACGACAGACCAGACACAACGGGGAGAAAGGTGGACCCAGCTCTGGTGGCGATGCCCAGAGGCACAGCAGATGAGATAAAGTGCAGTGGGTCCTGGCTCGCCGTCCTGTCCGTCACATGCATCATCCCACCTGGCCTACATCAGCAACTTAGCCCAGCAGGGCAGGGTGACAAATCAGGCCCCTCTCCCCTACCCTGGTTCCACATCCTCCTCAACCCTGTGGAATCAGGTACAGACCTCTGTAGGCCTCAACCCTGCTTCTTCAACCCTGAGAAGGCAAGTACGGCAGCTCCATGGGTGGGCTCCAGGCTAGGGCTCCACTCCTGCCCGTGGTGGCTCTAATGGAGCAGGGTCTCCACAGCAGCAGGGGGGTCAGGAAGGCGCCTGTGCCACGGCCCGGCCTTGGCAGGCAGAGTTGGCCATCAGGGAGTGTGAGTTCACGCCCGCCGTGAGGGTGGAGTGTGTATTGGTGCTGATGGTGTAGTCAGCCGGCTGCAGGGAGACAGAGGGACAGAGAGTGGCTCAGCTACTCCTGCCTGTGAGCCACGGGCTCCACCCCAATAGGCACAGATAGGAAGGCAGGCACGGGCAGGGCAAGGGATCTCAGGTGCCTTCTCACTAGCCCCATCTGCTTCCCTCAGTGCCAGGCCCTCTACAAGAATAACCACTCAGCTGGGTACAGAGCACCCACCCCTCAAGGGACAGAGACCAAATCAGCCAGGACATGAGGCCTCAGGGGACCACGTGCCTGAGACCTTTGTACCAACAGCACAGAAGCCAGCAAGGCCAGCACAGGTCAAGGGCGTTCGCCCAACTGACAGGTGTCACTGGCCAGCGTTGGCTATGAAGTGCCTTCTGCCAGAGCCTGGCCAGCTGACTCCAGGCTGGTCTGAGAGGGGTGCTGGCTTCCCTTGGGCCGGGTTGCATCTGCTGATGCAGGCTGGGTTGTTAGGGCAGTGGTGCACATGGAGGTGGGGGGGAAGCAGTAAAGCCTGGGGCCCATATGGGGGCAAACGCCTCAGTGATGCAGGACAGGCCTTACATGCCGCCGGAAGAGCCGCTGCAGTAGGCTGCGCTTGGGGGGTTCAGGGAGCTGCTTCCAGTCCAGATCCGGGGAGCGCGTCCCATTGGGCCCGAACACATTCAGGTCTTTGAAGCACTCGGTCTCGATCATCTGGGGAGAGGCACACGGGACAGTTTGGCAGGAGGCGTAAGTGAAGCAGGTTCCCAAGGGAGGGCACTCCCTGTGTGTCTGGGAGAAGAATGGGAGGGACCTCCCCTGGAGCCAGAGAGGAGAGGGATGGCCCATTGTTTGGGGCCAGGACAGAATCGAGCCCTTTTTTGTAGTCCTCTGTCTAAGCCATGGGGCTCCTGCCCCGCCCAGGAGACCGCTCTGCAAAGCGGCGCAGCCCCTTCCTACTGGGCTCCATTCCCACCCTCCTTCCTCAGATCCTGGATCCCAGCTCCCCCAAGCTCTGTCAATACAGCCAGCTGGCTTTACACAGTTCCTGATGTGGCTGGGCAGAGATCTGCCCAGATTCTGCCATGGGGCCTGGCCTGCCCAGAAGGGAAGCCAACTGCCTGGCCTGCCTGAGAGGAGTTTGCACACCATGCCACTCCCTGGCTCAGTGTATGGGAGCATGCTCCTTCAGACAGGCCGGAGCCAATCGGCCCTACTGAACAATGACATGGACTCAGACTCCCTCCTCACCAGCAACTGGTTCAGGGCGAGGAGGGGGCAGCCTGGTGTGGGAGGCACTGTCTGGGGGGAGAAACACAGGGAAGAGTTTGTCCATTATTGCTGAAGAGTCCTAATGCTCGCCTTGCCCCCACCCCTTACCTCGTTCTGCCAGGGGATGGAGACACTGCCAGTGGCAAACTTGGTGTAGAAGTCATTGTCTGTCTGGTCCAGGTTGACGCCCTTGACGGTGGAGAACTGCTCGATGTCCAGCACATCCTTGCAGTACACGGCCCGAGGCTGCAGGGCCAACAGAGAGTGCTCAGTATGAGGTGGGGAGGACTGACCGCTCCCAGGCTGCTCTGCGGAGCCTACACCCTGGCACCGCAAGGCCCACGGAGAGCTTCAGTGTGGGGTGGGGGGCTGACCGCATACCCCAGCACTGTAGGCCCTGGCTGGACAGGCAACCCCCTCAGATTGGAAGTGTACCCACTGGAGGATCAGCCCATCTTCTCTGACCCAGCACTGACTCTGCCCTCCCCCCGGCACTTGGTCTATGCCATTTTGCCCCCACCCAGCTCTTACATCTGGCACAAACGATGGCTTTATGACCCCGGCCTCCAGGCGTTTGAAGTTGATGGTCCTGAAGAAGGGGTGCTGCTTCACCTGGGCGGCCCCATCCTCCCCGCAGCCCAGCCGCTGCTTGGGGTCCTTGGTCAGGAGCTGGGAAGACATGGAGCCAGGCCAGGCAGGAGTGATGCTGACTGAACAGAGCGCTGTGGGGCTAGACAGAGCAGGGAGCCTGTCTCCCCAACCTCGCACACAGGCGAGTGCTGGAGATGGCACCTGGCCTGGCAGGAACCTGGGTATGGACTGCAGCGCCTCCAGACCCCAGTGAGCCCAGGGCCTCAGAGTGCCAGGCACTGCCCCAAGACAGTCCACTGCCCCATGAGGAGACAGCAGCCACAGCCAGCCGGGGGGTCAGGGCGGAGTGAAGTCTCTTTCTTACACCCATGGGTTCAGCCCTGGGCCACCACCATGTTCAGTGCCAGCACATGCTCTTCTACACTGTGGCTCTCCTCTTTTCCATACCTGCCATCTTTGGAGACTGTGCTTCACCTCCACCCATGCCGCACTGCTCAGCTGGCTAGCTGCTCCCCTATTGATCTAACGCAAGTCTGGTCCTGCTCTCAGGCTCCAGCAGGGCCTACAGCAGAGCAGATCTGGCCCTCCTGGCTGTGAAGGGCCTCCTGCAAACAGACAGGCCTTCAGGGATGGGGACCGGGCCCAGCTGCCCACTCACCATCTTGCAGATGGCCTTGGCGTCCTCGGTGAACTTATCCGAGTACTGCTCCTGCTCCTCCTGCACCCGCTTCTCCACCTCCTCCCGTTTCACCCGCTCCTTGCGGGCACGGAATGGCGACTGGCCCTCGATCATCTCGTAGATCAGACAGCCCAGCCCCCACCAGTCGGGGCTGAAGGAGTAGCGCTCGTTGTTAATCACCTCTGGAGCTGGGGGGGGGGCAAGAGCAGGAGGCAGCTCTCAAACAAGCCCTCTGGGGAATCAGGGACAGAGCCCCCAGCCAGCCTGCCTCCAAGTGGGAGGACCCTGCGACAGACAGGGCAGCAGAGCTCCGGCTCCCTGCCTCACAGCTTCCCCACTGATGCCAGCCCCCAGCCCCGAGTTCCAGCCACCCCCTGCGACGGCAGCCCAAACACCTACCCATGTAGCCGACAGTCCCCACTCGGCCCCGGATCATCTCGCCCTCCGGAATCTTAATGGCCAGCCCCAGATCCGAGATCCTGATGTGTCCTGCAGCGGGATGAAAGCAGGAAATCAGAAAGCTCCATGGGGGCACAGCCTCTCTGGGGGTTCCCAGCTACATGTGTCCACGGCCTCCTCCAATGGGCAGTGCTGTGGGGTCTAGGCATCAGCTGCTTGGGCTATACTAAGGAGACGGGCTCAGGGAAGATCGTCCCAGAGGGGAAAGCAGAGAGACTCTGACTCAGGAGCAGGGCAAGGCCTGTGACACGGCTCCCAGAGGGGGTAGAGCACTTGAGGCCAGCTCAATGAAGCAGTGATACTGTCCCCTGCCTTCTTGGTGCACAGCGCCACCTCCACCTCCAGCAACAGCCCAGTGCAGCCACCTCTAGGGTGAGACAGCAGCAACCTGCACAGCAGCATGGGCTGGAAGCTAGGGCACCTCCTAGTGCCAAGCAAAGAGAGTCACCATCTGCCACCCACATGGGCCCAGAAGACAGTGTTGTTCCTCCCTGGCAGGCCAATCTGCTCCCCTCACCCTGACGGCTTCCCTAGTGGCACAGACAAGGATCCCCGGGCTGATCTGTTTCAGGTGCCCTCTCCAGGGCTCTGCAGGCCCCACACCAACACAGCCACCCGCAGCCCATAGGGTGACTCGTACCAGCAGGGCAGGAGAAAGGGAGGAGGCTGGGGGCCTGCAAGGCTGGGATACGCAGTGAAGAGCGCCAGAGCCCAGGAGCCACCAGGAGGGGCCAGCTGGGTTCATGCTCCTCTCATCCCGGGAAGGGCTGTGCATTCACAGGTGGCTCTCCCTGTCATTTTCCACTCACCATCATCATCCAGCAGGATGTTCTCTGGCTTCAGATCTCTGCGAAGGAGAGAGAGGTCCAGCTCAGCACGTGCTCCCTGCCTGCACAGTGCAGCACATGCCAGCTGGGGCCTGCTGGCTCAGCAGAGTGCACTGGGGTGGGGGCTGGAGGATCAGTGAGCTGCTTGGACACGGCTGGTCAGCTTGGCACCACTAACTCCTGGCAGCTGGGCTGGCTGGATCTCCCACCCCCGCTAGGCTGGAAGGACAGGCTAGATCCTCGTCAGTGAAGCAGGAGGGCACGGCTCAGCATATCATGCTAGGAGTGCGGACCCAATGCCTGGAGAAAGCCATGGCACAGCAGCTGTTGGGCGAGGGTGCCCAGAGCCTGGAAGGACAGGCACAGAGCAATGCAAGGAAGGGAAGGTCTGGAGGGTGGCCACAGAACTCGAGTGCTTGGCAGACCAGGCTGGCCCCTTGCACGGGGGAGAGCGGAAGGAATTCACTTGGGGATCTAGAACGGATTTTCTCTTCAATTTTGAGGGCATCCTACCTCCCTCCTGGGTGAGCAAGTGATCAGTAGTGGGACAAGGCACACTCCGGACGCCACAGCCCAGGCACCACCAGTTGGCTGCCTCAAGGGAAGTCAGTGACGAGGAGGGAAAAGGTCCCTTAGTACAACTCAGTCCTGATTCTACAAGGGACATGATCCCCTCTCCCACCGCTCCTCTGCAGGGGCAGGAAGTTGGCCCCACTCAGGCAGGTGGATGGGGCAGGCCCTCTTACCTATAGGCAATGCCCTCCTGGTGCAGGTGCTGCAGCCCGCAGCAGATCTCGGCAGCGTAAAAGGTGACACGCTCATCATCGAAGCCGGAATTGCCCATGTTGTAGATGTGGAACTTGAGGTCGCCCCCATTCATGATGGTTAGCACCAGGCAGAGTGCATCCTTTGTCTCGTAGGCATAGGCCAGGCTGACCTGCAAGTGCACCCGCCCCCATCAGGTAACGTCAGAACAGGCCCTGGCATACCACACACTTAGGCCAGTGAGCCCTCACACGGCCGCCTGTTGCCATGGCTGCATAAGGACCATCAGGATCAGGTGTGGAGCCAGATGACGGGCACAGGGGAGCATGGCACCTCTCTGCGTGCTTCACTTCCATCCTAGCCTCTCCTCTACCCACACCACCAGTCCCAGCCCATGTGATGAATAATGGGGAGTTTCAATCCTGCTTAGCAGGGTCCCCCCAAGAGCCAGTTGCAGGAGGAAGAGCTCCCGCACTGTCCCAGCTCCCTCAGCCCACAGTCAGAGGAGGGAGCCAGCAGCGGTGCTTGGCAGGTCTCAGAGCACAACACTCACCACAAACCTGCTGTTGACTTTCTCCAGGATCTGCTTCTCATTCAGTGCCATGGCCTCGCCTTTCCGCTTCTTGATCCGCTTCTTCTCTAGCTTCTTGCAGGCGTACATTTTGCCCGTAGCTCGCACCTGGCAGGCGCAGACCTGGAGGCATGGACACAGTGCAGCGTGGGGATGCTAGGAAAAGCAGTGCCTGGGGAGATGGGATCCTGGGCCATGGACCTGGCATAATCCTTGGGTACAGGGGTGTGCTCAACCAAAGCCACATCTCTGTGTCTAGACTCAAGAGAGTCACCAGAATAAGAGACTTGGGCAGCGACCCAGCTTCCTGATCCCATCTAGGTGAGAGGGAGCAAGCAGGGACTTCCCCCAGGGGATCATGGGGTTTCCTGGCTGGCAGCCAACTGACTGAACTGCTCCAGTTGTCTTCACAAAGTTCCCACGTCTGGAACAAAGTGCCGAGTGCAGGGCATTCAGCTCACCCTGCTCCAAGCAGCAGCCACCCTGTGACATAAACCTCGCTCGGCGACCAGCCAGCACACCAGGGTCCAGTTGCACCAGGGGTGGAGAGTAGGTTCCCACCAGCTAGCCCCAGCCTCCCTGATGGTGCAGGGTGGGACAGACAATGTCCTCATGCCCTCCCACTCACCCCAGGCTGTGCCCACATGCTGCATGAGCCTGAGTCACCACCCCCCAAGCCTGGCAGACAGGCCCCTCCCCACGCCACCTACAGACCAACAGCATGAGTGCCTGGGCTGGTGCTGCCACCAAGGGGACTCTCTGAAATGAGGCTAGTGAGCCTGTGTCACGACACACAGCCCCTAAGCCCCCTCTTGGACAGCACGGCCCTACCTCTCCAAAGCCCCCCTTGCCCAGGATCCGATACTGCCGGAAGGTGTCCTTGGTAACCGACTGCCTGAAACAACAAAACCACAAGGTGTGCCTACGGCCCAGCAAACCCCAGCTCAGTTCAGTGGGATGCAGCTGGGAGACAGGCTCCGCAGGGCCATCCCCACTCACCTTTCCAAATACTTCCACTGCAGGAACCGATCAAAATACATGCTGTCCTGATAGTCAGCGAACGGCGCGCCGCCCAGGTACTCATGCAGAGGGCTGGGGGACAGAAGGAGATGTGAGCTCTGCTCTCCCAGCTGTCCTGCAGGCTTGTGGGAGCCCACGGTTCAGGCTCTTGTGGGGGGAGGGGCTGTACCGTGCACAATGGTGTTGGAGGCTGAGTACTCACTGCAGACAGCTGCTGAAGAGGTCTTTACAGGTGCTTATCTGCAGGTGCTCCATGCACTGGTTCATGGGGGCCTGGCTGATTTCCGGCATGTAGTCTGAAGACTGGGGAGAAAGGAGTGCACGGATTAGCCCTGGCTGCTGTCCCCAAACCCAGCCAGCTCCCTGTGGCTAACCCATCTGGGTATTTCCCAGCTGCATGACTGATTCTTGGGCAGGAATCACTGACAAGCCAAACACCAGCCACCTCGCCCAGCCCTGGCAGTGCAGGATTCTGGTGCCTTGGCGAGCCCAGCGTGAGAAGAGCAGCTGACTGCTCTCCAGCAGGGACACAGACCTGCATCTTCTCCTGGCCGCCAGCAAGGGGCACACGCGCCTCACAGAGCTCGCATGCTGCTCAGCAGACAGGCTTCCCTGTGGCCAGCCTCCATCCCTCTCCTTCCCCTTCTGCTCTGACTCGGGGGACTGGGCACAGGCTCACCTCACTTTTGAAGAACCTTCGGATGATCTCATCGCCCATCTCCTTGCGCCGCTCATCTGGGGAAAGCTCATACTCGGTCTGGGTGGGGCAGAAAGAGGCGTCACATGGAGCTGAGCAGGACGGTGTGTTCCCTGTTGCTTTGCAAGGCCTGGCGTAATTCAGCCCTACTCCCATCTTGGCAAGAAGCGCAGCAGCTCTCCGCCAGCCTAGACAGCATCATCATGGCACACCAGGGGTGGCAAAGTTCACCCAGCTCCAACCAGAGGCCCAAGCCCCAAAACAGGCGCAGCTCAGAGCTCCTCACATACCCAACCACTGAATTGGGCAAAGCAGGGCTCTGCCACTTCATCCCGGCACCAGCCCCAAAGGGCACCTTTGAGAAGGCACAGATGTCACCCCCTGCCTCCCACCCCTCACACTGCCAGGGAGAATCCTGATGCAGGAAATGCTGCCAAATGTTCCAAGGTCCCCTCTCCATCCTCTACATCAGGACCTGGCCTCAGAGCTCCCCCATGCTACCACCCAGAGCAGATTTGCCAGCTTTCACCACTCCCCATCCTGATGGCTACATTCTGCCCTTCAGCCACAGGGAACAGCCACTGAGCAGGGTCCCCAGCCTGAAGCAGCCAGCAGCATCACAGAACCCGGTTGCAAAGGAATTTCAGCACCAGGCACAGAGCGGCCTTGATGGCTGTCTCTGTCCCAGCTATCCTAGGGGCATTGCAGGCCTGCCCTGGTCTCCCTCAGCCTGTGGGCTGCAACCATGTGAGATGTTCTTCTCCTGGCCTGGCCAAGACACCTCCTGCTAGCTCAAGCCTGCCTGCTGCCGTCTCTGGGCATACTCTATGCCAGGGGTTCTCAACCCCTGGCTGCTACCCAGCCGCCCGGTCACAGCGTGTCTGGGAGCGTGGCTGCGGCTGTCTGCCTCCTTTCCCGGCTCGGCCAGGGCTCCAGGGGCTGCTGGTGCGGTTGAGGGGCATGCTTGGGGGCAGTGCGGGCCAGCACAGCATGGCATAGCCGGGAGTGGGAGGTGAGGCTGGCCAGCGCAGCTGTGGGCATGCTGGCTACTGGAGGTGGCCGCGGGGAGCACAGCATGATGGGGGGCTGCGGGCAGGCCAGGGCCACTGCCATGGGCTGCCCTGTTGCTGGGGCCCAAATGCCTGCCCACAAATTGGTCCTGTTCATGGGCATCCAGCCCCCCACCCACCCCCTTTTTTTTTTTAAAGAAAAACTTTAAATTTTTTTAAAAAAATCTTTTTGGCTCAAGGGCCACAAATATAACTTTTACAACCCTGAATGGCCTCTAGTCTATTAAATTAAAATTTTACTTAAACTTAATTAATTGATTGTAATTAATTTTAATGAAAATTTAATTTTAATGTAAATTTAATTAAATAGACTGGTGGCCCCTTAGGGTTCTAAAAATTGTATTTGTGGCCCTCGAGCAGAAGCGGTTGGGAACCACTGCTCTATGCAATGCTCACGGCCCCCTGGGACAGGCCTGTCCTGGGCATTATGGGGGCATCCAGCTCTGTCTGTGCTTCAGCCCTGCTGAGGCCATAGTGTGTTGGATTTGCTTGCCATCCAGTACCCCGGACTGCTCGAGGGCGACCTTGGGACCTCGATCTGGCCCGACTGCGTTTACCAGTGAGAAGTTATTGTAAGTGAGTGTCAATGTTCCTGGGACTCTGCCCCGCACTCAGTGCTCCCAGCACTGGGCTAATCTCCACAGTCCAGCTCCCCAGACAGTCAGGAAGCCAGCAAGGAGTATGTGTGTATCCATCAGCAAATGTTCACACCCACCAGCAAAACACAAGGAACAGCTGAGCAGAGAGTGGGAGCCATTTAGCACTGAACCATGAGCAGCTGCCTTCCACCCTTGGGGAGCCATTGGCTAGCACTGCCTGGATCCACAGCCTGGCTGGAGGAGAGCTGACACCTCACTTGGTTCCTGTGGGATTCGCCTAAGCTGCGGTGACCCCAGGCTCTGCTAATCACTCGCTATGAGGCCTCCTGGACACAGCTCTGAGCGGGGGAACAGAGAACAGAGGAGAGCTGGCTTTGCTATCTTCCCCTGGGACCAAGCAGCTGTAAGCAGGAGGGCACAAACCCCGCTTGGGTTTTTCCACTATGTTACCCACATGACAGTGCTTGCTGGGCAGTAATGAACTCCGCCAATGCTGTCCACGAGACACTCCTTCTTCCAGTGGGAGGAAGGACAGGTCTGGGACCAGGAGTGGCTTAGCCCAGTGCGAATGACTGATGCTTTTAAGTCACTGAGGTGCTTTGAAACGTCCCACCTTTAATCTCTGCACCTCAGGTCCCCATTTATTCCATGCGGAGAGTAAACCTTGTACCCATGGAATGTATGCTCTTGGGGTAGGGACTAGCCCAACCTGGCACTGACAGGTCTGCAGGGCCTGAGCCACAACAGACCCCGAGAGGAGTGGGGGATGAAAGCTTAGACAAGGGGCCACCAGGTCTGCTGGCCAAACCATTATAAAAAGCCAACCACAGCAGGAAAAACCTGCCCGGGGGGCAAATGCCTGGACAGCTTCATTTGGCTTCTCATTCCCGCTTCGCTTCTGTCGGCAAACCCCTCCTGGCATTCCTTCCCGATTTCCACAACCCCACCCACGCCTCCCCATTGGGTGTATGCAGTTTGCCTTCCTCCAAGAGCCATGCTCTGCTGCTATAAAAATCTGACCTGCCGCTCCCTCGGCCAGTGTTTTGGGAACTCAGCTGGGCGCTAGGAGACAGAGGAAACACGAATGACCCAGCGACAGGGATGAGCAGCAGGTGAAGGGTTCATTCGCCTGGCACGCTGGTCAGAATTCACCTCTCCCACAGTGAAGCAGTCAGGTGTGACCCGTCCCCTAAGAAAAGGAGGCTGGGAAGGCAGCCAATGGGGGAACAAAATGGAGCAGGTGCTCCAAAATCTTCCCAGGGCTTCACCGCCTTACACAGGAAGAACCGAAATAAGCTCTGTAGGGCCAGCATAGCAGGGATGGCTCATGAGTCGCCCTCATTCTCAAGGCTCAAGTGACATCTGTGTTTTCCTTAATAAAAAGCCCGCTGGATGATGGCCATGAGAAACAAACCAGCTGGAACGTCCAATGTCCCCCCAGGAGGCATGTTGGCCTCTCTGAGCCAGCCCTGAAACAGAGCGCTGGTTGGGGGCTGTCCTGCCAAGAAGCTAGGGAATGGAAGAGGGCCATAATGCGACCCAATTGTTATCAGTCCACTTTGCCAAGACCGGATACAGTGAGAGCAGTTGGCAGTTACAGCCCTCTGGACCCCAAGAGGCAGGGTGCCATCCAGAGCTCCACTTTACGGATGGGGAACCAAGGCACCAAGGGGTTCAGTGACTGGACCCCAGATCACACAGTGGGGGAGTGACAGCATCTGAACTAAAACCCAGTGGACCACATTCCTGCACTAGCCACTGGGCCACATTTCCTCCTCGAGCAAGAAATGAACCCAGGTGTCTGGGCTCCCAGCCCCCTGCTTTAACCCACTAGACTCCCAGAGTTTGCAACTCCCAGCCCCCATTGCTTAAATCCACTAGACCTCCCCCACCCTCCCTGGGAAGCCATGGATGCAAGGCAAGTTCTAGAGTTTTCTGGTGTCAGTGCCACAGGTGAGTGGCACTCCTCACAGGCCCTCTCTCGTGGCCCCAGGCCATTTCCTTTTCCTCCCTATGCTTGACATCTCCCGCCAGCCAGTCTTGTAGAGAGCAGCCCATAGCCAACAAGCTGCAATGGCACCCGGGCAGGCAGCCTCCATGCCAACACACTCTAAGAGAAACACAGTCAGTAAAGAGAGACCAGCCCACTGGCCTGTGGCATCCCCAGCCAGGAGAAAGTCCCAGGGACCCGCACTGCAGGGCGAGCCCACCAGCCCTTGGTGATGCCGCACCAGATTTCCCAACACAGCAGCAGAGCCAGCTCCAGCAGTGCCCCCAGCATGCTGTGCAATGGGGCCATGGGTATTGCTCATAACCAGAACGGGACAGTAGCACATTGCAGCGGGGGCTGGAGGAGATCCAAGCCCTGCAATTTCTCTTTCATTCAGCCTAAAGAGAAGCCTGCCTGTGGGATGGAGACCCCACAGCACCAGTTCGTGCAGCAGTTGCCCTGTCCTGCACCGGTTCCAGAGGACACAACCTCATACACACTGCAGCCGTTACACATTGCACGGAGTTTCCCCTTTGCAATGTGCCAGGCTAGCTCTGTGGAGCCTCTCGCGCCCCATGCCTTCCAGAGCAGGTGAAATCTCACCCCGCCACCTGGGCAATGCCAAGAGCTGTGGCACCGTACCCCCAGGGATCTGAAAGCTGGCTGGCTTCCCACTCAGCAACACCAGCAGCGGAGGCTCTGCTAGTCAGGACCTCAGCAACTGCTGTGTAACCAGACTGTCTGCAAACTGGGGTGCACAGTGTTTGGCAACCACAAAGGGTGGCACGGGCTCAGTGGAGCCAGAATCTGGGCTGCAGTGCCTGTCTTCCAGTTGGCCTGTCAAGACAAGGGGGGAGAACGAAGGACTGACAGCTAGAAGAGCCATTTTTTCACATGTAGGCCAAACCCATTTCCTGTGTGACCCCGAGACTATTTACACCCAAGCACATTTTAGAGGAAAGCCTCACATTAAAGCTCTAACGCTGCTACAAGAACAAGGAGCAGAGCCTCTATCCCGGGGCAGGAGAGCTCAGAAATCCAGCTCAGGCCTAGCCTACACACAGCGCTGTCCCGTGGGGGGAGCGGGGCCTGGGGCCAAGTGGCCAAAATGGGGCCCTGCCTGTGTGTGGGGGGTGGGGGGGGGTGGAGCCGGAGCCGGATGCCAGGGGGGGGAGCCGGATGCGGCGGGGGAGAGCATAGCCCTCCCACCCCGCCCCACTGCCTTCGGCTGGGTGCCAAAGGCAACGGGGCGACCGTGGGAGGAGGGACTGCGGGGCCCACGTACTCGCGGGGCCCGGGGCGATCGCCCCGTTCGCCCCCCCCAGGGACGGCCCTGCCTACACACAAAGCAGCTGCAATCGGAACAAGTGAAACCGCTGTCAAACCCTGTGTGTGTGGTGGAGGGCGGAGGGGGAGGGAGACACAGACATTGCTTTAAAACCTGTTTCTAACAATTTAACCTGAAGAGGTACATTTCCAGGCACCATCTAAACTGAAATACCCGGATTTAAACGAACACCAGTGTGTCCACACTGGGGCTCGCCTGTTTTCAAATGGGCTTGAGTTTACCCTAATGCAACTTGTGTGTTTGGAGACAGCCCCCTACAAACTGCACACACTAGGCGTTAAAATCCTCTCACAGATGCTCTCTATCACCAAGTGCTCCACGCTGGGTTTGGATTTTGGGTTGCAATATTTCCGCCCTTCTGTCTCCACCCACTAAGCGCAAGCTGGAAGAGTTATCCTCTTCTAACTCATCAGAGACCTTGCAATCACCACCTCCGATGCCCTGGGGGTCACTTGAAACCCAGCAGCAAGGAGTCAGAAAAAGTTCCTGAACCACTGAAAAACAAAACAAAACCAGAAGGCAGCAGGCACAAGTGGGGCCCTAGACAGGAAACAGCCTGACTGCTTGCCAGCGTCTTTAATGAACTGCCTTGCTTCTTTGGAGCCCTCTCTGATAGCTCCATCCCTCCTTGAAGCTCCCCTCTGTCACGAGGCCTACATCACACTCCACAGTGCTCAGGCAACTGCACCCCATTACACTGACAGTGACCCCTATGTGTCCCCTTGTGCTCCCACAGCTGTTGCTCTAGGCACCTGTTGTTCCTTGCCATGGGTTAGATGGTACAAGCTGGGGAGAGCAGGGCCTGTGCCTGGGCTGCCTGTGTAAGGTCCCAGGTGCAACAGGGCCCCACCCCATCACAAACAACAACAGGGGGTGAAAATGGGACCATCTGCCTGGAGATGGTGCTTCGAGAGCACTCTCCGGACTCCCAACAGAACACCATGCACTCAGTAACACAGCCATGTGCCCAGGCCTAGAGCCCACCCAGGTAACACCAGGCTGCGTGGCTTGGGAGGTATGCAACAGCAGCACAGACTTTGAGCACAGCCGTGAAGAGAAGAGAAAACCCCCGGCTGTAGTGTGGCGAAGATATGGGGCAGAGGATTAGCTCCTGTTCACAAGTTTCTTACAGACAAGCAGGGCAGCAGGGAGGCTTTCCAGAGCCTTTAGCAACTGCTGCGGTCATTAGCTTCTCTGTCATTTCCAACAGCCCTGAGTGCTCCCTGAATGAGGAATTGCATACCGCAAAGGACTCCAGTGCCCGTAAGCCCTGCCAGGAAGCCACACACTCTTTGTATACAACTGCCAGGCAAGCCAGGGATGCTTCCAAGTGAAATTAGACCAGAGTACATCCTGACACCACAGCCTGATGGAGTGTGTCTGCCCCTACCCTGGGCCCTGTACACTGCTCTGGCCCAGAAAGCGGCTGCACTGAACAGAATCTAGTATCATTACTGTTCAGACAGAGCAGCTGACAGACAGCACACAAGACTCTGAGCCCATGTGACGCTAGAGAACTCTAGCCACCAGACTGGGATCAGAGAGCCAGAGATCAGGGATATCAGGGTGTTGTTCTTCCAAGGCAGAGCTCCCAAGTTCGGAAGGAGATTCCACAGCCTGGAATTTCCCCAGGGATGGTCTCTCAAACCACAGCAAATGGATGGGGTAAGATGGAGCTGGCTATAGCTTGTGAAACATCTCTAGTTCAGTTTCTATAGTAGGTCCAAACTCAGAGTGACCCGGATTGCCCTCACATCAGTCTCAAAGGGACTCTGTCCCCTAATCCTATACCCAAACCAAGCATTCGCCACTCTGCCAGTGCAGAAAACAGCATAAAACAATAGGAGTTGCCTACAGTGCCCTAAAAGGCAAAAAATACCAGTTCATCAGCTGTGTGGGAGAAGGATTTCCCAAGCGGAGTTCTCTTCTCAGTCTATAGCAAAAAAGTAACCACATGTGAACAGTGTTCAAAACACAGTTTGTTGTTTTCCTGCCCGGGGCCTTAGACCAGAGCAGAGGCTCATGTCTTAGCAAAGATACCTAGCAGGGAATACACAGTTCTCCAGCATGGTTGTGCAGTAACATTTTTCCTCTCCAGGTATGCAAGAGAACTATCTGATAAACTGACCATCACACTGGTACACGGCCATCCTTAAATCTACTCTGCCTTGCCAGCCCCCTTGCATTCCAGTGCAGGGACTTCTCCTGATTTTCACTGCCACAGTGGTGGGAAAGAGAAGAGCCTGAAATCACAACTGGGTGACAAACAGGGGAAAATGTCACCAAGACTTAACTGAAAATTTTCTCCTCCCTATTTTAACTAGTGAAGTTTGGATGAGAAATTTCACTGACATCAAAAGTGCCATGCTTCATGTTTCAAAATCTAAATCACCACCTTGAATTGTAATCAACAAGGAGCCCGTGCAGACTTCAGGTGTAGAAGGCATGTGCTCGCGCGCACACACTCACACACGAGTTTAGCTTGGGAGGAAACCTATTGCTCTTTCAGTCCACAAAAGAGGCAGGAGAGGAGGAGGAGGAGGAGGAAAGTAAAGTGAAGGACAGTGGTAGAACAGGAGTTGGAATATTCTGCCAAATTTTACTAGCTGGAAACGAACAAATTCATAGGTGGCTTTGTTACATTCCTGCACTAACTGACCACCACCAGCCCTGCTTTGGTCTGAGGAGATTTTATTCAACTGACTTAGATGAGCAAGAAAAAGCTATTTCTTTCTTTCTTTCTTTCTTTCTTTCTTTCTTTCTTTCTTTCTTTCTTTCTTTCAAATCTTGCAAAGGCTCAAAGAGCCTCACACAAACCCAGGATTGTTTTTCAGGCACGTGTTTCCCATTAAATACCCATAAGACTGAATTGCTTTTCTGTCACTCAGATGCATCAAGACTGTTCAAAGAGAGAAAAAATGCCATATTTTCTGTACACCAGTTTGAATTGCTGGCTGAGCTGGCTGCTTCCTTCAACATAGAGCGAGATTTTCCCCTGACCTGAACCAAATGGGATTCGGCAAACTACTCTCTGACAGTCTGAAGGGCAAAAGCTCCGTCAGTTACATAAACAACTTGGTAATGGGAAACACAGATCATTTTATGAGGCTTACGTTTTCTATTAAACAGCATCTAGAATTGCCTCCTGGCCTCAGAAGAGTCTAACAGCAGATGCTCATGGATTTCAGAGCAGAACTTCAAATTAACTAATGAAAAAAGCCCAAACTTTCTGGCAAGACCCAGAGTGACACCTAGCTCTGCTGGACAGACCATGCTTCCAGAACCAGGAAACATCTGAAGGGGAAAAGAAAGAGCCCTTGAAAACACCAAGATATTATTTCACAAGAAGGGCTGACTTAAGTTACACGTTATCTGGATGGAATTTTTGTGCCGTTGCCTTAGGAAGGGCTCTGAAATGCACCCCTCCCCCCACTGTCCCAGTACTAGGGCGCACTTTAGTAGGTTCATTTTCCTCTGCGTCTAAGAAGCCACTTGTCCATCATGACCACCTAACAAGCCAACCACAGGGAAAGAATGTAGGCAGAAGGCAAGTGACCTTCTCTCCCTCATGGAAACATCCTACTGAATGCCACAGAAAATCACCCTCTCTCTGGAGGCTGGTATTTCCAAAGCCATCCCATAGATTTTAATAGCAAGCGAGAAGCTTTGAACCCTCCTGTGGAATTCAATGCCAGAGCAATTTTCTCTGGCCCCAGTTCAACCGGCCATGCCGAACTGAAGCGCGTGAGCAGTTGCAAAGTTCTGTAGAACGGGGGCCAGCCGTCCCCGCTGTAGGATTCAGTTGGCTGGTTCAAAGAACCCTCGTTCCATCTTACATCCTACGAGGCTTTAGAGGAAGTTCCAGGCCCTGTGAAGATGTGCAGGATGTTTTCACACGGCTGTTCTGATAAGGAGCTATGTACATGGAGCAGACTGGGTTTTCTGTCTCACTGCACGTGTCCTGAGAGCTTCCAGCTCCTGGATTGTAGATCAGTGTGGTGTCATCCCATCACTCTCCATGTGCTACATCCCTCCTCATCCCCCTGACAGAGCAAACCCAGGGCCCCCCCTCACTCCATATATCAAGTGTCATCTTACACACAACCAGTACATGACAGGCACCTCTCCTGCCACCATCCTACCACACCCTAATGTAGGCCATGGACACTGGTAGGCTGCCCCAGCTTCAAATTGCACCCTCACCTGCCCCAAGAGTACCACAGTCCCCAGTTGGAGATGAACGGGTTTCTTACCACAGCGTCCAGGAAGTGGATGCAGCGCAGCAGCTCTGGCCGCCTCTCGCAGAATTGGCGGAAGAGCAGCCTGCCAATGGGCTGCTTGTCACACAGGCTGCCATAGTCCCTTTCTGGAAAAGAGAACAAAGGAGGAGATGGGATAGAAACACAGTTTCCACAATCACCACCGTCTGCATCTGCACTGATCCATTCTGCAGACACAGCACCCTGTTGCCCGCCAGAGAGGTCATCTCATGGACCAGTGGTTCCCAGCCTTTTTGGCTTGAAGATCACAGATATTTTGGCTGGAAGGCCACCAGACTCTGCCAGTAGTCCTCCCCACACACCCCACTGCAGCCAGACAGGAGAAGTTCAGAGAGAAGGCTGCCTCGCCTCCTTCCTCACTGATCTGTGTGCTTCACCTGGTTCCCTAGGCAGATGCTCCCTTTTGCAGCCAGGGAAATTGGAGATCAGAACTCCCCTCCCCCTGGCTTCAGCAGGAAGAGCAGCACCTGGCCCCAGGGACCCACATAGAGCCCTTTGCTGTGCTCCCTGAGCCAGGGGGAGGAAAGTGCTGATCTTCCATCCCCTAGGCTGCAACAAGGAGCTTCACTTTCCTTTTAGTCACATGGCACCGTGCTCCGCTTGGGTCCTTGGGCAGCAGCTCCCTTCTGCAGCCAGCGGGAGCAGAGTGGTGGACCACTCTGAAAGCCCTCATGGGCCACAGGTTGGGAACCACTGTCATGGACCATGACCCTGCACAGCTCTGTTCCCCAGCTATGGGATTCTGCGGCTCGCTGACGCAGGCGCCACAAATCATTGAGGCACACTGCTCAGGAGAGAAACACTTCCTCCAAGCACTGTCGCAGAAGGTGACAGGACAAGTAGGTAGTGGGATGAGAACCTCCACCCTGCTTCTAAAGCCCTCCTGGTCACTGTCCTGTGCCCACCGGGCTTGCCTTTCGAGCTGGGGGGGGGGGAGCATTGCCACTGGCTGGCGGGACGCTCAGAGCAGCCCTCAGCAGGGATTTCGGCCCTGATGGAGCAGGTGACTGTGCAGGTGAGCCCCCACGCAGAGGCAGAGCTGGGGGGATGTGCAGAGGGCTTTTCCTAGGCTCAGGGCCCCACCCACACAGAGTCACCAGACTCAGTTCACCATTGGCCACTGCACAACCTCCAAAGCAGGAAGAACGCCCCAGCAGGCTGGGCCTGGAGCACCCACATGTTGCTGCACAGGCAGAGAGGAATGGGTGGGCGAGAGTTAAATGCCAACTTGCACACACTGCACCTGTTAGGTTAGCTGACAGAGCCCACGCTGTACAGCATGGCTGGGATTTCTAGGGGCCCAGCTCCTTTACAGTGTAGGCCCCCTCCAGGAGCCCCCTCCACAGCTCCCTTTCCTAACCACCTTGGTGGCCCCTTTTTGTGTCCTCTGGTGTCCCGGAGGTGTGGGTGCGTCAACCCTAGAGCAGGCCCTGCTGCAACGCTCTCTCCAGGGCATGCACGTGACTCACAGGGCAGAGGGTTCTCATGCATTGCTCTTGGGTCAGGTGAAAGGCTGGGCCCAGCTGCACAGAACGAATTCCAGGACAAAGCCCCCCGACAGCTGCAAGTCGTGTGCTTTAGCAGGACTAAAACATTACTGATTTCTTCCCCTCAGCTCCTCTCCTTTCACTGAGCTGGGAACAGCTTCCCTGGCCTCTGCATAGCCACATTCCCAGGCCATATAAACACACCCGTTCCCTGGTATTGCCTCCCGGGTCCCAGTGGAAACAAGGGCTGAGTGTGCATAGGGGAAGAGTCACTGACATCTCCTAGAGAGCATGGGAGAAGGACATGCTTATCTCAGACACCACTTCCTCTGCTCAGCCAGACTTCCCAAGAACGTGGGGACAATGGCTGCCACACCCACTGCTGCAAAGGCAGCGGAGCGGGTTTTAAATAGAGGTGGGTGGACAGTACGGCTGGTTTTCTCCTCTTGAGCTCAGTCCATCGCCTGGGGTGCTAGGGAAGCAAGTCCTTTCTTTGGTAGAGGAAGTACCAGGTCTGCTCCTAACAGAGACTGTTGATGTCACCCCATAACAAATCCCATTAACAGAGGGGCTGGCCTGTTGCAAGGCAACGGGTCCATGGCCCTCAAGGGAGTCATCGTGTGCCCCCTCATCAATTTACGTAGACACTCGCCATCTGCCTCCTAATGTTCTTATTTCCACTCTGGGGGAGGTCCCAGAGGCGTGAGGGGCAGGCTTCCTGGACCCTGCTCAGTCACCATTCAGCCCTGGGCTTGGGGCAGAAACTATCCTGGTGCCCTGTGCAAATGGTCCCAGCCAGGGATGAGGACCAGACTGTCCTATCCAGCTCTACATCTGATCAGCTGTTTTTGATGTTGCTGACCATGAGCTGTCACAAGCGACCCATCAGTTACTAATGAGTGAGAGAAACTCCCCACCCCACCCCGCCCCCCATTCTAACCACTAGAGCAGTGGTTCCCAACTGGTCAATTGCGATTGATTCCTGAACCGCAGTTGCCATTAAAACCAGTGAGCAGTGCACCATCTGTCGGCGAAAGGCTGAAGACCACTGCTCTAGAGCCCAGTCTTCTTCCAGCGCTGTGGACAGATACCCAGGTCCCAGTGCTCTAACCATCAGGCTACGCTTGGCTGGGGGTGGGGAAGGAACGATTCACAGCGTTCCCTGGAGCGATCAGCTCCAGTGTGGGGCTGCATCTCAGAGACAGCAGCCAGGCAGACACCTCCCAAGCCAGCCACTTCCCTCACCACCCAGCCTGCTCCGGATAACAACCAGGTTTGAGCCCACCGCGAAAACCACAAGCCTCTCCTGCCTTGAGCTACAGGGTAACTTCTGTAACTGGCAGCTGTAGTAGACCCTTATCCTCTAGCTGCTAGGGAGGGAGCGGGACATGCATTCTCAAAGACACTTGCAGTCTAAGTTCAGACAGGAATCAACCTGCATGGGTCCCAAATCTTGATGGCAGTGAATGGAGAGCAGCAGAATAAGATGGGGCAGCTACTCCCCAACACACAAGCTGTTACAGCAGAGTCTAGACATCCCAACTGAGACCAGGCCTGGATACGCTAGGTGCTGTACACACACAGTGGGACAGTCCCTGCCCCAAGCACTTATGCACCAAACAGACAAGAGGGACAGAGGGAGGCAGGGGAAACTGGGCATAGAAGGTGAAGTGACTTGACCATGGTCACACGACAGTTCAAAGCCAGGATGAACCCCAGCACTGGTGTTAGCAACCACAGGACCAAGCGAGGGCAGGGAGTCTGCAGGGGCGGTCCATGCAGGGAGCGGGATTATCCGTTGATCACACGTTTGCAAGGGATACAAGGGGAACATGGTCACACTCCCTCACCCCTCCAGTGCTCTGCACCACAGCCCCCCATGGAGCACTGAGGGCCAGGCTCAGGGAAGCTCTCAGCACACGCGGTGCTGACTCTCCCAAGAAAGCTGCAACTTGGCTGTGAGCACTGAGCTTTTATGACCCACCCCCCCAGCCCTGAAATCTTCCCCCGCCCCCCCCCCCCCAGGCTGTCCCTTTCTGGCTCCTATAAACCCTTTCAGCGCAGCTGTCTCCCCTCCTTACCACTGCCAGATCTGTGACTTCCGTCACCCTGCCCCTGGACCATGGCCCCCTCTGGCCCTAGGATTAAATCAATAGCCTCTCCCCAGCTTCTGCGGAGCCTTCCTGCTCATTTTTCCCAGATGCTCCTTTGGTCAAGGACCACATCTCTCCGGACAGACACGGTGCCCTGGGAGCGTACGGCATTGCATGCAGTGGCCCTGATGCACACCTGCTGCTACCAAGGGTTGTGGGGATGAGCTCTGTACTGCACAAACACCCTGCAATTGCTGGCTCCCTGAGACCTCCCGAGAGTCACATGGGACCTGACCCAAGGGAAAGGCCAAACCCACACTGCAGACTCAGGAAGCAGGCTGGCAGGTAGACTCCCTGTGGCCAAGCGCAGCTCCCGAGAACCCCGTGTATCACTGTGACGGGCCAGGCTAGTCAGTGACATCTCTTAGAGCAGAGAACTGGGGTTGGGACTCACACAGGCAGCTCTGCAGCTTCATCTCCAGACACACAACACCCTGTCTTCCGCAAACGAGGAGCCTCTTTCCTCCCTACCTCCACCTCTGCCCCACAATCTGCACACAGGGGAAGAGTGTGCTTGTGGGGCAGCGCCCAGCTGTCTGCAGACAGGGCAGGTGTCTCAGACACATGTAGTGAACACACCGCCTCCCCAGCAGCAGTTAGTAGCAACAGTCTTGACCCTTTTCCTGTCTCCCTGCCTCACCCTCCTCAGACTCCAGACAAGCATCTCTCCTCCCAGTGCAGGAAATGATCACAGCCTTTGTTGTCAAACATAGGCTCTCCATGGGCCCGCTGATCTCTCTGTACCCTTGTTTCCAGCACCCCCAGCTCTCCTGGGAACTGGCCAGGAAGCAGGCTGAGAGCAGGGCATGGGGCTGCAGACTGCAGCTTGATGTCCCCATGCATTTGCCCCACGCACTGCCCTCCGTATCCACCTGTATGTACCTGCTCACTCAGGGCAGGCACCCAGGCTCTACGGCAAGCAGGTTTTGCCAGTTCTTGCAACACAGCCTCTGTAGAAGGCTCATCTGGCTAGCCAGCTCCAAGGAGCAGCTGGGCTGGGGCTCGCTGCTTACCCAGGCCTCTCCGGAGATCATCACATTGGCTGATGTGTGGGAACCTGAGGATCTCTTTCCATTTCTTACTCCTCCCTTTCCGCTTCCCTCCGCCGCCTGCAAGGGACAGAGAAGGAGAAATTAACCCAGAGAAACTGACCCTGGTAATTAGAGGCTGGGCCCCAAAAGGACAGGAACAGGGCAGGGGGAAGCATCAGGACAATCAGGCTTCACCCTCCAGCCAAGGGCCTCGTTGCATCATTAAACCAACCCTAACAGCCCTTCTGAAGATGGTGGGGGAGGAGAACACTCATCCCCAGGGGAAACTGAGGCGCAGAGAGGAGACGGGACTTGGCCAATACAAGGCCCAGAACTGAATCCAGAACTCGGCTTCGGACCCCAGGGGAGAAGGACAGCAAGAGCAGATGGTGCCCATTCTTAGCAGTTCTTACATGACTCCCCCCAATCCCCAACTCAGGTCTGCAGTTTTCCCTCCCCACCCAATTGCACCCACCACAGCCAATTCCTGGAGCATCAGAATATGGGAGAGCCGGATCAACCATGCCCCAAAAGGTCCCCAGCTCAGGCCAGGCCTTCGCAGGACACGGCCTCCTTTTCATGCTGCAGAACATGGCTGATCCAACGCAACGTGGAAAGAGACTCCCCTTGATTTCTACAGGGCAGGCCCTCACTGGGGAGAGAAACTTCCTGTTCCCAAGCTCAGTGGAGGCCTCACCAGTGCCTGCAAGGAACTGTTCCCACTGGGGCCCAGGGATGGCCTTAGGGTTTCCGGGGCCTGGGGCAAAAGTCAAGGATGGGGGCCCCCCATGAGGCCAGCCTCATCAGGGCCTTCAATGACACTCCTAATCACATAGGCATAGGCAGTCTTAGGGGGTGGAACATGGCGCATCACGGGCCCCTCCCCTTGCAGGGCCCTGGGCAGCTGCCCGCACTGCCTGCCCACTAAGACCGCCTATGCTGGGGCCACAACATGAGGCATGCCCACTCAACATGCTCTGAAAATTGTTGGCTAGCTACTCCCTGCCCCACCGAGCCAGGCACCTACTGTCCCTTCACGCTCCTAGTGGGGCAGAGGAGGGGAATCCAGCCCCAGAGGTCACAGCTCCTCCCGGCAGAACTGCAATTTACACAGCAACATCAATGTTCTGCTATGTATTCCTGCACACTAATGTCGCTGACTCCCAACCAAATTCAAGACACTGGCCCCGTCAGGGCCCAACTGCACATAGGACTGAGTGCTCCCAAGAGCTGTGCAGCATCATGGGCAGCACAGCACCTCTCACAGGTGCTCAGCGCCTGGCAGGAGAGCCAAGAGCGCCTGCCTGCTGAGCTTTGCACAGCCCTGCCTCCTGTGACCGAACTGGCTTTCCTCCTCAGCCCAGCTCTGCGTTTACAGGCACTGCCGAGTTACTGTCTTCCCCACAACAGCAAGAGGCAGTACTTCAACACACACACGTTTGGCCCTTCCCCTTCCAGCAGGGCAAACGTCCTGCGCAAACCACACCTCGATGGCAGGCCCAGGCAGCCTCTCCTTGCCCTGTTAGCTCAGGTGAGGGCACAGTTGCAGACAGGCTGCGACGTGCATTTTCTCCACAAGAGGTAAGCCTAGTAGCCGGACTCCAGAGAGCAACGGCACTTCCTCCAAGAACAATGGCCTGTCCTCCGTGCCCGCTTACTAATATGCATCTGGCTTCCTTCTCTCTCGGACTGGCTTATACTTCCACACTCCATTCCCTGCAAAAATGCCAGGCCCTCAACTCGCTGGCTGTTACTTGCCCCAATCTGCACACAGAGGGTGCAGGCCTGACTCTGAAGGAACGAGCAAGCCCATGGCCTGGTAGGCCTGCCCAGGGGACAGACAACCTGCCCCACCTCACTGGCAACTGGCCCCATCAGTCACATGCCCTGTGTGCCTAGCTCCACCAACAGCCAACTTCTGTCCTGATTCTGCAGGTCAAGCAGGGGCTATGGAGAGGGTGTTGGGACTGACTTAAGTCCCGCTCTGGGCACTCATGAAGTGGAGAAAGGTCATCTTTTCATTCTCCAAATGTACAGCACCTAGCACAGTAGGGCAGAGTCTCGCCCAGTCTCCCCTAGGTGCTACCACAATGCAAATAAATAGTAAGTCCCCAAGATCCCCAAGGGAGGACCAACCAATCCACGTGGGAAGTTTCAAGTGCTGCAATGGTGCTGCAACCTTGGTTGTTATCTCAAATGCCAGGAATCTTCAACACCACAAGGGAGGTGGCGCCTGTGCGGAGCACAGTGTAGCTTCCCCTACAGATCGCACCTCTGCAAATGTCCCAGAGGGGGGACTACTGCAGAAGACAGCCCTGAGAGATGTTCACAGCACCTTGGCAGAGGGGCCCCCAATTCACCCTGCAGGCCTCTGAGGCAGGGCCAAGTTCTGGAACACCGCGGTTTGGAGTCTTTCGTTGTGGTGTGCCAAGCGCGGCTCAGTCCCACCCGGTCCCCAGAGGGCAGGGGTGTCTTGGCTGGTCCCCGAGGCTCAGCAGCAGGGCTGGTGCTGCACTCAGCACGCTGCTGAAGGAATCAGCGGGCCCGCCACAGCCTGCTGCATGGGCCTGTCTCTCCCAGCCCTGCCCCACACAGGCTGGGCCCAAGGAAGGGAGATCAAGGCTGCAGAGTGGCACAAACCAGCTGGCCAGGGGCAGGCACCCACAACAAGTGGCTTTAAACAAGTCAGGCATTTTAGCAGAAGCCAGAGGGCTTTCCAGCTGCCAGGTAGCCTCAGCACATGTGGACACTGTGCTCAATGCACAGCAGGCTCTCCGCCCCCTAAAAGGGCTGGAGGCAGGGCTCCTTGGTTAGGGTTACCAGATACCAAAGCATGGAAAGGAGGACAGAGAAGTACGAAAAGGAGGACATGGAGAAAATGTAGTATTAATATCTCCGCGCCCCTCCCCCCTCCCCCCGGAGTTTCCCTTCCAGGAGGGCAGCACAGCCCTTCCCTGAGGGAGATGGAGGAGCAGCTCCGAGTTCCCATCCGGGAGCGCTCCACACAGAACCCTGGCCTGGGACCTCTGCCCCGGCCAGAGCAGCTACCTGCAGAGCTGTGCTCATGAGGCTCCCAAACCATCATTCGCTGGCCAGGCCCAAGCCCAACACTTGCGCAGACACAGGGCAGGCACGTTGGAACGGGCATTGGGCGCAGGAGAGCAGCAGGGCCTGAGTTAGCAAGAGCACTGCCTGTCACTCCCCAGAATGGCAGGAACACCAGCGCTTCCCCTCCCACTCTGCCTAGAGCACCTGCCGGTGGGTGGCCTTCGGGAGAGGGGCAACAGCTGCCTGGGAGGATGGTGCCTTGTTAAGGGCCAGATCGCAGCAGGGCAGCAGCGCATGAAGAAGCGGCACTTGCAGAACACCTGGCAGGAGCTTGAGCAGGCTTTGCAATGGGGCCCATGGAGGGCACAGGGGCTGCAGGCTTGCAGACATACAAGGCTCGCTGGGGGGCCTTTGTACAGCTACGGCATGGCCCCACCCTGCCAGCAGGCCTCCTCCTGCCCTGAACAACCTCCAGGGCTCAAACACCCTGGCACACTCAGTCCTTGGCCTCATGATTGAGTCTGCAAACCAGCAGCAGCTCCCAGGAGCAGACCCCACACTCACCTCGCACCTGGGCGAGGACAGCTCTCAGCCCAGCCCCCAGGAACAAAGCAAGGTGGGGGGAATGGAAAATTGTCAGCCAAAACTCCCGTAAGTTTGCCAGAAACTCTGCGAAAGACTTCCCTCATCAACTCTGCTCACACGTCCATTTGTGGCTACAACTGACAGAAACAGGGAAAGGCGGCAAACCCGTGGAAGCAGGGAAAGGGAATGTGCTTTGGGTAGCCTTTAGGATCATGGAAAGGTTTCTACGGATGGCTTCTTTCCGGAGGCCGCACGCATGCATGCATTTCACTTATGAAGTAATCCCAGTAGGGATCTGACATCAGCATTCGTTCCGGCTGCTCAGGACTGGTCTTCAGCCAATAACAATCTCCAGTGTTGACCAGCTGCCATCTAAAGATTCAGTTATGTCAAGCTGAGCCAACAGGAAGCCAGGACCCTACGTGGATACTACTTGGCAGAACCCCAGGGCCCTGTCTGCAGACCCCTAGCCAAATGCCCCAGAGGGCCCATGTTTCACCAAGCCCTCAAGGGAGTTGTCAGAAAGAACTTCCTGCTGTAATCAATCCACTTCCTCACACATGAATAGGCTGAACGTCAGAGAGCTGGAAGTGGGCAGCCCAGCAGCCCGGCTGTAAATACCAGGCAGGAATGTTACACCAGTTTCTGTTGCTGTGTCTATTTGCCTCCCTCCGTTCCCAGCCAACAGGGCCGTGAATGGTAGACATGCCACCTGGAAGGTCCCTATCTCTCTGCTCCAGTGTGCTTTCATAGCACCTATGGAAGCTGGGGAAAGTAGAGAACTCCATAGCTTCCCAGATAATATTTAGGATGGGCAGAAAGGTTCATCCCTGAGCCCTGGGATGTTTAGGAAATGTATCCACTTTCCCCCAAAGAATAAAAGGCAGCAGAGCTGTCTGTGATGTGAAGGACAGGGTGGCTGCTACGGGCTGCTTTTCCCTTTTCAGCCTCACTTTTGATGCTCCCCAGCTCGCGGATACACAAAGCAGCTTGGTTATTAGCGGAGATAAACCAAGGGAGAGCCCAGCAGCAAACCAGACAACGGGATAGCTTGGAGTGCCAGAGGGTGACATCAGAGCAGGACTTTGCTCTGCAACCATATAGGGACAGACATAAAGTAGCTTTGGTGAACCAACCAAAAACCCAACGAACAATAAACAGTCCATCTTCCCTGAGCAGCCACCCAGCCCATTATTTCCACAGCTGCTCCCCCAGAGCTGACCCCATGCCAGGGCAGCGTGCCGAGCTCACCAACAGGTGGCGAGCAGCATGCAGGATATGGAGGAGTCCTGGCCTCATCCTGGGCACAGAGTGTCGGGGATAGAGACCAGGGAGGAGGAGAACGAGGCCCCCCTTGCTTGTTGTCTGGCTGGAGACGCCCACTCACGCTCGGCCTGTCGGATTGGAGTTCAGTCGCTGGCTCCAGGCAGAGGGTCTCTAATTTGGAAGGGGCAAGGAGCCTGCAGGTGGCTTCTGTTGAGTGTTTAGCACTAGGGGGTGGGGGGATGCCAGCTGGAGACAGATTCCCCGGCAGCTGCGTTCCAAGGTCAACTGTGAAGAGCCTGGCCGAGACTCTCCCCTGAGCAGGCCAAGCAGCTTTTGTATCAGTAATGTCCTTGTTGGCTTGATCAAGGGCTTCCCCACAACACTGGACATGAACCATGCCAGCTTCCAGGCTGAGCATTCAGGCCCCAGCAGGTTGGGATGCAGCTGGGACCTGAGTGCCAAGGCAGAAACTTCACACCTCAATTCATGCTGAAGGGGGCCAGCCGCACTGGGAACAGCCAGGTCTCACTCATGGCAGCAGGATGGCTGCGTCTCCCCCAGTGCTAATGGCACCAACACCAGATGGAGCTGCTCGCAGGCCAGATCCGGATCAGCCTCCATGAACCGCACCAGCTTAACACAGGGATTTGCTGCTGTTGTACCAACCTCCCCAGGGAAGGCCTAGGAAGTCCTGCACATGGAGAGAGAGGGACAGGGGCTTTGCAGGAGCACTCGGGCAGTCTGCCCCCAACCTGCAGCAGCTCCCCTGTAGTCTGAGGATGTGGATCCTACAACCCCAGCGATGTCGGGATCACAAACCTGCTGTCAAAGCCCTGGGGAGATGTGCCGCAAGGGCCCAGGGCACTGTTAGCAATGGCCCTGCTCTAGCCTTTGCCAGGACCGCCCATACTAGGCTGGACCTACAAGCGATATAGAGAAGGATGCAGCTGCCCAGGCCAGAGAGCAACTATTTGCTTTTCCTCGACAGGATTCTTAGAAACACACTTGGGGCCAAGGGGCTCCTGCTCTCTCTGCTACCTTTCAGCATCTATGGCGTACTGGCCAAGGAGAGCCCGCTCCTCAGAGCTGATGTCTCAACCAGCTGCCGAGAGCTTTCAGAGCACAGGTCACCATCAGCCAGCGCTGCGATCCCAGCTTGTCTGTCACAGGAGCCGGCAGCCCCACGAACCTCCTGGGGCTCGACCAGACCCGTGGCGGAATTCCCAGGGCCTGTTCCAGCGTTGCTGTGTACATGACGGTTGCCAGGGGAAAGAGCAACTGATTGCTGTCAAGCAGTTGCATGGCAATTAGTGCTCCTTAATGTGGAATCCCTTGATCACATAGTCCATGTGATCCAGCAACTGGCTTCCTGCTCCGCATACAGCTCCCGCCACTGACCTGTGGAGTGCCCGAGGCCACGCTAGATCTCCCAGGCAGCCTGTCTTTCACCCTAGCTCAGTGGTTCTCAACCTTTTGCAGGTCGGGACACACTTGGTGGCATATCGCGACCTTACAGGACACACCGGCCCACCCCCAGGCCAAATCCAGCCACCTCCCCGGCTCTCTGTGACACGCTAACCACTGTGTGGCGACACAGTAATGTGTCCCGACACAGCGGTTAATAACCACTGCACTAGGTGTCTGAACTCGGCTCAACCGCGGCTGGGCACCTGGGGAGGGGACAGACCCAGAGGTGCAGCCCAGAATGCAGTGCTCCTGGCTAGAGAAAGGCCTCCTCTTGGGCCTTGGCAAGGCCCCACCACCCTGGTTTTCACCCTGGGGTTGGACTGTCTGAACAAGGAGCATCTTCCACTCTCCCAGGCTGCCCTGCTCTGCAGACTCGGCCAAACTGAGCTTTTCCCCTGTAGACCACTTGCCCGGGTGCTAGGCCTCTGAGAGGTGAATCCCAGCATGCACCAAAAAACACAGCACTCCCCTGCAGCCAGTGTGAGCCATGCCTGCTCTTCATCTGGGAGGATGTGGCCCAGGCTTCTCCTCTGTGCAATGCTCCGAACACAGGGAGAGACTGCAGCACACCTGCTCCATAGTGAATGGGATTTTCCTCCCCCGCTCCTCCCTGGTTGGCACCATGCTGCTGAAAAAGCTGTTTAATACCGATTATTAAAGTGACAAGGCCTTGGATGACTTGGGCTAAGTGCCCACTTTCCCATGTGGATTTATTTCTTTATCTTCTTTTATAGACTCCTATGAGCTAATAATTCTCTAACCCGGAAGCTGCAGCCACCTTGGATTTTACCAACATTTAACTGTGGTGTTTTCCAACTGCAATGGGCTTGGTGGTTCCATAAAAATAAACTCACATGTCAGAAACTGTACAGGCATTCAGTAGTCAGATTCGGCAGGAGAGGGCTGGGGGTCCCCACCAAAACATTGCCAAACAGAGCAAGGAATAGTCTCATTCATTAGTATTACAGTTGCAGCCTACAGGCCCCGTTGAGATCAGGATCCCATGGCACTAGGTGCTGTACATACATACTGTAAGAGAAGCCAGAGAAATTGGCTGCGGGTTTCAGGTTATTGTAGCAATGCAGGTTTGTGTGTGTACACCAAGATGTGTTACAGAAGCAGAATTTTGCTCCCAACCAGCTTTTTGGTGCCATGTCAGCTGCTGCTTAAGTGAATGGGAGTCACTGTCAAGAGGCAACGAGGCAGAGACAACACATGAACAGAACACGTTGTTTGCTATACAACCCTGTGTGCAAAGAACAAAGAAGCGATTCCCATGACCAGGCCAGGTGAAGCAACACAGATTGCAAGGATACGGAGATTTAAGAGCAGCAACAAGTGAGCACAACCCTCCCTGAGAAATCCAGAAAGAGTTGAAGAGCTAAACAAGGACTCAGCTCCCTCTCAGTGCTGAGCTGCAGGAATCAAATGTGGGAAAAGGACCAGCAGTGCCTTTCTCAGCTCTACGCTGGAGAGGGCACCGACCCCCAATTCCCTCCCGCCTCCCACTAAAGGGGAGTTAAGAAGTTATAGATCAATAAATCAAAGCACTGGTTGTTCGCTCCTACTTTCTGGGCCAATGGGACCAAATCTGCCCAGCCAAGAGGTCACATTGGCAGTCTGAGGACCACCCTTAATTAGTGCAAAGGAGACTAAGGGAAAAATCACAGCCTTCAATGCCCCTTGACGGCCGAAGCATTATAAGCTGGGACTTGTAGGCTGCACAGCTGCATGACAGACCAAGGCAGGTGAAGGCCAGGTTGCATAGCTCCACGGCCACTGTTTCCCTAGGGGGAGGTGGCCACTCTTGAAAGGGAATGAGATGCTGGAAGAGGCTCACTGCAAGAAGGACCAGGGGGACTCCTGGAGGCTGCTCGGCTGGCAAAAGTCACCTAATAGACTCTTTCACCCTAACTGACTTTTCTGGAGCAAGTCCCCATTTTATTTACTCTAGGCCACTTGGCAGCACCTGAGCAGGGCTCAGCCTGAGGGAGAGAGGTTCCCAAACTCAAGTTTGGATCACAAAGGGCATATTAACTTGAAGCACCATGACTGTGAATTCTGGCTTGTGGCCTTCAGTTCTGGTTATGCACCACCTGGGGGGCGGGGAGGGGGGGAAGGAGCAGGTTTCTTTACTTTGAGACAGCAAAGGGCTTTGCATTTGCTGGTTCTTGGACAGATTTCTCCTTTCACGCTGCACAGGAATTGAAATCTCCAGGCCATTCCTCCCCTGTGCTTTAATCAAGCTTGATAACAATCTCATTAAGTGCTAGTACTTCATTTCTGTCATCAGCACTAACGCACGATAAGAATGTAGCCGTCTGGCGTTATAATAAAATTATATTCCCCCATGTGCTTTAAATTGATTTTCAATATAAAGGGCGGTGAGCGCCGAGCACCAAGCCTTGCCAACCACTCACTGCTTCCTCTTCTTTTATTTCATCTTGAATTTTGCCTGGCTGTCGAGAGGTGCCTGAGTGACCTTCCTCTCTAGCCCATTCAGCCCTCATAACCCCCAAGACCTTGTCTTCACTGCGAAACACGAGTGCTGGTTTCTGGAGAGAGACGGCACCTCAGTAAAACAGGCACAGTCAGCACTGTCTCCTCGTTTGCCTCTCAGACACCTCTCTTCCCTGTGTTGGCACCACAGGACAGCAGCACACGCGCTAGTTCACTACCCTGAGTAAGACGCTCCTTTTTTTAGCAGAGAAGACAAGGCCTTAGACTCAGGGCTCCACTGAGAGCTATGAGCAAATGGACTGATGCTCCTCCACCACATCTCACCGAGGGTCTGCTGAGCAGTTCATCAGCTAGTTAAAAACAAATGCCCCATGCCCCCCACATACCACCTTTCATCTTCAGCAGCTTCCCACTGGATTCAAAGCACCAGCCAGAGGACAGTCTTAACCTCTCAGCTTACCAACTGGAAATTTGGAGAGAGCAAACCAAGACCACGAAGAGAACCTTGCGTTTTTAAACTTTATAAAGGAAAACCCAGAAATTCGCCAAGATCACAATGAGAAATAACATCAAATGCCCCTCTTGGAAAATAATAAACTGTAGAACACCATCACAGTAAGAGAAATTTGTCAACACCACGCTGTGACCCACCCAAGAGAGTCTTAACTTCTCCTCTCCCATGCTGTAAAGTCTAGCTTTATCCCTGCTGCCCTCTCTCCAGAGGCAATGCTGCTTTGACTCCCCTCTGCATTGACTACACCTCTTCCCAACAGGTCCGCCTGACGACAGCAGCTCCTCACCCGGAAGGCCAGCCCCATTCCCCAAGTGCCCAGACAGCATTCTCCCAATAGCATCCCAACGGCCAACCTCACCAGTCATATGCTCTGTGCCCCTCAGAGCCAGGCTCCTTGCACATGGCTCAGCTTCCCCTCTAAATCCTCTTTATACCACATGGCCAACTCTTTTCACCTCCTTCTTCTCCAGCCACCCTCCACCCGCTCCCATCAGGTGGCTCCCAAGGCCCCGGCCCCTCATGCTGCCATCTCCCGGGCTGGCTCTCCCTCCAGTGCAGTCTGTGCTGCTGCCCCATAGCTGCAGGCTCTAACATTATCTCTCTCGGTCAAAACCGATGCAGGTGCTATACCAGGGTTACTGCACTGGACCAGAACCAGAACCAGAAGGTGCAGTCCAAGAGCATGTGACCGTTAGGACAGTAACAGTCACATCAAAGTCACCGTAGATATCAAAGCCCTGTGCATGTGCAGTAAGCAACAGCCCCTGGCCCATCCAAACAGAGAGGGCAGACACAGGCTGGGAGGGGGATTATTACTACCCCACATTACAGATGGAAACTGAGGCACAGAGATATTAAGTGACTTGCCCAGGATTAAAAGGGGAGTGTGTGGCACAGCAGGCAACTCAGCTGAGTTCTCTCTTTGCCACCCGGCCGTCCTTTCACATTGGAAGTGAGGGGAGGCTCAGTCCGTCTGTTTGATTCCAGCACAGAAGTGAGTTGCTGTTTGCAGACAAGCTAGACACCATCCACCTGACTAGCTCTGAAGGAGATGCTGAGCAGGGGAGCCGAGTACCCACTCAGCCAAGGGCGAGAGAGCTGGAACCACACCCGCCCCTTGCATACAGCTCTGGACCTCCTGGAAAGCTGCTATTGAGTGCCTTGTCTGCAGTTCCCCCCCTCCCAGCTGCAGTCCTAAGGGGCGGGAAGCACTGTGAAGCACTAGGAAATGCCTGTACGAACGAAGCAAAATGGAGTGTGCTGCTGCATTAGCAAAGGTTAAAACCGGCCTTCCCATCCCCCTGCATGCCCAGTCCAGCTTCCTCAAAATATTTCCAGAAGCATTAGTGTAGGCTTCCAAGCCAAGCCAGCCCCTCTCACTTTAACCCTGGCCTTTCTCCCCCAACTCTTGCTCACCTGTGGGTGCCACTGAGCAGAGGCACCTTTCTCAGAGCAACAAACGCTCAGGGCAGCAATCACCGGGTGAAAGTCTCAGTCAGTTTCCTAACGGCCTCAAGGCTATGCAGAGTGACCCCAACTATGTGCTCACAGCCCTCCTCCTGGACATCTCGGCACCTCCCAGGTCCTCCTTATGCTAAGTTTGCAAACTCAAAGACGAGTGCCTGGAATCTCTAAGGTGAGCCCAGAGTTGCTCTCTGTCACTGCTGGCCCTTTACACGGCCCCAGCCCATTTCTGCTCCCGGGGGCTGTTTGTGTGGGCTGTGTGCCCCAGCACATGGGGGGGCTGTTTCAGGCTGAGGTCACTGGCCAATATGTGGAACCTGATTTCTGGACACAGAATAAATATACAGCAATGATGGGGATTTCAAGCCAGCCCCCACTCAGGCCTGACACACCAGGATCTCCTGCAACATCTTGCAAAGTCAGGCAACCTGATGCAAGCCAGCCTGGGCAGGGCAAGCGAACCACATCCAGATAGTCCTTAGAGCACCTGCATACTGCCCACCTTGCTGGCTCCTTTAGTCACCTTCCACAGCCTCGTCTGCAGTCTAGGCTTCCCCTTTCCACTGCAGTGAGGACAGGCGCCAGTCTGCTTTCTCAGCTCAGCCCTCACATATGGGTCATCCATGCCCCACAGCGCCTGCCCGTAACCTCACTCTATCTGCTGGAAGGCAGCCAGGATTCTGGCTCCCTCCTTTGGCCTGTGAAAGGGAAACAGCCTAAAGGCAGCCTAATGTGCCAGTATGCAAATGATACTATAGGCCGTTAACCCATCCCTCCGCAGGCCAGGAGAGCGATGACTGGTGTCCCAGGGCCCTGCTTGTCCAAACAAACTCACACCTCCAGGAAATACAGCTCCTCTCTCGGGGTGGCAGCTGGCCGGGGATCACAGCTCGTGCAAACCAGCAGCCACGTACCCAATCCCCCCTCCCCATCAGCATGTCCATTCACTTGTCCCTAGCTCAGACATGAAGGGCCACAGGTCCATCCTCAAGGGTGAGAGCAGGAATCTAGTGGGCCAGCATGACCCAGTCAGACCCAGCAGGCACCTCTGCTTGGCTCCCGGGCCAGCAGCTCCACAAGATGCAGGTGACTCAGGCTGACAGCTCCAGAGATAGGTCCATGCTGCTGGACATCAACTACAAGAGAGCCAGGGGGCATGCCTGACAGAACCCATGCGGCAGCAGATGCTGGCTGGCTGCAGTCACGTCACATGTACATACGGGGGGTGAGGGGACAGGCCACATCTCCCTCACTTCCCAACAGCCCTCACCCCATCTATGTCCCCTACATGCCACGGTCACGCACAGCCAGAGTACCAAGCAGAGACTCAATATACATACCACCAGCCCAGATCCCTCCACTCGACACCCACACCACCCAGAGCTCCAACCCCATCACAACTCTGGCCTTGATCCCACCACTCACCTGTCAATGGGACAGCCGCACTGTGGCATCAGACGTTGGCCCAGCCTACACCCTGGCATCAGGCCTTTTGCCTCCAGCTCTGCAGCTGATCCCCCCGAATTGGTCATGCCTCTCCACAGCCGCCCCCGAGGCTAGCAGATTCTTGGTACTGGTGCAGACTGCAGGCAGGGTTTGTGTGGCCAAAGGGAAAGGCAACATCACCTAGAGAACGCAGCATTGGCCTCCACAGGCCACACAAGGCAGCCAGAGAGTGGGAGAGTTGGTACGGGGTTTTATTGTGTTCCAGCAACGACCTCCCGCTTTCCACTCCCTGATCTCTGCACCTGCCCTCCTCACATCTTGCCCTCCCCCTCCGCACGACCAGGGGAGACAGTCTCATTCGTTCTTTCAATGGGCGTCTCCACATCAGATAGGCCCATCACCTCTAGGTATCCTGCTGCAGGGCGAGAAGCCCCTGTGTGCACAGCCAAGACAGCAGAACAGCTGAGTGAATGCAGGCCGCAAAGCCACATTACTCATCTTCTCCCACCCCAGCCCCCCACTGTTAGCCCCAGGGAAGCCAACATCTCCTTAGAAGGCTTGTGCTGGAAGGGGGACTCCAGGATACAGCAGCAAGAGCTAGAAAATGAATCAGCCACAGCCTTGCCTGGAGCAGTTCTGACAACCCTCTCAAGTGAGTCAGCCCTTCAGCTAGAGTCTGTAACCCATTAGCGAGTCCATGTAAACTCATTTGTTTGCCACAGAAGAGGAGGACAAGCCGAGTCACTTTCTAACAAGTTTCCCCAAAGCTGCCTGCGTCAGCTGGGATCCCCGTTCTCTTTCTCCAGGAAGGGCTGCCTCACAAGCACCCAAGCAGCAGACAGCTTCAGGGCTTATACCACGCTCCCTGCACAGGCAGCTGGAGCCTCGACCCCTGGAAGATGGCCAGCCGCGTGTTGCTCTGGGAGCCCAGGGTCTCTGGAGAGGTTCCCAACATGCAGCCTGGTTTCAATCAGGTCACAAACACTGTGGCAGGCCTGCGCTGAGTCCCAGCTGAGCCAGCAAGCTCAGGGGTACAAAGAGAGTGAACCCGGGGCTCAAGTGGGGTGGTGAGCTGAACCTCTCCAGGCCGAGATTCTTTCCCTGAACCAGGCCAACTAAAGTGTGCATTTCCGCCCAGAGCATCTCCCCTGTTGTCCAGCTCCCTACTTAGAACTGGGATCTGAGAGCGGTCCTGGGTGTTAGTGTCGCTCTCTCCGTGTCTTACTGGGTACAACAGGCCAGACACAGTGGTGATGGGTGCTGCATAAAAATCCCGAAGAAATAAATCAACACAGCGTGGCTCCCTTCTGCTTTTTGGAGCCCTCCTTCATCATGCAAACCCTGACAGGGCTCTGCCTTTGGAACCTCCTGGTAAACCCCCATCTGCATCCTTGTGCCCAGCCTCCCTCTGTTCCCACAAGGCCACTGCAGAGGAGAGAGGTCTTGGCTTTGCGGGGTGGAAGGGGTCCAGTCAGCCAACCAGCCCCTCACCTGAAATGAAACCAGGGGAGAGCTCCACCTACACACATACAGCCAGACTTTTTGCTGCCCTGGACTGGAGTGCAACACCTGTTCTCTCACAGTGCCTGGCTGCTCTGGAACCAGATTTAGCCGCCTGTTCCACCCACGGGGCTGGGAGGAAGTCCACAAGCCACGTGGCACCTAGGAGCTCCACTCTCCTCCCACTTCCAGTGGGGGACGAATGGCAAGACGGCACTGAAGTCAGTAAACTTACCCCAGTGAGATGCTATTACCCACAGAGGGAACATCTACGCTGCAAACAAACCCACAGCAGAGAGTCTCAGCATCCAAGTCAGCTGACTCAGGCTTGGCTATTCAGCTCAAAATAGCAATGTAAACCTTTCCCTTGGGCTGGGGCAGCAGGTCTGGAACCCAGCAAGGAGGCGCGTCTTAGAGCCTATGCCCCAACCCAAGGGGGAAGATCTACACTATTAAAGCCCCACAGCATGAGCCGAGTCAGGCGACCATGGCTCAGATGCACCACTGCGGGATTTTTGTTCTTTCTGCAATGTAGACATAACCTGCTTCTCTAGCCCCCAATGTAGTCCCCCAAGTCTGGCTGCTCCAGTGCCAAACACCATGGCTTGCAGCAGGGCAGAATACAACTGCATTAGGTGTTTCCACCAGCTCAGCTACAAACCCTACATATGGCCAAAAGGCAGACTCTACCCTGCCTGCAAGATATCGCTCCCAGGGCACCACAGGTCCTGCTTGGCGCGGCCAGCTCTCGCCAGCTTATCATCACGAGTCTCATCATATTTCGGGTTTTTCTTGAAGCCCCTGCTCCTGGAGTCAGGGGAGTAGGCAAGACCCTCAACTGTCATTAAGGTATGCGAGGTTAACCACCCTCCTGGGTGTGGAGAACAGTAGGAAATGCACCCCATAAAGGCTCAAAAACCAGAAGATGAATCAATGAAAACCACTCCTTTATCGAAGTGTCCCAGGCCGGTGAAGCAGACTGCTCTCCCAAGCCACGCATGGCCCAGGGCAGGAAAGCCAGGCCTGGCTACACTGGGGGTGGGCAGGTAAAGGCACTCAGGCCCAGCTCTGCACTGTGGCTCTGGGGTCGGTTGAGGTTTTGATAAAAGCATTAAAGAGTGACTGACAATCCTCTGAGAAGGGGCTTCGCTGGGCTGTCTAATCCCTCCCTAGTCCTATAGGGGATTGGGAGGAATTAGGAGTCACCCTCCAATATCAGCCTGGGGGTTGTGGGAGATGAAATTCATGGCGGTCCCTGAACAGGTCACCAGCACAGGGCCCTTCCGACTGGTCACCCGGCCACAGAAAACCTACTGAGGGCTCGCTCCCCTCACCATGGTAAACGAGCGGGTCAGCACCAGAGAGGAGCATTGCATCCACATGGCTCCACTCACCATCTCGCCCACACCACCTCCCACTTGCCCTTGGTTTTATGGGGAAGAAGATCATCTCACGCTCCTCCTGCTCCTTCAGACCCCAAGGCATTTTCCAGGCCGCCTGGCAGTGAAGAAAGTGACATGGAGCTCACGCAGGGGCACCGGAAAGCAGCAGACGGCCCATAGCCAGAGGCTCTTGCACCACCAGAGCACTGCAGGCCAAGAGCTGGGTTGGCACTGATGCTTTAATCCCTAATCTAGAACAAGTCCTGGGACACTTGCCCGTCCCAAGCCTGGAATCTACCTAGCCCCTTTTACAGCCCTTCTCACACTTACTCATGGGGCAGGGAAGGCTTGTGAGCCTGTTTTACAGAGGAGATAAGTCACTCACACAGGTCAATGGAACCCGGCTCTCAGTCTAGTGCCCTGACCATTAGCCCGTCCTTCCTATCGCTGAGCTATGGGGCAAGAGAGGCCAGGAGACACTGAGGGTCAGCCTCAGGATCTGCCCTGGTTCTCCTTGTCTTACCTAGCCATTATATTCCCCCCCAGACACACACACAGCAGCTACATGTAGCCAGGAGACAGAATGAACAAAGCTGCAGCCTGGTTTGATTTTGGGCAGGCAGAGGGAAACAAGAGCAGAGAAACGGCCAGACATGCTGGGCTTTTCACGCCGCTTTGGTCATCTGCTCCCCTGCTGCTGGGCTAAAGCATGAACTAGTCTGGGACTGAAAACGGCTCAAAAAGCAGCTCCACAAATTCTTTCCAGCATTGGGAGAGCCAGCTGGAAATGCCATTGAGAACCAGGAGCAGTGCCCAGGGTTCACCTTAGGGGTCACTCATTCAGAGGGCAAAGAGTTCAGCAGAGGCCAGCTGAGGTGAGGCATGATTTTAGGCTTTCCCTCCACAGGCCTTTCGTGAGCACAGAGAGCTCTGAAAGAGTAGCCGAGCCACAATCTGGGCTGAAAGCAGCCCCAGGCTGTAGAAAAGGCCAGTCCCAGTCCCAGTCCCCAGGGATACTGCACAGAGCTGAGGCAGGCTCAGAGATGCAAGGGACCCACTGAGCCTCGGCATCAGAACTGAGGTTTGGCAACGTGGGGCCCTGCCATCTACCATGCTAGTGCAGTTGAGGGCGCAGATTCTTCCCTGTTTGAGCGGGGAATGCCTTGACATCGCAACTTCCCTCCAAACAGAGACCTGGATCCGGTATGTACCAGGCCCCTTAGCCTCCACCCCTGCAAAGTAGGTTGAAGACAGCCCAGTAGGACTTCAACTATCCCTCCTCAAAGATGCCTTCCCTCAGAACCTTTGCACAACCGCTGTGCCCGACCAAACCCCTTGGACACCATCACCCAGGGCATAGAGACACCATCACCCTGTGTCTCTTCTCTTCCCAAACTCACTTCCACCAGCAAGTGGCCCATCTAACACCAGTTATGCACTGAGGGTCTGTACTAACAGGGGCAACTGGACCTCTATAAACACCTCTGCCTCTGCTGGTAGGATCTACTCCTGCAGGAAAGTGGGAGCTGGGTGGAGATCAGCCATTAAGTTCCAAGGAGATCTGCAGCCAGGCGATTTAAATCTTGGTGGAAACACATAGGCTGGGATGAAAGCAAGAGACCCATTTCCCTGTGCGTTAGCAGCTGGCCCCGGTTCCTCTGTGCTCCGTAAACATTGCCAGGCACGCAAGCCCTCTGTTAGCTAGCGTACGCCTCGCAGGAACGAAACAAAGCACAGACCTGAATGCAATGAGGGGAGCTACCAGAGGACGGGGGAGGGAGGCAGACCCACACATAAATAAATGTTCCTCGCATGAAGTTTTATTTCTTTCCTGTCAGGGGAAGGACGTGGTCATGACAGAATCTTGGAGGAGGAGGACAGAGTAACGGCCCAGAGGAAATTATGCATATTCAGAGCTTGGAATTAGCTTTCCAAGCCAAGACTAAGTCCGGCTGTGCCAAGGCAATACCCCTGGGCCAAGGAAGCCGGAGCAGTGGCAGCCTGATTCCAGCGCCAGTCTGTGTGCAAGACCAGGGGGAAGATCATTCGGGACCCAGCAGAGGGAGCCTGGTGCCCAGGATGGGATGGAAAAGAAAGGCCTGTCAGCAGTTGAAGGGGGCTGCAGATAAGCGGAGTCCTCCCAGTGCAGGTCTGCAGAGCACCAGGGCAAAGCCTATTCCCCACCACAGGAAAGCCTGTCACTCGTGGTCTGTGAGAGCTGGGTAGAACCATGGAGGACAGGCCCGTCTGCCATTGCAAACCCAGTGACTGTGCTGTTTTGACATCACACACCAATAGGCCTGGTGCGCTCGGGAGCACTAGAGGCAGGTGCAGACAGGCTCCCCTTTCCTAGAAGCCACAACTCAAGGCAGATGAACAGGGGTAAGGGGGAGGCAGGAATCTCTTGCTACACCCACTTAGAACATGCTCACCCCAACCCAGGGAACCTGCAGCTCTGCCACGTAATCCTGCTTGTGTGCCAAGCACTGACTCAGGATGCTGGCCAGGCCTCGGCAGAGCAGGGTCGTTGGTGCATGCAGAACGCCTGCTGGCCACAAAGCACCCCACCACCTGTGTAGGACCTCACCATCGCCGGAGCTCACTGGTTAAACAGAAAGGCGAGATCAGCTGAGTTTCCTTTGTTCACCCTGTTGGCTTGTCTGTGCTGCGGCCTGCCTAGCCTTCTGGTAACACCCGCCGCAGTGACTGCCTGCACGCAGGCCCAGGGGGTGACTTCAGGACATTTGCCTCCATTTTGAACCTGCAGCCGCTCACCAGGAGCCTGCACAGGCCTGGATGGCTGAAGGCCGTTACCTGGCGTTGTTCCCTGAAAGGACTCCACTCAATGCTCTTGGTTCAGCCTCAGAGCCATCAGTGTGAAATAGACAGGGAGGGCTGCACGGGACTCTCCTGGTGCATCAGCCCAGCCATGTGTCTCCAGAGGAAGAGAAGAGCACCGTCCGTGTGTCAAGTTTAGAAACAGCAGAAGCCCTGTTTGTTCGCATGGATGTTAAAGCTACCATAATGCAATCAGGGCTGTTTTTATTGAATTAGTGTCAGGGCCCCAATGTGCGGGGCACTGCACAAACAGGGGACAGCCCCTGCCTCAAAGAGTTCCCAACTTAAACCAGCAAGACAGACGGGGAGAGAGAAAGTCTGTGTGTAGATATGATATTTCCTTGTGCATGCACTCGCATAGGGTGAGCTGCATTTCAGCAAAGCTGTGTGTAAAATGCTTTGGGAACCTTTTGACAGGAAAGGGGTATAGAAGGACTGCAAGATAATTGATTAGATATTGACAGAAGGGAATGTCACGGACAAAGGTTTGTTCTTAAAATAGGTTACTACTGGTATCTTAGGGTGCATCTACACTTATAAATTAAGTTGACTTAAGCAGGCTTAAGTCGACTTAATTTACTCTGCGTCTACACTACATTTTCTTTAAGTCGACTTAAGCTGCTGCTTAAGTGGACTTAAGAAAATTTTTAATCGACTTTATAAAATCTAGTTTAAAGTCGACTTTACTGGCTAAATTGACTTTATTAAGTTGACTTAGCCATTGTAGACACGGATTAGCCCTAAGTCGACTTTAAGGGCTCCCAGGGCTCTCCCACTGACCTCCCTGCCAGGGTGGCTGGCACAGCCAGAGCCTGGCATGCCCACCCACAGGGCAGGATACAGCCCTGCCCATCCTGCTCCTGTACTCTGCCCCTGTCCCTGTCCCGCTCAGCCCCCACTGTACCCTTGTACAATGGGGTAAATGCTGAGCCCCCATGCACTTTGAAAGGGGTGCTCCCCCTTCCACCTTGGACCACTTCCAGGTCCACCTAGCCCCTAGAAGTCAACTTAGGCATCCAGTGTGGATGTTCTAAGTCGATTTGGCAAGGTAAATCGACCTAATTTTATAGTGTGGACATGCTAAGTCGACTTAGCAAAGTCGACTTATTTGGCCAAGTGTAGACATATCCTTATCTCCAGTCCCACAAAACCTCACTCTCCACGTCTCATATAATGACAATGTAGCGAGAGCTTTAGGTGTTGAGAGTGCCTTATGAGCGCCACTCAGCTCTTGTAAACGCCTCAAGAGCCTGGCTGGCCTCACAACCCTTCCAGTTTTACACAGGTTAACTGAGTCGCTAAGGGCCCCTGGTGGTGGCCCTGGAGCTCACGGCATTCCTGCCCCTCCCACGAGGCCACGCTGCGTCCAGAGGAATCGCTTGCTCCAGAAGAGGTGGAAGTCACAGTGGGATGGTGGTGCTGTCTGGGAGGAGTTGGCTGTAGAGGTCGTTCAGAGCTTGTTGCATGGCACACAGACTCATCTTGCTTTCTGGCCTAGGGGAAACGTCACCCATGTAATGCTGCAAGCCCAGCTTGTGCCTCGGGGACCTACTCAATGGCCACCACAAGGTTAAGTGTTGGCTCTAAACAAGGAAGGGGGCCTTCCTAAACCGGTGCAACATCCAAACCCTACCATAGAGCCATAGCAGCCGGGGCAAGGCCTGGGGACTCCTAGCAGCTCTGTGCATTTGCAGAAGAGGATCCAACACTCCAGCTGTAAGCCCGGGGGAGGGGGGGGGGCAGGATTCAGCTGCCAGCTCCTCACCAGCCCCCACCTTGTGGCTCACTGGAGCAAGCAGCATTTGAGTCTGACCTGGAGCCTGTGAATGCAGGGAGCCAATCTGGCAGCATGAGGCTCGATCTCTGTGTTCTGAAGGGAGAAGAGAGCTCCCATCAGGCTGTGTATCCTAGTGGTAAGAGCATGGGCTGGGGTCAGGCCATTCCCAGCCCAGCCCCTGACTTGCAGGGTGCCTGCTCTTGGGCAAGTCACTTCAGGAGATCTCATTTCTGTCTCTGCAAAACAGGCTACACCCCACCGGCCTGCCAGGAAGGGTTAACACGAGTGCTCCCAAACCCAGGAAGTTTAGGGTAGCTGCAACGGGGTCCCTTTTTTGTAACATCAAAGGCAATCAGCTCCTGGAAAAATGCCATGCTGGGACACCCCTACTGGCAGGCTGGCACGGCTCGTCTCTATACAAGCCTGAAGCTCTCAGTCATTCCAGTCCCCAGTGCCTGCAGACCTCAGCCCTGCCTTCCTTCCCCAGATGCCCGGTCCTCCTCTCCTGCCATGGGAAACACAGGCCGAGAGCTGGGTAGGGTCCGTCCTGCACTGTGAAGGCACACGGCCACAGCCAGTGTTTGCCTTTTAGGTGTTTCCCCAAGGCAGGCTGAGGGGCCCAAAGCACTCACTGAGCTTCTCTCTGACTCCATTTCCACCCCAGTGCCAGCTCCCCATTCCTGTTGGGGACCAGCAAATGGGGCCGGAACCCTTGCTGAAAGGCCCGTGTCAAGAGAGGGATGAGGCTGGAGCTCAGACCCAGCTGCAAGGGAAAGAGGAGCTTAAATCAAATACGATTTCTAACAGCTCTGTTGCGGACAGATCTCCTTATTGAGAAGGGGAAACCTCCCTCAGAGAGTCAGGTCCGGCTCTGGTGCCTGAGGGGGCACGTCTGCTGAGACAGACATTTGGAACTGCCAGGCACGAGTAAGCAAGGCTACGTCCTGCTGGAGCTAATACACAGGCTGCGCAGTGCAGCAGCCAAGATCTTCAGGGCTGAGACTGGCCCCTAAGCCAGGAGATTTAGCCACAGGATGCTCTCACGACTGGATAGGCAGAGAATGGGACAGGCTCACAGAGACTGTACCAATACTTCAGAACCTGAGGCAGGTTTGGATCTGGGATGGGACCTGATGCTTATCAGCATAACTAAGAGCTATGTACCAATGACACCAGCCTGTCCCATCCCCAACAGCTATCTCTGGAACATCTTCCCAACCTGCCCCTCCCTGAACATGGGGCACCCTCCTGAGCTGAGCAATGAGGCATATCCCCTGGAGGTAATGAAATTCCTCCCAAGATCTACCTGGGACAAGGAACTAGCTCAAAAGTTGTGGCAGGAGGAAGCTGGGGAAAGGAGACCAGTTTCCTGGCAACTTGTACCATCTTTCCCTGCTGCTTGGTCTCATACAGATGGTATTTTCTCTTAGGTCTGTACAGCCCCTAGCACGTTGCAGGCACTAGCGGGAACAGCCAGCACCCTCCATGCAGTTTCTCTCTCCAGCTGTTCAGATGCTCATGCTGCCTGCAGAGCCAGTATAGCTTGCAGCTTCCTGCAACACAGCAAGTCCACCAAGACACTGGCTCTTGCGCCTGTCCAAACTGAGCCATCCCCACACCCGTCCCCACCACTGCCAACCCACTGCACCGTTCCCAGTTAAAACAATCCCTGATGTTTGCTTCTGCAACTATTTCAGCTTTCACTAAAACCAGCTTTCATTAAAAACAAAGTCCATTTCTAAACCTTGCTTTTGGCTAGAAAAGCTATAAAACTGGGACCCAAAAGTTCAGAGAAGGCCTCAAAATGGACGAGAAATTCAATTTGCATTTGAAATCTCATGATTTTGGGGGCCTGACTTTTGAACATTTGGAACCAGCACTCGCCAGGAGCTCCTCGCCTTGAGCAACCAAGGAAGGGCAGGGGTTTGTGTTTCCCCAACACCTCTTGCAACCTCCTGGCCGGGGTGGGAAATTCCTGCACCAAAGACCCAGCTAAATCCCCGGCTGATGTCTGGAAACCTCAGCTCCGGCTCGCCTCAGTCACACAGGACTCTCTTCCCTCTCAAAACAGGATCACATCCCACAACACCTGCCGATGTTGCTGGGAATTCCCACCATCGCTTCCTGTCCCCCACAACACTGGGGTTATCCAGGGTGCCTGCACATCTGCCCCAGCAGCCTCTTCTCACCAGGGAGGTCACTGCACAACCTGACCAAACACAGCTCGCTCTTAGCTCCTCCCTGCCCGGGCTACATTCTCCAACAGGAAAACCACTCAGTCCCGCGACGTCCATAAGAATGTTCCTGGCATGTAGCACACGGTGATCCCACCACACAGACACGAAGCGGAGTGCGGGACAGCTGGCTCTCTTTATTTTTCCTTCTTGCAGCTATAATGAAATCCAGCACCGGGAAGCTAAAGTGTGCCGGAAACTACGATGCAGGAGTAAAGGGGGGAAGCGGGGTCTCTCCTTCTATATTCTATTACATATTTGTATCATGGTTTTTTTTAAGGAGACCTTACTCTAAAGTTCCTTAGCCGCCCTTAAGTTTGTTCACTCTCTCCAAAGACCATGTGAGAGCTCACGCCAGGGAGCAAGAGGGGAACAGAGCCACTGTAACTACAGGGCTGCGGCACTCCTCGCACATCTGCTGCATCAGGTATTTGGGGATAGGGAAGGAGCACAGCGCTTGGAAGGAGATCCTCAGAGAGCACGCGGGGAGCAGTGCTCGAAAGTGGAGCGGGCTGCAGCTGGGCGCCACGTTCTGACAGCTGCATGCTTGTGCACTCTAGGACACGGCACGCTTGATGTCGGGCAGCCAGGCTGTTGTGACTGACAATAGCAGGGACGCAGGCAGATCTCTAGCTCCGAGACAGCACAAATAGCCCTCGTTGCTGTTGGTTGCAGTGGGCCTGACTCCCTCAAGCTTTTGCCTCCTCTCATTGCAGGCACCAGGTTTTAATCCATTGTGACCCAGCGCTGACAGCCCCATTCCTGAACTCAGGGGATGGGCCTGCCAATCACAGACCAATGGATTGACAGCACATAAACGCCTGCCCTTGGTAGGGCCTACTGGGTGCTTTCCTTGCCCCTCGCAGCCGGAACATCTCCCTCTGGTGTAACATCAGGTCTGCAAGGCGCACACTCACCTCATTAACACTACCAGCAGCTGGGTTAGCTTGTGGTGCTGGTGGCCTGCAATGCCCAGGAGGTCAGAGCAGGCGAGGTCATGGTCCCCTCTGGCCTTAAACTCAGTTCTGTTCCAGCTCTGGCCTGACTGGCTAGGTGACCATAGGCACGTCACTTGGGGTCCTCCCTTCAAATCGGCGTAGGTAAAGCTAGGCACCTAACCCCATATTGAGGCTCCTATGCAAACAGGGCAGGCTTCCAGTGGGGGAAGCCCAGCTGCTGTTGAAACCAATATGGGTTTGGGGGGCTCCTTGGACCATCCAAGCTGAGCCTGGGGTGCCCATCTGTACAGTGGGACAATTCACCCCTGCGCCCTACGGGTGTGTGAAACTCAGCCAGGTACTTAGAGAAGAGTACCCTGGGCTCATCACTGTAGGCTTGTGGCTTCCTATGCCCTTGCCTGCAGTAGGAAGGCCAGCTCAGCCCCTGCACCATGGCAGCTACCTTTCACCAGTGCCAGGCTGACCTTTCATGCCCTCTGCCCCTCCAAACCCAGCGGCACAGGTCTGACACTCACTCTGCCCATTCCCCTACCTCGTCCTGTTTGTTCCGTGATTGTCAGGGGACATCCTAGCCTTGCAGAGAAAGCCGTGCTTGGATCAATGGGGAATGGTGTCTACTCAATGGTCTGAGTTCAGGCCTGGAGAAAGATGTGGAGGGTCAGCTCCTCCACTGAGCTCCAGGGTGGGCCTGGGATTGTGGCACAAACTCCCCCAAGAGCTAAGGACGCCTCCACCTTCTGCTCCAAGCAGCAGGCTCAATCCTTCGACCTGCCTTCTCTAAAAGACAGCTAGCAACGTGTGTACACGTACCGTACAGAAATTCAGAACAAGACATGCCCTGCACACACGTCTCCCGGGACCACCGGACCACCAGAGAGTCCTCAGATATCACAGTGAAGCACGTGGGATAGGAACCCGTGTACAACAGACTACAGGATGCAGTACTGAATGGCAGCCTGAGCTTTCCCCATGCTGGTGAACGAACTGTATCTCAGCCCTGCTCCCACCCGCGAGGCTCCACCTGCCTGGGAAGGAGAGAGGACAGGGTTCCTTACCCTTTCATTCAACCAAGGCCCAGCCTCTTCGCTGCGTCAGATAACAAAAGGCTCACTGTGTATTTTTGGCAACGTGGACACCTGTCCCCTGAGCAGCAGTCACGCGTTTCACACAGGACACGCGACAAAGACAGCAACAGCTTTCAGCCTCTGCCCACCTGGCCCAGACCTGAACCGGCTGCCTTGCCATGAAGTGCAATGGAAGGCAGAAGTGGTCCCCACCACCTCACAGAACTCAGTCTCCCACACCCGCACAAACAGGAAGCACGCACCGAGTGACTTCTGAACTACGCCGTTGGATTAATGGTCTCAGACCAGGCGCTGGCATCCAATAAAACCTGAACCCAGGCAATGCTGCAATATTTCCTCCAATGCCGGTCCCCAGCACATGCCTTCTCACGTTAGCTAGGCACCTCCAGAAGGGTGCCTGCCCTCACTCAGGCTGCTGGCTACATAAGGAGAGCCTCTGAAAGGGCTGAGGTCAGCTGGAATAGGGGTGCGACACAGAGCTGTTCCACCATGCTTCTCATTTGAGACACCAGCCCAGAGCCAGCTGGCAGCTTGAGTCAGAACAGAAGCTATGCCTGGTGCCAGCAAGGCATTTCATCCCACCCTTCTATTCTGTCTGCAGCAGAGACATTGAGCAGGAAGCCTGGGGCTACAGCACATGACACGACAGCGACTGGTCCAGTATGGAGCTTCTGAGCAATCCCATAGTGTAAACAACACCATAGCCACAAGCACAACCATTGAGTCAGTTGCTGGGAAGCAGAAGGACATTCCAGCACACCTGAATGGCCTGAGAGTACCCAGCATGGGCAGACTGTCCCCTTCTCCTAATTCCCAAACGGCAGCTGGCCATGTGCTAACAGATCATCTGGTGGCCATGGCTCCCCCATTTTCTGCAGCATCCAGATGTGGGCGACTGGCAGCTTTCTGCACGCCACAGCTCTTCCACACAAGCCCATAACCAAACCTCAATGGCTCCGATGGGCTGCTCTGCTTTTGTGGCCGCCTCACTCAGGCCAGATGGGCACACCGAGCTGAACCAGGAAGGCCCAGAAAGAAGGAGGTCTGTTAACACAGCAGTACACTCCCCAGCTAGCTGACACTGCGTCATGTCAGACCCCAACTCCCCAGGAGAAGAGAAAGGGAGGCACCCAGCGAAGTCTTTGACAACTTAGGAGTGATTCAGGAAACATCCACAGCATGCCACAGACCACTGTAGTGCTTCACATCTGCTCGTCCAGCAAGGGGAGAAAGGGTACTTTCTTTTCACAGCTCCACTACGAATAAGCCAAGGGCCAACCCACAAAACGATAAGGGAACATTGCCCAAGGAAAATTCTTATGGGGGTGCTTTCATTAAAGCTGGTTGAGGGAACAGAGGCTAGGAGGCAATGGGGCAGGTTTCTGTTGTGGCAAATGACAGCAAAACAGCTGGAAAATTCACTGCTCCATAATGATTGTTTCATTTAGCGTCATCCTGGTGCAATGGCCTCTGCTGAATGCAGCACCGAGCCAGGCTCCCCGGCACCAGCGCTCCTGCAGTTTTAAAGGGTCATGACTCACTGAAAACTGATTATAAAAAAACCAACCAACCAACCAACACAAAGCTATGCACCCCTGGGTTTGCTCTCTCTCAGCAAGTCCAAGCCAGATATTCCTAGGATGGGACTATTAAACCAGTGCTCCTTCTCACGTCACCAGGGATCAAGCTTCTGCCATAGGAAATGAGCTGACAAGTTGGTGACTCACTGTACAGAAGAGAATCCAATTCAGTCCCCACTCCCAAAGCTGGAAGGCTTCTCCAGGGGCTAAGAGGGGTTTGTGTGGATACAGCCATGGACAGGGCTCAGTGGACACAGAGAGCAGATGGGAGCAGAGAGGTGGCACTTTCTGACTGTGCCGCACTAGGAGTGCGGGTTCACTCTCTAACTGGAACATGAGGTGCCTGAGAGAGCAACACCTTATTCAATGGCAGCTGCAAAGCTGTCCTGCTGCGACACATCTGCAGGACACGAAGAAGGGCAGGTACTGAGCCATAGCGGGGACACACCTGAGAAGCACCACTGGGTTCCATCAGCTAGTCAGATTTCCATCAGCTCAGGATTTCACTTATTAAAGAGAAATGACTTGATTTAGAGGACCCAAGAAAACCTCAGAAGCCCCAGGTGATTCCCTGCCAAGCTGCCCTGGGAAATCAGGAAACCTGTTGAATGTAAAATAAAAGAGTTACCCTGGGAAAGAAGCCCACATACCAAATGGCAAGACATAAGCATTCAAGGATCTGTTACATCAACAAACCTGTTCAGAGAGAAAACCGCCGTCTGTGCTACACTGCGTTGTCACAACTCGGCATGCACACAGCTGCCACTCCAACATCTGCCCTCCCGGCACTTCAGCTTTCCAGAGACAGACCTGCCCACCAAAGCCCTCACCACTACCTCCAGCAGTTTTAGACATGCTTTCCAACAGGAGCTCAAGGGATTTAGGCACCAAATGCTACTGGAAACCCCTTGTTTTCAAATGAAGTACAAGAGTAACAGGCAATCGTAAGGCACATGCTGCAATGGTGCTTTTCCTCTCACAGGACGTTCTACACAGGGACCATCCACCCACTGCTGAAACGGCCACTTTTGGAGTGAAATGCAGTCACTGCTTATCAACAGCCCCTTGTGCTCTGGGGACAGCTGCCACGCAGTGCTCCATGAGCACCCTACAAAGGCACAAGATAAAGTGATCAATGCCAGTGGGTCAGGAGCAGAGCCAGAAAGAGAACCCAGGATTCCTGGCTCCAAGCTTTCTAGAGCATGCCCTCCTGGAGAAACACATGGAACCGAAGAATTCCATGTGCAATAGAAGTACAGCTGGAGTTTAGGTTGGTGATGCATGGCAGCTGATTCCAGCTGAAAAGGGCTACTCGCCTGAAGCTGTTCAAACTGCCAGAGTGCCAACACCACCTGGAAACATCACCCCTTCTACTTCAGGCTTGCATGCCATCCGTGACTCCAGACTAGAACCATACAAACCCACCAGGCTCAACCCAGTGGGCTGGCCACTGGACAGGGATGCAGGGAAGCCAGGTTCTCTCCCTAGCTCTGCCACTGAGTTGCTAGATGACCTTGGGTGAGACACTTCCCCCTGCTGGATCTCTGTCTTCTCTCCCACCCTTCATCTGTTTCCAACCTAAGCTCTTTGGGGCACTGACTCTTACCCCAAGTTTGTATAAGTGCCCAGCACAATGGGCCTGTGGGCTCAGCTGGTGTTCCCTGGCATTGCTGGAGCACAAAGCGTTAGAAGAAAAACAATAACTTGGAGATGACTGAGAACCTCACAAAACTCCATGGGATTCAGCTGGTAATTGACCCAAAATCATCCTGCAATCTGATTTCCAATCAAAGGTCCTTTGGTCCTCTTCCCACCCTAAATCTCTCTTTAGTTCTGCTTTCCATGCAGCCTCCACCAATGAAACGCTCTAAGTGAGCAGTCACTGTGGAGTTCTGGTGTATGGAGATTGTACGTTAACTTTCCTTGGTAGTTCCAATCCCACATAATTACAGGATGGGCAGAGGCCTGGAGCCAGGCAGATCCTGATCTGTCCCACTGTTGTAAATCATGGAAGTTAGTGAAGTTATTCTGTCATCCTCCCAGGCAGCAGTGATCAGAACCTGGCCCTCATCCTTTCAATGTTTGCCTTTGGTGAGCAGGTGCTCTCCCTTCAGCTCCAGGAGGCCGGACAGAAACGAAAAAGAATAACCTGGTTATTCATGGAGCTACCAAAACTAACCTGCAGCCCTGATCCTGGCGTGACACTGAGTGACCAGCTGGGTAAAATACACCGCCCTACTCATTCCAAAAACGTTCACTCAGACATTGGCTTGTCTTGGCTTCATGTAGGCTTTTAGTTGCTTCTTCAAACTCTTCAATCCAGAAAGAGCTTCACTGTTAGTTACAATACAGAGAGGGTAGGGCCATTGTCATTAAATATATATGCCTGTTCCCTGAAATGATTTTTGCTCATTGAAACGGGGTGCAGGTCCCTACTGAGAAGCTGTTTGCAGCAACTATTATCGTCTTTCCCACGCCAGTTGTCAGCAGACCAGGCTGTTAATTCACCGCCACCTTTCAACCTAGGTAATACCATTGTGACATGAGACTGGCAGAGATTTATTTTTCCCTTTTAAACTGGACTAGCGCCTTTTTTGCTTCTTTATGCGGGAGGAAGGAACCCTAACTTTAAAGTAATATTTTCCAGCTTGGTTTTTAACTTTTGAAATATCAGGCGTGATAAAAAAAAATCAGGCCACCGTATCTTTTATACAGCACATTTAACCAGTAGATTTCAAAGCACTTTACAAAACGAAATCAGTTTCATTATCCCCATTTTACAGATGGGGAACCGAGAGACTAAGAAAGCAGGGTGACTCAGCAGGCCTGTGGCAGAGACACCCAAGTTTCCTCAGTCCCAGTTCAGGGCTCTACATGACTGGCTTCACTGGGGAATTTGTTGTGGGTTTCATAGGATGTATGTTATGAGAGCTCACATGGTCTGAAGGAGAGCAGTGTTAAATCCTTAGCAAAGAGCTCCTTTCTCCAATATGTTGATAAGTCACTGAAGTTAGTTATGTGCTAAAATAAGTCTGAAGCAAACAAAAAATCCTTTCCTCTCCCCATTGCTCACTGTCCATGGTTGGCTCTCATAGTACCAACCACAGACTTTCCATCTAAGATTTCACCTGAATTTCTAACGCAAGAAAACATGTAAAGGGAAAAAACAAACCCACCTTCCAGCCTTCCTTCTGTACCATAAAACAGTTAAAAAGGACAAAGTCCATTTGTAATCCCTATTTTGTCATTCATCTTTCAAAAGGACCCTAAAATGATCACATTTCCCTTTGAGCACCTGTTCCCTATAAATCTCTTATCTTCCTATTCTACACCACAATCTAACTTGGGGTAGAGGTACCTTAATTCATTTCCTCCCCCATACAAACCACTCACAAACCAGGGGAGCTACCTGTCACTTTCAGGTTAGAACACACAGCCAGAGAGAACTCAGGAATCGCTTTCCATGTTTGTTTATTTTGTCCATGTTGTGAAGTGTAAAATTAACAGCTTCCTTGTCACCTGACCTACCTGCCTCTTCAGATCTTCACTGCCACCAGCAATGTACATTTAAGCAGCAGGGAAGAGAGAGACAGAGAGAAACTAGTCGTAAAGCTGGAAGGGAAGGGAGCTTAGCCCACAGGGCCTCTCTGTCCATTGGTTCTCCGACCCGCACATGCGGATACAGCAATCTGATAACAAAGATGTTTTTTCCTCCAAACTTTGAGTTAGCCAAGAAATGATCTATGTTTCTGTTTTGTTCAAGCAATGTCTACATGGGAAATTATACCCATCTAACTTAACTTTTTCCAGCAAACGCTGTCCTGAGCCCATCCAGTTTTTCTTGGGTTTGGTTTTCCTTTTGCCCCATACCAGAATCCCTGCTTCCAAACTTCCCAGTTTCAGTAGCTGTTCTATTGGTGGGAGGCTTGTGAGGATGCAATCTCATGACAATTTGACTACACCACATCAGTGAGTCCTCCCACTGCTATCCCACACTACCTTGGTTCACACCTGGTCTGGCCTCTCTAGTTACCTGTGAGAACCCTGGGCCAGGCATTCCCACTGTTTATGCTGCAGGGACACCCTGGGAGCATCTATTTGTAACTCAAGCTCACAGCAAATACAAAGATCCATAGCCTATTACGACAATCATGCCCTATACTTTTAAGCCATCCCTCATTCAGGGGCTGTGCCCTCCACAGGCTGTCCAAGGCACGAACCTTGCCCACACTGGGATTCACCCAGATTTCAGCCTCCAGCGCCGACAGGCAAAGTGCCGCTATGCTGCAATTATTGGCAGAGTTTACCCTAGCTCCCAGCAGGAGTGCACACCAGGGTAGCTACAGTGGTGGTTGGAATATGGACAAATGCCCAATGGTTTGTGAACACTTGAGGTTGGGAATACTGCTGACGGCGCACAGGGCCCTGAAAGCGCAGTCAACTCCCGGCAGCCTGTCAGAGTGGTGTAAAGGGGCCCCAGCACGAGAATCCTGCCCTAACTGACAGATTGAAGGCGGTTGAGGGCACTGACTTGGCAGAGGGACTCAGGAAATTCTGGCTCCTGAATCACACAGCCTCTTCGGATTCCCCCAGACACGGATGGCATAGAACTGCTGTTCCAGGTACGGAGGCTGTTGACCAGTAACTGTTTGGCAAACTGAGACATCCATTCCAGCTGCACTCCAGCAACCTCGAAACACACGCAGTCCTGTCTGGCATGGGCCTTGCCCCCACACTCCCATGGTCCCCGTGCGGAGGAGTGAATCAGCTAGATCAGAAGCCCATCATGCCAGAATCAGTAGGGGGAAGGTGAGTGACTGTGGATTCACCCCCATTGAGGCCCTTCTTTGGCGGGTCACTCCCAGCAATTAACACACACATAGCCACCTCCACCCAAGGTGCTCACCTGGCTTTTACAGGCAATAGGGTTAGTCATGCCACCACGGCAAGAAGCATGACCGAGAATCGAATCAGGTACTGCCTGGCCAGAGTGGAATCGCTTTGACAAACACTGAAGTGCATCCACATCTGGGGCAGATGGCAGCAGCTGCTCTCTCTCCTAGTGCCCTGCACTGCAGGCCCAGATCAGACTCCTCTCTCCAGCTGGAATGGAAAGAGTGTCAGGAGGGAAGCAGAATTTCATTGTCTGATTGGCTAGGACTACCACGTTATCTCTAATGGCTGCACACAATGCAGGCAGGCCCTGGCCTTTGCCATTCACCCAGGTTTCAGTCCCCCTCAGCTCAATCTGGGCCTGAGGTGAGGCTCCCCCATTGGTGCCCTGAGGGCAGAGAGATTTGCCAGTGTCGGCTGTGGAAAGACCAGCTGGTGCCAGGTAGTCCTGGAAGCAGCAACTCAACCTGGAGCTGGGATTCCATCTGAGCCTGTAGCTAACGCACAAGGGAAATGAGCCCTGCAAAGGGAGAACACAACACATTGCTAAATATGCCACCTGGCCTTTTCAGAAAGTTCCTTAGTGGGGTATTGATCAACTCACAGAACTTACTTGAGACTCAAGATTCTGGACACACAGGCACATATTTTAATTAGGGCTGAACTCTCCCTAGAGCGTTTTGTGGAGAGAGGGAGGGATATCTCTACAATGACATTTGGACCACAGTTTCCAGCTGCCATGCTGGCCAGCCTGGAGAAGGATCAGAACTGTGATTAACGGGCCAAGTCCTAGCCCTAAGCCATTTCTTCCAAGCTGACACTAGCCCCAAACTGTCCAATCAGCTACCTAACCATCACTGCGGCTCTCCCCAACCTCATGTGCACAAGAGTCACAAGAAGATATCTGGGTTGTGTTGTGTGTTGAGACACACAGTAGCATGTCAGTCACTCCCATTCACAGCTAAATACACAAAAGAACGAATCCAAGTGACCAGAGAAGAGACAATTCAGGCTGCTCGAGGAGAGGGTTCAATCATTGTTTCATTTGATGGTAGCAGTAGAACATCATCTGAGAAAAATAAATCACTCCCTGAGTCTTTTCATAGTGGTGCCACTCGTGAGCTTAGATCCATCTTGGAAGACTTTCAAAGCTGCATTTGAACACCCAGGCTCTGTTGAAATTAAACAGGGACTTGGCAGGTGAATCTCCCAGATATCTTTGAAAGGCCCAGCACAAATACTTTCATACAGAATGACCCAACTGGAATAGATCATGAAATAGGGTGCGCATGGGATTTGAACATTATGATGCCATTGAGCCCCTGTGTACTTGACCATCCTTTGCTAGGTACTATCTACTGCACATTGTACTGCTGCTCCTCTGGGGGGGGGGGGGTGAACTGTTTGCTGCTTTGATGTGTAGCAGCAGCAGCAGCTCATTCATGCAAATAATTCCTGAAGGATTCCAGTAACTCAGGTTTCCAGCCTTGGAAGACTAGGAATTAGAAAATGCAGATCCTGGGTCTGTCCAAGGTCAGAATGCAGGAAGGGACCCCCCCTCCCCCAAAGTGACAAATCAGGGAAAGTAACCATGAACAAGATCAAAAGGAAATCACCTCACTGGACTTGGATAGCAGGACCGCTTATGTTATTTGCCTGCTTCCATCAGAGAACAGCTTGTGGTCATTTTGTATTGAAATTAACACACAACCTCTGTCCAACTTTCAGAGCTGTTCTGCCTCATATGAAAACTGTACCTGTTTCTGACGCTTAATTTTCAAGCTATGTATTCCTGCCGGTGTTTCACCCACCTAACAAAAAAGCTTCCTTGGAGGGAAGAAATAAGCAGATGGCTTGCTCTATAGCGTGGAGGTGGATCTGGTGATGCCAGCTCACACCAGTAACTTTGACTTGAGTTAGTGTGGGCTAGAAGGAGCTTTCATGGGATGATTTGGTGGGAGTGGTCCTGCTTTTAGCAGGGGGTTGGATTAGATGACCTCATGAGGTCCCTTCCATACCTATGATTCTATGTGACATCAGATGGGTGGCTTACGTGAACAGAGCTAGCGAGCATAGTTAAGTAGATCGGTGGCCATTTACTGGGACAGTAGCGAGGCTGCTCAGAGAGAACATGCCGCTATGAACGTGGGTCTTGCCTGGAAGGCAAAAGAGCTAAATGAGCAAGAGACCCTGAACTCTACATCCAAGCTAGAGGCTGAGGCATGTGAGCAAGGAAACAAGAAAGCTTCCCCAACCACTCAGCTTGTACACACACAACTGTGTGGCAAACGTGTCCATCCAACACAGCTGCCCCACATGACAGTCACTTAAATAGAGGGTGTCCTTCAGAAGAAAGTGCCTTCTAACCCATAAAGTTGCTTGCTAGTGTGATCATTGTTAAAGCAGCGTATTTCACCACTGTGAACTGTAAGGGTTTGCATGATTCCCGATCACTCTGAACTGCTTCTCAGTTCTGAAAGTTTAGGAACATGGGATAAAATTTTCAAGTGACTTAAGAATGAAGTCCCATTTTTAAAAGTGGGTTTGGTACTTAGTAGCCAAAGGCCAGGTCTACTCTACGAACTTGCTGGCATAGCTATGCCGGTCAGGGGCATGATAAGGTGCGATTTATGACTGGCATGTCTGTGCAGGAAAATGCCTCCAGTGCAGATGTAGTTTTATCAGCAGTACTGTGCCTTTGCTGGCGTCGTTTATTTCACTCAAGGGTCTAGAATAGGCTATGCTGGCAAAAACAGGATGTTGGTGTAAAGCGTGTCTTCCCCAGCAGCACTTTGCCAGTATAGCATAGGTACAGCTACACCAGAAAAGCCTTCCGAGCATAGACAATAATAAGGCTTGGTGAAAGTCAACAGGACTTAGGCTCTGAATGCCTATTTCCCTTTGGACAGCTTTGAGCAATTTTCCTCCAACCTTAACTATAGAAAAGAGTTTGCAGGATCAGCTAGCATCACCTCTGCATTGCCCTCAGCTTTTCTACACTCAAGCAATCAGCAGCCAATTCACGTTAAGAGTTTCAAGACAAATCTTCGTGACACTGGAGGGTGAAAATAAAAAGACATGCCCTCTCCTGCTACACCATGCCTGATTATGCAAATATGCCAAGGCCCGAATTTCTGTTGTGATGACTATAGCACAATCACACCACACTACACCAGGTCAGTAGCATGACCACTTTACCCTAGCATAATAAATTAGACAAAATCTCACAAAACAGACCAGCTCTAGATCTAGAAAATCAAGGAAGGGACAGGCATAACACACAGTCTTGGGGGGTCTCCTGCAGCACCGATTTAGCTTTCTGCAGTTGTCAAAAGTCACAGTGTGCATTCTATATTTTTCCTAGCCTGTGTGTCAGTGTTTTGCATATAGACAGAGCAGCAAACATGCATGTCACGCTTCCTGTCCAAAGACAGAACAAGAGTTCAATGCTTAGCTCACACATGTAAATCACACTGCTGTTCTGACATGCAGGGGGTATGTGAAATTTCCATCTCTAGGGCCACAATCATCACAGATAAAGTTTTATTTAAAAAGCACAAAAGCCTGGTTTGCAAATATTTGTTCTGCCCGTGGCAGGCAAAAATACCAGAGGAGGTTTTGTAAATGAAGCTATAAATGCTAAGCACTGCTATTATAAAGCATCTTGTGGAACTAAAGTGTGTAAACCCACTTACCAGCTTCCAGGTCTGTTTCCTACAGTTACATTTCAAGTTACAAAACATCCTGTTCTCGTCCCCTTCCCCCCCAGACACCTCTTGCTTTCACTCAGTAAAATCAGATCATCAGCAGCTGCTTCTTTCCCTGTTCCCAATTTTCTTCTGTTAGTCATGGTGTCAAGCCTTGCTCAGAAAGACCCACTCATACACCCAATATGATCAAAGTCCCAAGTTACTCTCTTACCTTCTCTGGCTTTCAGCAGGACTGTATTGGCCACAATATTCTCCAGCTCCATAACGATCCAGAGTTAGATATGGTACAGGAGGAGGAAGAGGAAAGAAATGGAAAAAGGAAGAAGCAGCTGTGTCCTGGAGACTAGTTTATGAGGTGGCTAAAACCCCCAAATATGAACGTGGCACCCAAGCAAGCAAACAAAAACAAAAAAAACCACCCCGTCTTCTGGAGAAGTCAGAATCCAGAGGCCAGGATCCAGAGCCTTCAACGGTACAGAGGCAGCAGCATAAACCAAAAAGGAGAAAAGGCTTCTTCCTAGAACGATTGCAATCCAGGAAACAGGACCCTCCACTGTTCTCTCCCCGCGATCCCCTTCTCAAGCCCTCCCCCGCGGGAGCAGGACTCCGGCTCGGGTGAGTACCCCTCTGAGCTGAGTTTAGGGGGACGAGAGTCACCAGTTCTGGAAGGAATCCCACCCTCCTTCCCAACACACCATACCCCGGGGAGGATGCTGAGGTTCAGTCCCTTGAGGCTAGGGCAAGCTAGGGCTCAAGATTCCCCGCACCCCGTGTAAATATCCAGCTCCCCACGAGGGGGAAGGAGGAAACTGGTATCCTTTATCCCCCAGCAGCAGCAGGAAATAGCAAGGACAAGAACAGAGAGACTACAGCAATCTGAAACTGACTGCTACAAAACGTTCCATGGGGGTGGGGCTCAATGCAGCTGACGTTCCATAGGGCGGGGCCAAATGATCAACGCACTAGGATTTATGTAACCCCCACTCCTCCTAGAAAAATAAACTCTGGAGTCACAAATGCACCCTGGGTAATGTAGTTAACCCACCACCTCCCCTTAGTTGCACTATTGCCTTCCCAGTGCAGTGATTTATTATGGGGCCAAGGCAGAAATCTATCTCCCCCCCCCCAACACACATACCCTGCCTTTTCCTCCCAAGAACAAGCCCAGCTGGGAACAGCTTCTCCCCTCCGCTACGTTTTTCTGTGGTTTGCATGAACATTTGCAAGCTATACAGTAATGGTGATCCCATTCCAGCCAAGATGGGGTTCCTCAGCAACACTGGGTGAGGTCCCAGGGTCTCTAGAGTCCGGACGCAGGACAGCAGCATGGGTGGAGATGCTGGCACACACCATACCTTTAGACCATCCTTTCAACACCACACTGGCACCATAGCTGTGCAGGCCCAAAATTTTCTCCCAGCCCTGCCAGGGCAGCCGAGAAAGAAATACCCGACGGCCAGATAGGTTCCTCACTTATCATTGTGAAAGGGAGCTTTGGCTATGGGCTGCGCGGAGCCAGGGCATCCCGATTGCACAAGATCTGTTGTGCCAACTGTGCCAGGGTGGGGCATGCTTTCACTGCAAGACAGCATCTGACTGCAATAAACGCTAAGGGGAAGTTTCCATTTGTTTGAATTATGGCAGCTGGACACACAGAGTGAGCAGCTTTTCCACATTCCCTTGCTCTCAGCTTAACACAGCTGGGTCTGAAGAGTCCTTGGAAAAGCTGTGTGCTACCCAGCAATTCTCAACCACTGTCAGTACACAAAGGTGCTTCACAAAGAGCTGGGAGCTGTGTTACAGAAAATTGGCAGCTCAGGTTAGGGCTCCTGCTGCCCACCACTCTCTGCTGCCCTCAACAGCCTGTTCCTGCTGCACAATACAGGCAGTAGTCAGCCCCAGATGAGTAAAGGGACTTAGGGACTGCAACCCAGAGATCCCAGACTAGGGAGGGCACCGCCTGCAGCACAAAAATAAACCCAGCCCTATTGAGCCAGACTGCCAGGGCACCAGCCTGCACTGTTTTGACTCTGCCCCCACCCAGGTCCTGGAGTGCTGCATCCTCCTGAGCACCGCAGCCTCCCAAGCGCTCCCAGCCCAAGCTCCACCGCTACCAGCAGGTTGTAGTGTGTCACGCAGGGGAACATCATCTGCCAGGTGTTGCAGTGGAAAAAAAGTTGAGAACTAGAGTGCTACACTACCCCTGACAGGCTGTTCACCTGCATGGGCAGCTCTAACATGTGTGATTGTACACTGGAGCACAATAGCCAAAAATGAATCACTGGGGCAGAGAAAGCGTTTAGGCTGGCACAAGAGGAAAGGAGCACTCATGCTAAATAGGAAGCTTAGTGCTGCTGGATACATCGGGTGGCAATAAAGAAATAGAGGTAGCGCTGTTACGAATTAGGCAGCAGGGTCTTCTCCACCTTCACTAGGTGTGACCACAGCCATGTCACACCCCTCACTGTGCACATGGCATCAAGGGCAGAAAGGGCTTGTTTCCAAACCTGCCTATTACAAATCCCATGGGGTTTTTCATAGAACTCCAAGTTCCAAAGGGGTAGCCACATTAGTCTAATTCAGCAAAACAAATAAGGAGTCCTGTGGCACTTTTATAGACTAACAAATTTATTTTTTACATGAGTTTTCATGGGAGAAAACTCCCACTTCGTCAGACAGTTGAAGATGGGGAACTTACAGAAACTCGAGGTATTAAATGCACGCAACTTGGGCAAATTCTAATGGCCCTCACTTAGTCCAAGTTATAAAGTTATACAGTGCTTTTTTTGTGACGGTACACAGGGGTACGGAGCATGGGCACCTTTTTTGCTGGCCTCACTGCCCAGCTGGGGAAGCAGGGAGAAAGGAGCAAGCAGGGAGAAAGGAGCTGGAAGAAGAGGGGTAGGAAATGCATTTTTCAAATTTACTATCACAATGTGTGTACTGGCCCCTTAAAAAAAATAGTACTGAAGCTATATTTATTTTATCCCCAAAGTGCACTTGAGCTACAAACCCTCCTTAGAGGTGATATCCACCATAAATCAAACTAGTTAAATGGGAACCACTCTTAATTTAAGCACATTATTAATCTGTTGCCATGGAACTGGAAAGGACACTTGGAACTTAAGCTTTGTCTGCTTGGGAAGGGTTGTTGGGTATCGTATCATATCATATATAAACCACCCAGCCTGGATATTAGTTTTACAATCTGAGTGCCTCTTTTCAGTTTAGCTTGTGTTGCTTGGAAAGAGTTTGATCTATACAGGAAAAAAAAGCTACTCTCCTACTAGCATAAGGTGGGGTGTTAAGTCTAACCCCTGGAGATAAAGCCTAGACCCACAGAAATGTTTCCATAACACATTCCAAACAAGACAGCTATTTATTTGAAAACATTTCCCTACCACATTTGATGCCTGCCTCAGCAGGGCTGTACTACAGAACATGCAAAAAAAAAAAAAAAAAAAGTGCCCCCATTTCCTGGATTAGTCATTGGGCAAGATAATAGAATTGCTATAAAATAAAATAACCCTCAGCAGGTGTGACAGCCACCTGACTTCTCAGTGTGGACCACCTGGGTGTGATTAGTGATAAAGAAATTTATCAAAATGCTATAATTTGCACCTTCTGTCCTTGGGTTTTTACTCCTCCCTGCACGCTGAGCTGGAGTGCCATCGAATAACCGGGCAGCTACAAAACACTAGGACTAGCTATCCTTGGCTCTCTCCAAAGCAGGAGCGGTGTCGTTCTCACTGAAGCAACAGTTAGGTCCTACTGGGGGGAAAAAAGCAGCTTCCTCTTTGTAGAATTGTTTCATAGACTCCAAGGTCAGAAGGGACCAGTACAAACATCTAGTCTGACCTCCTGCAAAATGCAGGCCTCAAAACCTCACCCACCCACTCTGGTTACAGGAACTTCACAGGCTGCCACTTGATTAGGCTGCAGAATTCTCCGAGTCTCCAGTGCTGGAAGACCTTTCCCCATTAGTTAAGTGTAGCTTATAACTGACGCAGTTCCTGCTCAGTTTGCACAGTATATGGCACTGGTGGTGCTCACACTCAGATGTAGATGATAAAGGTTTTTGTTTTGTTAAATTGCATTTGCTTAAGTAATTTATAGCTTTAATGGGACCAGCCTATTCAATACCCAATACTTTTCCTAGAGCATTTCCACAAGTTAAGACAGTGGCAACAGAGTAGTTCAGGTGTTATTTATACAGATTTATATGGTCAACTGGACTAACACCTGATACTATTGGATTGGTCTACCCCAAACATTGGAGAAGGGCATACAGTGGCACCCACAGTAACTCTCACCGTCAGCCTTTGATTTTAACACAGTAGCTCCACAGTCCCCACGAACATAATGATCAGTTTGCATCACACTTATCTCCATGACTGAAACAAGGCTTCCAGCTCATAATGGGCACAGGCTACCAAGGGCACCAGCCTCCTACCAAAACTCACCTGGGCTGCTCCTGGAGATACACCTTCCACTGTCTATCCTGGGACCTTCCTCTGCTTGCTGGAGCATGCATGTCTGGGGATGGAGGGCGATATTTTAACTCCCCTCCAGAGGAAGGTGCATAAATCTCTGAGCTCAATGCAGAGGCAAAAGCTGTTAATTTATTCACACAGAAGCTGGTTTTCCTTTGTGGAGTTTACAGGGAAGAGTCTTACAAGCTGCCCCAACCTCCCTCTCACTGTCAGTCAGCTACCATTCGCTGCAAGAAGTCTTGTAACATCACTGACATGCTGAGTGCTACAGCCTGAGATCTCCAAGGGCATCCTGGCAACTTCAGCACCAAAACAGGAATCCTTTCTGCCTTTCCAAATCAATTCTAGCATCAGCTCTTTGCACCTCTGGGCAGTGTAGCCAAACAACAGCAAGTGTGCATCACGCTCAGCCAAACCTACTCTACTTTTTCATTAACAGGAAAGCAGGGTGCACCCTGCGGAGACCAGGTTAGATGGTCAGCGTCTATGTCTCATCTGTTACAGAGCCTGGTTTAATGAAGAAGGGGTGGATCACGATGGCAAGGGCACAGTCAGTGACAAGAAGGATTAGCATGACAACCAATCCCACTGGAGTTCTTGGTTTACTAGTACTGTAGGACCGGACCCACCCCAAGCCACTGGCCTTATTGCAGTGAAATGACTCCCGCTCTTCTCGCTAGAAATAGGGACCGGCTCTTGCTTTCTGCTGATAAGCAGAAGCCCAAACCGTACTCCTCTTCTAAGCCAGAAAGAAACGTGCTTGAGACTCCAGTTTACACTGGTTCCTCAGCTCTCCCTGGACTTTGCGACAAGAAACCCTCTAGGTCAAGAAGGGAGCTATGGGGGGTAAAATCCCAAGTGATCAGCACCATGTTCTGTTTATTCCATGCAGATAGAGCCCAGACAAAAAGCAGACTCCAGCACCGGTGACTGTTTACAGGATCCAGGTTTTATTTACATGTTGAGCAGTCTCCTCCAAAGTCACACGAGAACAAAAAAAATCCAAGAAAAACATAAAATTTCTCTTCCCACACAAGCTCTCTTGGTTGCTCTGTCGCATGTGGGGATGATAAAGGCTATTCAAACTCCTTGATTCTTCATAAACAATGATTGTGGGAAAACAATGACATGATTTTTAATAGTGTATCTGTGTCATGAAAAACAGAAGTCCAAAATAAAAAAACCCCACAGCCTCTCCAAAGAGATCTACACACCCTCCAGCCAAATGTGTTCTAAACACAAGGCACTCTGCTTGCGGGGAGACAGAGGGAATTGTCTGATGGGCAGAGCACCTAATACTCATCCAGAGTATCTGCCCGTGGGATTGACAGGCCCCGCTCCTTTAGTGCCTGTACTTTCAGCTTCTCCGATTCCTGCTTGACTTGCTGTTCCACTCGCTGTTCCTCCAGGATCTCCTCGATCGACACCTGCTGCAAAGGAGTGTCACTCTCCTTCTCTAGGTCCTGCAAAAGAAGCACCATTTAGTGCTGCGGGGGTGGAGCTAATGGTGAGATCTGAGGCTCTGCTAGCCCTCATGACAGGGGGCATTACAGAAACCAGTTAACAGAGCACTACCTGCACCACAACAAGCACATTCACAGCCCTGGTTGAGAATCCATGTGACCGGGGCTGAATAGTGCTTTGCAGTGCAGACTCATGGGACAAGATAGGAGGCCCAGGATTTCCAGCACTGCACCAGAGGAAGAAGGTCCCCAGGAAACTTTGACAAAGAGCGAAGTGTCACTCCAAAGGCCATAAAGACTCCCGATCCTGTGCACATGCTGAATCAGAGTATACACACTGGGAACACTTACCAAGGGGAAACCTGAGAGCAGGAGGCAATTCAATTCTCACTGGCCCCAGGCAAGTCACATTCCCTCTGTTCCCCATCACCTGGAATGCCCACTTTAGCATTAAGGGGGAACCCTACAGCATAATCTGGTCAGTGCGAGTGCTGGCATCCTTTCTGTTAGGCCAGAAGCAACATGGGTGAAACCGATCCATAAGGTTCACAGAACCACATCCCACCACTCCAGATCCCTAGCTTAAGCCTCAGCCTTAACGTCAGCTCAGAAAGGAGAAGGGACATGAAAGGGGAGGGACTCAGTTTTGGAGCTCTCTACTGTCACAGTCTGAACACTGCCACTGGAGAGCATGAACCCAGCATACTCAATGTGTCACCACTGAGGTTTCATTTTTAACTGGTCCTCAGCAGCTTCCCCATTCATCTATTGCATTCTGCCCTCATGACCAAACCATGAATGTGTCACATGAGGTCACACTCTTGGGGATCTGCTCACGCTCTGAGAATCCTACTGGACTTGATGGATGTCAAGTGCTCAACCCTCTCCTCTTCTCCATTTGATGCAGGACCCACCATGTGCTGAATGCCGGGATTAAACATTTCCCGGTGAGAAGAAAATGCTGAATTGAAAAGGTCTCTTTAGAAGGAGCACAGGAAAGGGGAAAAACAACAGTCCAGGCTCCATCGTCACACACAGCCACTGGTTGGAGCAACGCTGTTCAGAGCTGTCACTGGCTGGGTGAGATTAGCTGTGGGATCTGTCGGAGCTCTGAATGGTCAAGGCAGACCCACCCCAGAGAGGTCTTAGGGAAGATGTGTCTGCAACCAGCACCATAAAGCTATTAACAGAGATCTTGCATGCTTGGCTTTAGAGAAGCCTAGGCACATGCTATGAACTCTGCAGGGGGCTTTGTGCTCACAGACTCCAGAGAACCTTCTGGGTCTTTCTTGCCAGGACAGCAGGTAGGAAATGTCTCAAGGTTTCTAGGTAGCCTTGGTGTACATTTTCCCACATGGTTCTGATGAACTAAACTGGTGCTGAAATTAATACATTTCCCAATGAGGATAAAACACTGCAACTGATGAATTCCAAAGGGGTAGCCGTGTTAGTCTATTGTAGAAAGACAACAGAGTCTTGTGGCACTTTTAAAGACTAACAGATTTATTAATCGCATGAGCTTTCGTGGGAGAAAATCCCACTTCTTTAAAAGTGCCACAAGATTCTGTTGTCCTGCAACTGATGAGGTCTCCTTAGACTGGAGCACACATTACACCCTGTCCAGGAGCAGCCCGCATTAATAGCTCAGCTAGAGGAAGGTACCACATTGCTCCTTGCAGTTCTGAAGGGACAACAGAAGCTCAGGACCCCTAGAACACAGGGTCAGCCCTTTTGCCATGTAATGGCACATTCCAAGAGGCAGAGTGAAGGCTTTCATAACCCATGCCGTGCTTGCGTCTCTGGTGCTACGTGACAACTCCACAGGAGACACCTATCCTCACCGCCGAGGGACCCACATACTGCCAACTGGAGAGGAGACGTGGCTTCAGCAGCAACGCTGCCTGCAACAGCTGAAATTACAATCCCGGGCAGTCACTGAGCCCACGCTATACTACAGCAGCAGGCAAGATGTGTACTTACTATTTCCCCCAGCAGGACCACATTCTCTCCTCTCACTACGAAGATGCCTCGCGGGATGTCTCCATATTTTTTGCCCACGTGAATGCGCTCCACAGTCTGGTGTAACACCAAGTTTGCTGCAGTTGCCAAGGGAAGGAGAAAAGAGACTCCTTTGTGACTTTGGCTGAATGAGGCCACACCGCAATGATCCGAGCCTGAAGTAGAGGAGCCGCACGTGCACTGCAAAGCCACCTTAATGCTTCGTACTTTGGTAGCATCCAGGGTCTCTGAGCTCCACCCACCACTTCAATGCAGCTGCTGCCGGGTTGGAACAGAGTTAGCACAAACACTGCATCCATTCATTAGTAGTAGTATTGCTTAGCACCCACTAGTCCCAACTGAGACTGGTTCTCTGTTGTGCTAGATGCCGGACAGTTAGAATGGGGAGCTGTCCCTGTCTGGAAGAGCTTACACACTAAGCCTTATCACTCAAGGAGTTCTTTATTAACTCCATAAAAGGAGACACTTTCAGAAATCACTTTCTCCATTTTGGACTAAACTAATTCAGAATCTGCACTTGTACTCCAGGATAAGAGTGTCCACAAGAGTTAATCCACTTTAAATTCATGCCTTACCTTCACTGGAACGAACTTTCATGGGTACATGAGACCTTGATAGATAGGACCTGGGCTGGGAGGAGAAACAGGCACAGAAATGGGAAGGGCTGATGGCAGAATAAGGGACAGATGGCAGGTCACTTGACAACCAGTCCATTGCGTTTTGCATCAGACCCCACCGCAAGGGAATTCAAGTAAGGAGGCAGGGCTCTAGACTCAATACCTCCTCTCACAAGAAGCACCACAGGTCTTGAATGATCACAAGTCTAACCCAGGAACGCTGCATCATGAGCAGCAAAGCACCGCAAGGGGGCACTGGTCAAGAGGAAGTAGTACATGTGCCTTGGATGGAGGTTTCCCTTTTCCTGCAATACTGAACTTAGCAGTTCAAATCTTCAGGGTCAAATATGACTGAGGTCAGTCAGAATTGGAAAGGGAAAAATGTGGCAAAGTCTAAATATTTTTATTTTTACATCTGTGGATAACTGTAAAGATGAAGACTCCAGCATTTGTATAAGACCTAGGCAAACACACACCAGGCTCCATCTGCAGCAGCAATTAAATGTCACACGGTCCCTGGAGCTGTACTTACTCAAATGTAGATTCTTGGGCTAAGACCAAGATGTTTCATCTTAAGTGGCTATTTAAATTGCAGTTGTCATAAAGGTAATAAAATTGTTTGGTCAACAGCCACAGAAAGAGAAATGAAGTCAGCATTTGCCAAGTGGATCCAAAAAAAAGAGAAGAAATATTACCCAGCTATTAAAATAGGCTTTAACCAACCATAGAAAACAAGAACATCTTGACATGTTCTTTTAATGTGACCATCGTTTACTAAAGGTTTGTTTTTTAATTATCTACCAAATTTTAAAGTATTGTATATATAAAACCCTTATCTAGTCAGCTACATGTTAATTAACTTCTCTTGAAGAAAACCAGCCACCACCATTCATATAAATTCAAGGGGAAAGACTATGAAGAGAAGAATGTTTATAATGCAAGTTCTCGACCATAAGAACAAACATACTTATTTTAAAAATGTAACAAAACCAAAGTTAAAAATCAGACTTCAAGTCACCCACTCTATATGCAGTCAGTATTTTAAGGCTTGATTGCTTGGTGTTGAGGAAATGTGCAAACCTGTTTCTGACAGGCACATGACAAAAAGGCAGTACTAGCTTACGCATCTGCTATACCCAACAAGATCATACAGGAAACAGATGAAACAGGAAACTCAGCAAATCCAAAATTGCTGTTTACAATTAAGCCACTGTGTCTTTAACTGAAGTGGAGATTTTCTGTTCCACTGCTTTTGCTCAGATGTCTTGCATTAAAATATTCCCTCTGTTGCTCTTAGTGATAAAATGTAGCTTCAGCACCCTCTCAGCCTATGTGTTCCTAATCTCTAGCTTGGCCAACCCTTTGACAAACATTAATAATACTTAGCAATCCGTAAATCTTAACACCTATCACTGTATCCAGGCACCACAGGGAGGATCATACTCCATTTAAGGCAACAAAAGGATCGGGCCCCACAACCAAGACTGACACTGAATTCTGTTCAAAATTTCACCCAGACTCTCTAACATTCCCTCATTTCAGCCAAACACAAACAGGGTCAAGCTGGCTTGTTGCCTTCCAGGTCCCATCTGTACCAGCCCAGCTTGGAGGGCAACGCAGGGCTGGGAACGAGATGCTGGCTCTGGCACACCCCTTTGGGGGCAGAGTGTGTTTCAGTGAACCCAGCACAATGCTGTAGTGTCTGCATAGTGCTTTGCACATGTGAAGTTCTGCCACTGCTGGGCAGACCTGCCAAAGGGGTCATATACTGCACCCTCAAAGTGGTGAGAGTGACTCATCTTGATCTCCATTGGCAGGAAACTCTGTAGCCTTCCAAGCAGACTGCCCTGCCCCTTACACCAAACACTCTACCCCTGGGAGCCACTCCTGCTGCACTGTGCAAACCCCCAATGAGTCACCTGTTTCCCCTCACATCCCACTATATAGCACTCACTCTTTTCTAAACGCACTCTAAGCCAGTTTCCCAATGTCCACTCCACACAACAAAGAGAACCAGGCATGTGTGGGACTGTGGCATAGCTGTTATAGATCGTATCTTTTCCCTTGCCTATGTGCCAGAAGAGCCTGTTTTATCCTATTTTAGTCTAAACAAACAAGAAGTCAAGTGACACTTTTAAAGACTAACACCTTTATTTATCCATTGCATGAGCTTTCATAAATGGGTTAGTCTTTAAAAGTGCCACTAGACTCCTTGTTTGTTTTGCTGAACTAGACTAACACGGCTACTCCTCTGGAACTTATTTTAGCCCAGGAATCTACCTGAGTTAAGAGAGGACCACAACTTGTATTTTCCAGGTTATACAGGACTAAAATCTGACACGATGTTACACAGCATTGTCTAAACATGGGGAAGGACACATAGATCCTGTTATACTGCTCCTATTAATGTGATACTTGATTTTCCAGTAGTTAGGTTATTTAAAGAACAGGAGTCTGTCAAACAAGTCTTTCTGTCTGTCTCGTCCTCCATTCTACACCCAGCCAAAATCCTTTGGTTAAGATTAGCTTGAGAGCTCTTATTAAACCTTCAAGCTACTCTTCCTGTGTTTGATCCATTTAATTTCAACCAGCAAGTGGATTTTATTTTGATGAAGCAATTCCTGGACAGTTTGTGAAATGCATCAGGATCCTTCAAGAATGAAGATTCCACATCTGATGAAGACAGAGATAAAGAGATTTAGTGTGTCCTTCCACTCGCATAGCCCATGGAAGGCTTTGGGACTGAAGAAGAAGTGAACAAGGTGGTCATCATGAGTTTATCTTTTTGGAAGCGAAGGTCCCTATTAACCCTCTCTTACCACAGCAAAAAAGCACATTCATGGGGGACAGGAAAGAGCTCATCATAGCTGACTGATGTCAAATGTAATCAGCCTGAGGAACATGAACAAGGAAATCTACACTGCTATGTAAAAGAGGGGGGGAAAAAACAGGTTGATGGGGCATATCCCAAGTGGCTGCCTACCAGGAAAGGTGGAAAAAGTGTTTCAATAGCTGTAACCAACTGGGCACACTCACCTGGCTGGAGACAGGAGACATTTGCAGGGGCTTATCCGGCTCGAAGATTAAAAATTAAACTAGAGGACATGATATTTTAACAGGTGGCCAAGTTAAACTTCATTAATCTACTAGAACCCAGTGAAGTGGGAGATGTATTCAACAGAGACCCTTCTGACTCTGTGAATGATCTGCAGCATGATAGAGACTTAGGGTATGTATAAACTGCAACATAAGCTTATGCTTGAGCCATGATCCAGCTTAACTCCTTGTGTGTCTACACGGCAATTGGGCTAACCAAGGCATGGACCCAGGGTCCCATGACCCTGCAGGTCTGTAACGTCCAAACTCGAATCAAGCCAGGTCTCAGGGTCCAAGTCCAATTGCTCTGCAGCATAGATGCAGCCCCACTTGACTGGGGCTCTGGGAGTCAGCTGGAATTATCCCACAATTCCATGGGCCAGCTTCTACAGTCCTCTCTATCATTGTCTCAGGTCAACATTAGCCATTCCCTTCTGATCACCAGTCTGCTAGTGCACTGTCAGAGCGCCTCCTGGGTTTGCAATGGGGAGTGAACCCACCATGCCTTCTGCAATGCAAGTTGCTTTCTAGCACTGTGAAGGGTGAGCATAAAGTTTTCCTACCGTGCACAATGGTCCTAGGGCTAGAGCGGCTAATTTCAAGGGGTGTGCTAGGGACTCTGTGATATGGTTACTCTGACTCAAGTCTGTGCACTGCAGAACCCTAGATTTGAGCACTGGTTAGAGAAGTCTTAACACAGGGATAAAATGCAATATAGCCACTTAAACCCATGGATCCCTAACACAGATCAGCTGGCTTGAGTCCTACTAACCCTGGTCTTAAATTGCAAGGTAAACATATCCAAAGAGGCAGCAACACAGCTATATATCTGACATGAGATGGACAGAGACCAAATTTACAATCTTTGTACCTTCTACAAGTTTACACTACATCAGAGACCATGGATTATTCTAGATCCTTATCTTGTTACTATAATTATAAGCCCTCTTCTCCAACAATAGATGTCAAAAGCCTCATCCAAGGCATTTCCTCCTCCCTGCTACCAGTGTCATTTGGTGGGTAGGTTCACCAACATAAATATTTATGTATCATTTGTCTCTTCCTGACACGTATAGACCTCTGTTCATGAGGTGTCTGGCTCCTCCTAGCGGTGAATTAAGAAAGTCATCAAATTATAAAATATTTTAACTGAAAACTTTAAAGCTAAAAACATTTTCAGAGCTATCAAGTTCTGACACAAGATACATACATGCCTTTGTAATCAAGAAGTGGGGGCCACAAACCAAAATAGAGCTGGGAAATGTCTGTGCACATAGGGATAATTAACTAAACTCTCCCCCTTATTTCTCATCATAGCACTTCAGAAACATTTTAAAGGCTACATTTGCCAGGCCCAGTCCATGAGGTGTAGAGGGATGTCAGAAGTCCCCATTGTTAGTTATCAGCATTGGTTTCCATGGTGCTGCTTGTTGACAGACTTTAAAGCTGCTATTATTCTATCTGTCACAGGCCTGTGAGGTTCATGTGTCACCTGAGGAATTCTAGCTTGCAGCACTGTCTACTGGCAAATGTTGAACAATGGATACTAAGTTCCAGAGGGGTAGCTGTGTCAGTCTACTCCAGCAAAAACAAACAAGGAGTATGGTGTCACTTTTAAAGACTACCCAATTTATTTATTTATCACTTGAGTGGATTTACTAGTAACCCATTAGAAATTTTAATAAGCTGATCAATAAGGAGGTGGGTAATGGGAAGGAAAACCTTCTGCAGGAGGCAGAGAGGGTTTGGACTCAGAGTAGGTTCTGGTGCTCACATACCAAACTGGTCGATGCTTCGCAAATATCCTATCAGAGTTCTCCCATCCCGAAGGAGGACCAAGTGTTTTTCTGGAAGAGAGGTTACAGCGGGATTAGCGGCTGCAGAATACACCAAGCAATGGCTGCAGGCACACCCAAGCCAAGCGCTGAGGACTTTACCAGCGAGCGGCGTCAGTGAGCTGCGCTGAGCGTTTCCCCAAGACGCGGGGGGAACAGACCGGGGAAGCTCAGTCGCGGCCGGCAGCGAGCGCAGAGGGCCGCACGTGCCCTGACACTGCAGGGGGAACCAGGCCACACCAGGCTGCCCAAGTGCCCGACCCGTTCCCGCGGCGCCTCCAGCTCCCCACCGCCCCGAGCAGAGGCCGGGGCTGCTCCCCCTGCGCCAAGCCGGGGCCGCCAATGACAGGCCGGGGGCGGGGACACTCACTGTCGATGTCCTGAATGAGGCTGGCGGTGCCCGGCATGTAGTTCATCCTGCGGCCTCGGCCCGCGCGCGGCAGGCCCCCGCCACCCGCTCCCGCCGCCCACCACTGAGCGGAAGCGCCGCCATTTGCCCCCGGATGAACCCGCCTCGCTCTGCCCCGCGTGACTCAGAGATCCGCCCAGGGGCGGGCTAAGGAGAGGCCCCGCCCCTCCGCGGTCACCTCCCCGCGAAGCTGCTCTGAGTGCGGGGCTGTTACGTGACATGACGCAGCACGGGGTGACGCTGGCAGAGGCTGGGCGGGGCCGGGTTGACTCTTCCCGACTCCCGTCGCTTTGCGCTTGCGCCCAGCTCCGCTCGTCCCGCCTTGCCCCGGCGAGAGGGTGTGGGGGAAGGCGAGTCTGTCCCCGTGGCTTGGCAGGCGCGAGTGGGGGGGAGGCAGCTGCCAGCCAAGGACGTGGCGGCTGTGTGCCTATCTCTTTAAGAAACGGTGCCTGCATTCTGCACCACTTCCACTAGCTTTCGCTGATTGGTGGTGAAGGAAGAGGGTTGCCGCTGCTGATTGGCCACGCCTTTGGTTGCGTCATTAGAACATGGGCCACTAGGGTTGATTGATTGATATGCATTATATGCATGTCGCGGTGATTGGCTAATAAGGCTGCCGGTGTTGTAGGGTTGAGATGGGACCCTCGGGGCGATTGGCTGAGTTGATTACGATGCAGGGAGAGGTTGTAGCCCTGGCGGGGATTGGCAGCAGCGGGCGGGGCTTGCGCCGGCGCAGTAGCAGTTTGGCAGCGCCGGGGCGGAGCGGTGCCCGTAATGTCTGCCCTGCGGCGGCTACTGTACGGGCCGGAGGCGGAGCGAGCTCGGCCGGAGCCGGAGCCGCCGCCGGGCCCCTTGGGGATGGAGCCCCGGGCCTGCCCACAGCACCGCGGGGCTGGGCAGGGGCCCGCTTGGCCCGGAGGCAGCTACTGCCCCGCGGGGGGGAGCGGCTGGGATAGGCCTGGCCGGGGCGGCGGCCCCCAGGTAACGGAAAATCGGCGGGGCGGCCTGCCTGGGGGCATCGGTCCCGGAGTTGCAGGGGGGATGTGCCGAGCCCTGCAGTCTGCGGGGGGTTGCGGAGACCCTTGGTGCCGGGCGTGGAGCCGGGGTAAAAGGGGTTGGGGGTCCGTAGATGTTGGAAGTGAGGGGATGATGGATCTGTCTAGAGGACTCTGCGGGGGGAGGGGGGAGCTGGAGCGAGATCTGTGGGGAATGGGCTCGCCTCAGCGGTTGGAGGGCTCTGGGAGAGGGGCGTGTGGCTGGGGAGGTGATCCTGCCCCATAGGTTTGTGAGGGCATCCCTTGTGAGCTTCTGGGGGAAGGCCGGGGCTGCAAGGGGCCGGGAAGACAGATGGCCCTCTCATTGCCCTGACAAGGAGTCAACGCCGGCTCTGGGATCTAGTTAGGCTAAACTGTGACTGTTTGGTTTTTTTAACACATTAAGCGTTTCTCTTGCTGTTTCTGACTGTGCACTAGGTCGCCCTTAAGGCTGGCTTGCCACAGTCACGTTGGTGCACTGCCTGAAAGAGACACGATCCTTTTAACAGCTGCTGGAAAGTGCCTCTTTGGGTAGTGCCACTTCAAAGCCCAGAGAGGAAGGAATTCTGATTTTGGAAGCTAGCCTGGAGAGGCTTGTAATTGCATGTGAAGATCTGAAATTTAGGTGATGCCTCCATATCTTTTCAGGCCCTTATAGTGGGCACTACGTTTTCCACATACAGCAGACTGTTAAGGCAGGCTTTTCCTCCACAACACTTCAGCATATCAGGCTATGAATTCTCTTTGCATGTTTTTGATTGGCGATTCTTCTGAGTGACAGATATTTTGCCAACCTAAGTGTTAGTGTGGACAAGGCCCAGGTGTAGACTTGTGTAGATTTGTGGATTATCACACTAGATGGCAGCTGCTTTTTCTTCCAGTCAATGTTAGCTCATGTGTTAAACAAAACAAACAGTGGACTATATCCCACCTGCAGAATGTTTTTATACTGGAAATCCTGATGAAAAATGGCTGATCTAGAGCTAGCATGGCTATAGTGCTCTGCATTAGCAGTTGTGATTCCTGGACGTGTAGGCAATGGCAAAGCGGGGGCAGCTGTGTTGCCTTCACCTGTTTCTAAGCATCATGGTGAAGTCCAAGAGGAAGCCTGTCTTGACAGGGGATGTTGAGGGTGCATAGTGTAAAGCAGTTGGAGTCTGCAAAGTGAGGGAATGCAGTGTGCTGGGAGATGGGGTGGAAGAATAACGTGTGTAGGGGTAGTAGCCACTTACAACTTAAAACCTGGATGTACTTAGCCCTGCCACTTGCAAAATTCTGCATTTTACATATAGGCAAACACAAATAATATCAATCACAGCTTCCATCCAGCTGCCTGAACAGAGCCTCTCTGGGTTTGATGCCAGAAACTTCCCAACTACTGGTGTTCTCTTGCCTGAGAGGAAGTAGCGGGGTGACTTCTGGGCTGGCAAGAAGAGGGTGGGGCTAGTCATGCTCAAGGAAGCAGGATTCCTGGCATTGTCACCCATAAGCCTTCTTGCTGGCAGTGTGCTCCCTTAACCCTGGAAATTAGCCAATGTCCTGCAGACATCCCCTGAGGAATGAGCTAGTTTCCTAAGATGTTCTGTGCCATCAGTGACTCTTTGCCGCTGCACTGTTTCAACACTGAAATTGGGGAGGCTTTAGTGTAAGTACTGATAGCCCCTTAATTCTAACCCTACTACTAGGTGCTGCAGTTACTATAATTCTCTTGTAAAATGCAGTTGAAATGTGCATATCCACTCCCCAGCATTTGAAGAATGTTTGTAAAAACAATGTCTGGCTCCTTTTAACTCTGGCTTGACAGTCAAAGGGCAGGGTTGTGGGTGTCTGTTTTCCCCCCCCCCCCCCCCCCCGACATCTGAGGCTTAACCATTCTTAAGCAGTGCCTCTCACAAGAAGAACTGATTGAAAGGATTACAAAATGAGTCTGCTAAATTAACCAGTGCTGTAAAATGTTATGTAATTAGTTTGATCTTACGGCTAAGGCACATGACTGGGTGTCAGATCTTGTTTCTTATCTTAGTCTGCTGCTTGATTTACTTCATGACCTTGGATAGGTTATTTCTGTCTGCCTCCATTTCCTCAGCTGCAGAATGGCACTAATACCGTCTTCCCAAGGGAATGGTGAAACTCATTTGCTTAGTAAAGCAATTTAAGATCCCCTAACAGAAGGACTGGGGTTACAATGCAGTGCAGAAAAGGGTGTGGCTTATTGCCAGATAAGAACAATTTCCTAGCTCTGTTGTCATAGTAAGATGTTAATGGTATGATTCACCCTAAGCACAACCAGGTTCCTGGAGATGAGGATTGCAGCAGTGGCTGTGGTTGCTAAGTGTACAGCTCTGAGCAAGCCAGTGTTCTACATCAGTTTCTGACATCAGGCTGATCCAGGCTGCCAGCAGCCAGCTCTTACAATGAAAGGCAATCAGTAAGCTTTAATATAGCCCAGGCGAGAATGGCAGGGGGAGAGCGATGTCTGCAAATGGGCAGCCAGAGTTCATGTGGCTCTTTGTGGTAGCTGCATCATTAATGAGCTAGGGCTGGTGGTTCCTTATACACAGGAATAACCTTTTCCCCTTTCCTCACCAAATGGGGAGACTTCTAGTCATTACTGTGATAGATATGGCATTTTCCTGCAATGTCTTGGACATTAAATTACAACAAATTACATTTAAATATCTTGGGAGGGCATTGTATAAAAATGCAAATGTGTGTTATTAAGGGATTATATATAACTTCTTTAATGTAAACCCTGGGAATTGTTATGAGCTTCAAAGGACTTTTTGCTATGCAAACCAAATTAAGTAGGATTCCTTGGAAATGTTTGGGAGGAAGGGAAGGCACCTGCTCACCACATCTTTTGAGCCTGTGCCCTGAGAAGAAATACATTGTCTGCTGATCACCTATTATGTGACGACAAACTCAGAAGCCCAAACCAGATGAAAATTGACTCTGATTTGCAGGGGACTTGTTCTGAGTGAACGCTCTTATGAGCTTTTAACCATAGAAGAACTCCAGTATTGGGGTTTAAAGGACTGTTGACCAGCTAGAAGCTTTCTCGGAGTTAGGGACTCTACTCTGCTAAGCTTAGTAGCATATGTGTCGATTCTTTTATGCTTTATCTTTTCTGTGCAATGCTTTTACCCTAAAAATAAAGTGTGCTTGCTTTGAGCTGAGCAGTAACTTCATTGTGGGCAATTACATTGTTTATAGTCTCTGAGGAGAAAAAATAAAGCAGGCCTGCTTAGGCAGCCCGACTCTGCTGTGGAATTCACAATGCAGGCAGGGATCTGTGCAGACTGGAAATACTGCCAGTCAGGAGGGAGAGATGTGTCGCCACTCGAGTGATGATGGCTAGGGAGCGAGATGCCTCAGAGTAGATGTCCTTGCTGGATCACAGAGGAGGAATACAGGTGCGTTGTCCACAGAGGAGGAATACAGGTGCGTTGCCCTTGAACTGTGATCATTACTATCATAAAAAGAGTTGTTTTATTTTCCTTCTTAGGAGCAGCCTTATCCTGGATATGGCTCTAACTACTGGAACTCTGTGGTGCAGCCTAGAGCTCCCTACCCAAGTCCATACCCCACTGGTCCTGAGTTACAAAGCCAGGTATAGTAGAAGGGCAGCAGTTTCTCCTCTTGCTTCTTTCAAAACCAAAAGGTTTGTTTGGTTGAGATACGGTTCCAGCCAAGAGCCCAGAACCAAGTTTTCCCTTGAGGGGAAAAAAAGGATCCATGAATCCCACATAGCAGATCTCCCCAAGTACTTGGTTCCTTTTCCCTCTCCTCCTGACTCCATTAACCTGAGGAAATTGTGCACACTGATGCCAAAGCATTATATGGGGTTTAAACTGGAAATTGAAACTTTAAACTACGTTAGCATCCGTGCCTGAAACTCTTTAGCTAATTGTTGCTTAGTGCAAATGTATTAATCTCCTTCGCTGTCAGAGTTTGGTGGTTTCCAGCTGCTTGTTATGAAGTGCACCGTGTCCTTTTGCCAATGAACTGACAATTATTGGGGTATTATTTTTACATCAGTGGCCCAACTAAAACAAATAATCCCAAATGCCTCTTCTCATGCTTCTCAGTCAACGATCCCTAAATGCTTTTCAGATGCTTAAACCAGTCAGTCATATATTAGGTAGGTTTTTATTCTAATAAATAGGGAAACTGAGGAACAGAAGTGAAGAGACTTGCCTGCAGTCACACAGTGAATCAGTGATGGCAGTGGGATGGAATCTAGGAATTCTAACTCCCGCTCCCCTGACTTCACCATTTGATTACCTTAGCAACTACAACCTGAGACTAGAGTTCTGCAATGCAAGGAAAGACCTCTGTCATTGAACATCACAAGAAAACCAAACCCTATAGTGTAGCAGGCTGAAAATGCAGAGAAACATGCCCTTTCTCTCAACTCCCGGAAAGTTGTGGACAGAGTAGATGCTTCCATGGCCATCTCTCTCTGCCCATCCTTGATATATCTTCCCCCTCCAGCCCCACAGTACTGAGTAAATACTTCTGGTTCCTTTATCCTGCTAGCTGAAGAAATGAGCTCATATCTTGCCACCAGATGCAACGTTGATGTGGCTGGAGATCCTGTTTACAAAGACCTACTCTACACAGTAGCAACCTGGACTGTTCTTTTTGAATATTCCTCTCATTAGAAAATGTTATCCAGCTAATTGCAAAGCAAATGCTGCCTTAGGATTCCATACCCGCATCTCAACTGCTTGAAGTATAACCATAAAGTCTCATGCACCTGTAGCCAGGATTTGTGGTACAGTATGGATTTGATTGTGTTTGGAGCAGTCATTCTCAAAGGATTCAGTGCTGCTTTTCTAAGAACCTGTGTTTATCTGACAGTGGTAATGCATTTTTTAATTAGCTGAAAAGGAAAGAGCTTTTTTGGTTTGGGAAGACTAGCTTTCCCCCTCCCCTCCCCCCAGTGCCCAGTAACTATGGCTAAGATGCATTTCATGCTCCTTGGATGTGTAGTAAAATCTGGTTTTAGGAAACAAACTATATAGGAAAAGCAGCTTGAACCTTTGGATATGCACAGGTCAGTTGCCATTTGGAAATGGTGTAAATACAAGAGCAAAGGTAGGTGTGTAGTGCCTTTCACAATGGGCCGTGACAGTAATGCACTACAAATAATACATGTTTCTAATTGGGAACATTGGAATAGTAATGCTTCTTCATAGACAAAATCAGTATTAAAACTAGGGGAAAAAAAGCAAATACTTTTTGCAGAAAACTTCAAATTAATTAATTCTCAGCTTTTGAAAAGGAATGACTTCATTTATTCAACAATTTCACAAAAATGGATAAGGGTTTCATTTCCCCTCTCTTATCCATTATCAAAATGGGGGAAAAAATGAGGCTAGGAAAAATAGAATGAAAAGCAGTTACATTTTTCATCTTTCGATTTTTTTTCAAATAAAAATTTTTTTTGCAAAATTTTCCCGCTTTAAATAAATCATTTTTTAATTGGGGGGAAAACACATGTTTGAAAAATGTCCACCAACTCTAGTCATTATAAATTATGGAATTATTTGTATTAGATATGTAATTATGGAAACTGTTTAGGAAACCTCACAATTGGGAATCCACATGAGATATGCATATAGGAAAAGATTCTGGTCCCAACTGCTGGTTGCATTCCAGTCAAAGAAATGTAGGAACACAGTGCGTTCTCCAGTGGAGGAGAGAAAATAAGAATCTAGTGTTTGAGAACCAGATTTCTGTGACTTTCCTCCATTTTAAAATGATTAATAAAATAAAAGCCGTCAGCTGTGTAGAGAGTAAAACGCCTGCCCAGGAGATTTACCAACAGAGGGAAACTGTCAATCTGTAAGAGCGACTGACATTTTAAATAATAAAAAAGAAAGGTCTAATCCCTGGTACAGGGCAGGCTCTAGTCATGCGCCTGCAGGAAAAAAAGGGATTGACAGAGCACAGTACTTCCTCTCTACTCTCTGGTCCCATGACTCCCTCCTCTTGGGCTTTTGGTATTATTTATTATTGGTGCTGTAGTACTGCCAAGAAGCCTGAGTCACAGACCAGAACTCCATTGTGCTAGGAGATCTACAAACATACTCTTTGGGGAAGGGAATGGTTTTTGTTACCATCTAACTTGTACAAAAAGCGCCATGGTCTGGCCTAATTGTAAGAATATTTGTACACTACTCTTCATCCATACATCTCCTAATATGTGGTGTCCAAAACTGGACATAGTTTTCCAGCTGAGGTCTGACAGTGTTGAATAAAACAGATCAATTCCTTTCCTGTTCTTTACATACAACATTCCTGTTAATACATCCTAAAATGACACGTGCCTGGTTCACAACAGCATCACACTGTTGACTCATACTCCGTTTGTGACCCACTGTAACCCTGGGATCCTTTTTGGCAGTACTTTAGCCTACTCAGTTATTCCCTGTTATGTATTTTGGCATTTGATTTTTAACTTCCCAGGTGCTGTCCTTTGCACTTCTCTATATTGGATTTTATCTTACTGATTTCAGACCAGTTTTCAAAATGAGCTTGATAAACTGGTATTGAAATCTTGTCCTTGAGATACTTGCAGCCCCTCCCAGTTCGGTGTTGTCCATGTTCAATCTGTGGTCCATCTCTTAAATATGTTCTCTGCTTGTTTTTCAGGGAATGGAGTCTCCCTACACAAATGGAGCCTATAGCACCCCTTACCCCTCAGCTCCTGGGGCTGCTCCACACTATGCTAACCTGCCACCATCAAACACTTACTATTCTGGGCACGCTCGGGCTGTCTACCCTTCAGAGTCTCCAAGCATGTACCGGTCTCCATCGCCAGCTTCACACTGGAATTATCCCCCACCAGACTGCCCCCCAGAAGGCCCCACTCTCAGGAGGCAAGTCCCAGGATACCCTCCACCACAGGTAAGGAAGCTAGTACAAGAAAGAAATACATGCCTCTTTGGGAAGATGCTTGGGGCTGGTGCGAGTATAATCCAGCTCCAGGATGGATATAGCCCTTCTGAAGCAAAGGATGGCATGTGCTTGCCTGCCCTTCCAGCTACCAACCATTCAGGTCTGAGCCCAGAAGTGCACTAGTTAGGTGCTGTTCCTGGCTCCAGCACAGAAAACGTTTATTTTGAGGCCCGTTTCGTGTTCCAGGGCTCTCATCTCTTTCAATACAGCTCAGTATTTTGACCGACTGACACCATGCTGACTTAGACTGCAGCTAAACTACATAAATGGCCACAAGAACCGGCCGGGTCCCCTCTTTTATAAAACCATTCCTTTGTCCTAGGACTCCAGGTTAACATGCTGCCACAACAGAGCCAAGGACCCCTCTGCGGCTCTTTACAAGGAGCGGAGCAGCAGGTCAAAGTAGATTTTCAATGGCTGATGATATGACTTCCATGCCCTTCTTCCTGCAGACACCAGGTATGCCTGTCCCACACTATTCATATGGAGGAGATGCCCATCCTGGCATTCCATCGCAGGGGCCACCACTGCAGCCAAGAACCCAGGATGAATCATGGGCTTCCTCCGGCACCTATGGGATGCAGCCACGGTATGCATGGCCTGCTGCTTCAACACCACAAGGAAGTCCCTTTGTTTCAGAATCACCTCCAGCTTGGCCTGGCAATGGAGCTCCTTCTCCTCACCCTCTAGCTCATGATACAAAGGTAAAGATGTAATGCTTTCCAGGTTCTTTGGCACCTCCTGGTACCTGTCCTAACTCAGCCACATTGGGTCGCTGTACAGCAGTGCAAAAATCTCTCTCTCTCCAGAATAAGCTTGCAGCTTTTACAGTGCTTCTAGCTCCTGTTGGCCTAGGGAAGAAGAGATCTTGCTTGGAAATCAAATACTGTTTGGTATTTATGTATTGCGTTTACAACTTCAGAATACAATACAAATCCTAATTATTTCAGAGTGAGTGTCAGTCCGGATGAGCGCTCTAACTCCAGTCTGATCAGGCAGCTAGACTACACTGCTTCCCTGAAAAACACACATTTTTCATCTCTTTGAAGTGCTACTACCTTTCCCCCTATTTAAAGTAATGGCCCCAGATGACAGAGAAACAAATGAACAAAAACTAGCAATTTTCCTCATTGTCTTAGATCCACTAGCGTGGCTATCCATTAAGAATATCTAGATTTATACTTAATGCAAAAAACAAACAAGAGGAAGTATTGGAAGGGTATGAAATCTCATGCTCTAGGTTTTAAACCAGTCTCATTGGTAGGGTTCAGGGTCTGACCTGGGTGGGTGGGTGTAGATTATCCCATTTTCTATCTGCTGCAGGGTTTCTTGCATCCTTCTCTGAAGTATCTGGTGCTGGTCACTGTGGGAGCCAGGAGATGTGCTAGAAGGACCTGTCCTGATCCACAATGACAGTTGCTGTGTTCCTGCCCAAGTGAACCGCTGGGCACAGACATCCTTTACTAGAGACTTGGCTAAAAATTAGTGTTGTGCAAATAACAAATTCTGTTCTTTCCTAGTCTCACTCCTCTCCTCACTACAGTGAGAGGCCCTGGCCAAACCACCTCAGATCTGTGAGCGCTATAACCGTGTGCTAGCAGGGTTCAAGTGTGGACTTTTTGAATAGCATGAACAGGAATTTGTCATCTGGGAACAGTTTTATAAAATTGAGTAATACACTCCCTGGGAGTATCTCTCATGATCCTCAGATGTGTCGGTGCCAGAGGAATTTCAGATCTGTCACACTTATCATTCTGCAGACGCAGAGCTTTGTGAACTAGAGGTGGTTCCTCTGCCTAGTTTGTTCTCAAATAGGTTAAAGGCTTGAGCACCAGCTCTCTTGGAGCATTCCTTTTTGGGCTGATTTATGGGCAGCAAAGCTCATGTAGAAAGTTATGAGTTTCAAGTTATTAGGTCATGGTATATTATGACATCATGGTGGATGACAGTATCAGAGTGCAGGCCTCATCCTTAGTAACTTCCACTGCCTGAATCCTTTTTGCACTGCCATCCTGGGTGTGCACATCTTCCAAATGAGCAGGGAGGCAAACTGGACCTGTTGCTCAGAGATCTGTTTGCATGCCCTCTTTGATGCAGGATGTGGGATAAGAAAACTGGTGTTGAAGGAAACAACAAAAATTTAAAAATCTCTCCTTTTTGATTTAGGATGCTTCTTACGACAAACCAGACCAAGGAGCAACCCAGCACAACTACTTTCCAGAAGCCAATCAGCAGTCTTCTGGGACTATGAATGAGCATAAGCCAATTCCATTCAACAACAAACCATCCCCTTTCAGTCCCAAAGTGCAATATAGCGCACAGCCCCAAATGTATGATAACGTACCTAGGAAATCTTCTTTGAACCAAGAAGCAGGTTTTAAACCCAGTGACCAGCCTTCATCAAATTCCCTGGGAATGCAGCCAGGGATTCAAAGAGTTATGCAAGTTATGGAGGAGGTTGAGCCATTGGAGCAAGAGGTGGATGAATTTGTAGGAAAAAAGACGGACAAAGCATACCGGCTCCTGGAGGAAATGCTGACCAAGGAGTTGTTGGAACTGGATTCCATAGAGACTCGTGGCCAGGACAATGTTCGACAAGCTAGGAAAGAGGCTGTTCATAGAATCCAGGCCATACTGGAAAAACTGGAAAGAAAGGGATTGTGAGAGAGAGATGATAACTCAAGACCTCTTATGGACATCCCAAAGAGCTCTGGGTTTGGCCTGTTTTTCAGCCCTCTTCTACCTACTGTTGATCACGAAAAGCAATAAATTCTGACTATACTTTAATTTTTTTTTTAAAAGCCACCAAATGATAGATTGGCTAAGGACGAAGGAAGGGAGGACTGAAACACCAGTCCTGAATTTGCAGTTTGCTGTTCCAGCCAACGAATGTACAGACAATGATGGATTTCTGGCATTGCCCAACAAAATGTTTTTGCCTTTGTGAATGTCTACATGCTTTTCATCAGCAGGAGGGAAAACCATTGTATGGAACAGACTTTTCTACACTAGGCCAAATTTGTATCTGTGTAGACACCACCTGGTGCCCCAATGGCTTCTTAAACAGCTGGAATACTAGTCGAGTTTTGTAATTTGCAAAGACGTTGCAACTTGCAACAAGTAAAACCAGACTTCAGGCTCTTGGACCACTATTGCTGTGTATTATTTACAGCTTCATCCCTCTAGTCATTGAGACTGATATGTATTGTTCTGTGTCTTTTTGGTGCACTCTGTAGTACTGTCTTGAATTGGCAGTGGAAGAGACCATATTGACAACCGGTCAGTATGGCAACTTCACACTGTTTTCTTCTATATAGTGAATAAATATTTAGTGATGTTTTATGTGGGGGAGAGGTAATGTGGAAAACTATTGGGAACATTTGAATTCTGCCTCTGAAAAATGCAGTGGTACAAATGAGAGATCCGAATGCTCTGGTGACGTGGTCCCAGGAAGAATTTGAAAATGATTTTTCAGGGCAAATTTGAGTAAAAGTCCACTTTTTCATTGTCCTTTCACATAATGCAATTTTTTATTCCACTATAATCTGTATAACTGGCGGTTCTGTACAATGCACTGTGGAGGGGAGAAGTAAAATCTGCCCTTATCTGTGGGGTTACCACATATGAAATTAAGTAGTCGTTACTGTGTATGATAAAAGATAATAAACTCTGGCAAGTTTTAAAAATGATTTTATACTGTTAAGATGTTTTGAAGTGACTTCCCTGTGTGAAACTCTCAATGGAATCTATTGTAACCAAAGCATCACACCTGAAACTTTGTCCTTTCAACAGATGCTAGTGACATGGAAATAGTAACATCCTTGGTGTTGAATGGGGGCTGGTGCTACTTTTGAGATGGGTTGGAGCAAACTATCCAGGGAACCCTTGAGCCTTTTGCTCCTGGAACAGTGACCACCTTTCCTGGTTCCTCCAGCCTGGCACGCTGGTGGAGCTAGTCAATGCGGTGAGATGTATGGCTGGAGATTCTACATCCTTAACGTGTTTTAATTCAGCTGGATGGCATTGACTTCTCCAACTATTTAGATCCATCCTCAAAATCATGCCCATGGTTGGCAGTTTAGAAAATGGCCTAGTACTCTGAGCTAATCCTGAAGATCAGAGTAATTGGTCTGGGCAAATATATGTTTTTAATAGTGATCAGTGTCTCCTATAAGGCAGAGAACAACCAGACCTAGCTAACATTGTTTGGGATATGAAATTAAATATGATTCAGGAGAGCAGAAGCTATGCTCTAGCTCTCCACTATATTGTAAACAGCCTGCAGTTCTATGCTAATGTTCATGGGGAGATCTGGTTCCAAGGAGTGAACATCTGCAGGAACTCATGATACAACAGTACTGAATGCTGGCTTTCTTTAACTCTGCTTAAACAATGGGTGATGCTACCAGTGCTTCTGAGGATTAGTTATCCTAGCACTTTCTCTTGCCTGCATGCTTCAGGGCAGACTATTTCTTTATATGTGTGAGGAGTTTGCCGAGAAACTATTACTGCTGTCACCATTAGTTATTTTCCCTGGAGGAGCATAGAGAGAAACACCTACTTGTTCTGGACATTTGTGCTCCTTTAATTTAGTGCACAGTTTACTTTAACATTCCTAGCAACAGAGTATTTAAACACTTAGGGCAATTGCTTCTGCATCCTAGATGTGTCTGTGTAATATGCTTACAATGTTCCCAGAAATTACTGCTTCAGACTCAGAGAAAAAACAAACAAGGAGTCCTGTGGCACTTTTAAAGACTAACACATTTATTTATCCCATGAGCTTTCGTGGGAGAAAGTTCCCCATCTTCAAAGCATCTGATGAAGTGGGATTATCTTCAAAATGTCTGACAAAGTGGAATTTTCTCCCACGAAAGCTCATGTGATAAATAAATGTCAGTCTTTAAAAGTGCCACAGGACTCCTTGTTTGTTTTGCTGACCAAGACTAACTTTGGAACTTGTCAACGGGCTCACAGAAGACCTCTGAGATTTAGCAGAAACTTTGTTTTTGAAAGGGAACACGCAGATCAGTATGAAAATTCCACAAAGGAAAAGGCTCCCTTGGCTAAGATGACGGCAGCCAAACAAAAATGGTACCTAAAGAATACTCCATTTGCTTTAATGGCATGGCTTAGCTCCTCTTCATCAAACTCTGATGACCTATAGTGGTGTAGTCCTTGGGCAGGCTAAGGAACCTGCAGCCTCCTTGCTGAAAATAAAATGGTCCAAATGGGCTCATGACTTATGTAAATTGATACAACTGTGTCCAGCAACTTCTCATAGACATGAAGGGTTGAATGAAACCTCAAAAAGTCATCAAGTCCAGCCCCCATGCTGAGGCAGGACCAAGTAAACCTAGACCATCTCTGCCACGGGTGTGCCTAACTTATAATTTCCAGTGAGGGAGCTTCCATAAGGTCCCTTGGAAGCTTATTCCAATATTGAACAATCCTTCTACTAAGAAAGATTTTCCTGCTATGTAACCTAAATCTCCCTTGTTGCTGATAATGATTGTCCTACCTTCAGCAGACATAGGCTAAGTCTACACTAAAAAGTTGTCGACTTAATAAGGTCAACTTTAAGTCAACTTAACAAAGTTGACCTAACTTTTCTAGTGTAGACATAGCCACTTGTTGACCTTAATAAATTGACTTAACGTTTTAAGGTCGACTAAGGCACTAATCCCTGTCCAAGCTGGCTTTAAGTCAATTTAAGGAGTCGACTTAAGCCTTAAATTGACCTAAAATGAGGTGTTTAAGTCAACTTAAGATTTCCTTAAGTCAATTTAATAAAAGCCCAGTGTGGATGCGGCTTGTGTAGGTCAACTTAAGCCTCCTTAAGTCTACCTAAGTTGCCAGTGTAGATGCACCCTATAGAGAGCAACTGATTACTGTCCTCTTGATAAGTTAACAGATATGTAAAAGATTCAGCCCTTTCTGTATTCCCTAGTCAACTTAAGACTAAACATACCCAGTTTTTTCATCCTTTCCCCATAAGTCAGGGTTTCTAAAACCTGTATCGTTTTATAGTGCTCCTGTGGACTCTCCAGTTTGTACACGTCATCCTCAGAAGTGAATGCAAAACTCCAGCTGAGGCCTCACCACTGCTGAGTAGACCATCTCGCATGTGCTGGTCCTGTTAATGTACCCCCAGAACATTGCCTTTTTCGTTGCTGGCTCATTGTTTGTGTTCTACGCTAACTCCCAGCTCCACTGCAGCAATGTTACTGTCTGTTAGTGCCCATGTTGTAGTTGTGCAATTGATTTTTCCTTTGTGTATTTTGTGTTAGAGGATACCGCACTGGGTAGAAAAGGACTAATAAGCACATTACCTATATTTACAGAAACAAGAGACTGCAAATCCAACAGACTTGTGAAGTCTGTCTTCAGCCTCATCTCCTGCCACTCTATACCTGTGTTACAAAAAAGCTCACTTTATGAACAGTGGCTAAAAGAGGTGTCATACAGAATAGGTAGCTATCTTGGGGGGAGAGAGATTTATCTTGTTTTCAGAATGATGTGAATGAAGAGATGAGTGAACAAGAAATGGACAGAAGATTTCTTATGATTTATGATCATTTTAAATGTACTTAAGCTGAGTGACAGGTGAGGATGCCTCACTTTCTCTTTAGCATCTGTTCCCTTTATTAAAAGCCCTATTAAGAAGAAAATTGCTGTGCTGTGCCTCCTACAGTCCCATTTTTTAAATATTTCCCAGACACTCATTTGGCAGGAAACTTTTAGTCACCAATGGAAAGGAACCCAGTCAGCTTTAACTAAAGATTTCTGATAAAACACAGAGGATTATAGAGCAATCCTGGACTACGTCACCAGCCACTAAATTAACAAAGCAATGCATGAGCCTGTGCACATTCAACTGCTCTAATCATCCATGCTCTATGGACTGGCAGAAAGGTTTACCACTGTTGACACAGGGCAAGAATGATATCATCTATATATTCCTAGGGAAGTCCAAGACTGTGCATGCATTTTGGAGCCAGACAAAGTTAGTGGAAGAGATGGGGCTTTTTTAAAATAAATTAAAAAGCTGAATCTCCAACAAAAATTATAAGTAATATAGCCTGAAAGCCTCTGTTGGTTGTAACTGCCTTTGTGAGTATGGCTGAATAGATATTGGCTAGCCTCTTGTAAGATGATGTGACTGAAAAATACAGGGGAAAAGTTAGGAATGTAATACTCATTTTGAAACCCAGGTAAGAGGAATTAAAATGTCTTGTTTAAAAAGAGGGCTGAAATTTTATTTTATCCTTTCAGCAAGCTTAGTTACTGAATAGCTCTGTAGAAAGGCATTAGATTACACTCTTCAGCAAAACAGCAGCATGCCTTTATCTATGCAGATGGGATTTTTCATTGGTGATCGTGGAAGACGGACAACTGATGATTTTGGTGCAGATTAAGGTGTGCCCTTCCATTTTCTGGTTTGGAGAAAATTCCAATTGATACGACATTCTACCTTCCTAAATCTCTACTGCACCTTCTATCCACCATCAGTTCTCACAAACTAAGGGGGTGAGGAGCCAGACTGTATCAGCCCTTGGATGGGAGACCCATAAGGAATAATCGAATTGGCAATGGTGATACAGTGGAAGGTGCTTTTTGGTTTTGAACCAATGGCCCAACAAAAAATTGGAGTACTGTGCTATTGAAGGTGCCTGTCTGTTTTTCAGACAAAATGTAAAACTCTGATCATTCCACAGCACTTTTCAAAAGAATTAACCCCAGTGTCATTGATCTCCTCCAGGAAGTGAAAATGAGATGATTAGGGCAAATCACTCAGGTTACAATACCTCAGAGATACATCACCTCCTGGAGAGGCTTGGATACTTTCATTCAAACGAGATTCTTCAGAGACCAACAAGCAAAGAAAGGACCTTTCGATAAACAGCCTGAGCATAAACTATCTGAGGGCCTTTATTCTGGTTCCTAACTAAAGACTGATATGAATTTGTAAACACAGGGGCAACCCAGTTGTGGGGTTTGAAGAACTGACACCTACCAGAGGCTTATGTTGGAGTCGGGGGGTGACCTCTGGTAAGTTTTCTAGCATTCATGTAGATTGCTTTATTATTTTAATATGCTTTCTCTGTAATGCTTTTACCTTAATAATAAATGTGCTTGCTTAGAAGGAGCTGTGTGATAACCTGCAACTTTGTGCTCCCAACCCTCAGAGAGAAAGCAAAGCACAAGTGCTGGTCTTTCTCAGGGAGACCGGATTGCTGGGGATATCACAATATAGCTCAGCCTTAAAACAGTCAGAAGGGGATGACACGTAGGTCTTTGCCTAGGAGCTGGAAACCTTCAAGCAAGTGCCCTCAAGGCACACGGGGGGAGGGCAGGGGGGAATGCAGGTGCAGTTACCCTCCAATTGAGACAATCAGAATAAGTAACAGCCATACATGTGGACAAGATGGCTTAGCCCATTATTCCATTAACTAGTCACTTCTGGAGACCAGCAGTGAAATCCTGCCTGAGGTTGCAAGTGAAAATAAATGCTGTGATCCTCTTCCTTGGTTTCCACCACACAGCCTCCATAGTAATGCAGTACAACCAGTAACCCTTGTTCAAAAGGGTAGGATGGTTCTAAGTCAGCACCAAGGTGCATGGGCAGCGCTGTGTGTACATGCGCAGATTCCCAGTGGAATAGCAGGAGGTGCTGGGGATCAGGATTACTATAATTGGCAAAGCTGTGTGGTAAAATCTTCCACCACATCTTCCTGTGCTATACAGGACTCTAAGTGGCCCTGTTCATCACTCCCTTCCACCAGCAGTAAGGTTCCTCACAAATTTAAGAAGCAGCATGCTATGAAGCCACACCACGTCTCTGGGCCACCTGGGGTCCTGGTGAGCGCCTACATAAAACATCCCACTACAATCCTTTCATGTACAGCCCTCAGCCTAAGAGCTACTCTGCAGCACAGCAACCAATCTGCAGTGAACAGCTTCTCTTTTCTCCTATTGTTGCAGTAACTGTGTATTGTACAGAGAAAGAGGCAGCAGATGGGGATGCGACCCAAGTAGAGTGCTTCCCCCCAAATGGGACTGCTGGAAAGAGAAACACAACTGGCTGAGCAAGTCACTGTAATCAGCAGCTGGAGGAAGTGTGATGCAGAAGGAAGGATGAGCTGTTCTGGATCATCTGCAGCAGCCCAAAGCCTCATTTTATAACAGCCTCAAAGACAAAATTGTTGTTTCCACTCTGTCCCCATGGGGTCAATTATCCAAGGCCCCGAGTGTCTTGATTTGAGTATATGATCACTAGATTGTGCTTACAGCCAGCCAATGTCCAAGCAACCTTTTGTATTCTCAGACTGGCCCTTGCCCTCGAAGTGGGTATGTATGGTGGAAGAGAGGGACAAATTATATTTCATGTAAAAATCACAGTATCTGAATGTCATGGTATTTGTCTGTTAGTTTAGAATTTGCATTAAGTAAAAGTGTGTTTTGCTATTTACTAGCCATGGCAGTTTAAACATTAGCCATTTCCATCTTACAAAATATTTTTCCCTAGGGAAACTTTACGGTTGGTAAACATGAACATATACAAAACAAACAAGGAGTCCTGTGGCACTTTTAAAGACTAAAATTTGTTTATCAAAATTCCATTTCATCAGATGCTTTGAAGATGGGGAACTTACAGAATGGGAGGAACATAAATGCGGGGAAATGTATGACACAGGATCAGGTCAGGCTGTAACAGCAAATCAAAGCAGATGTTAAGATTCAAACACTGGAGAACAGCGTATAGAGGAAGGTGAGGTCAAATCACAGTTGTAATGAGAAAAAAAATCCATAGTCCCTGTTTAACCCTGAGGCAACAGAATCAAATTTACATATGAATTCCAGTTCTGCAGTTTCTTTCACGCAATAAATAAATTTGTTAGTCTTTAAAAGTGCTACAGGACTCCTTATTTGTTTTGCTGAACTAGACGAACACAGCTACCCCTTTGTAACTTGTCAACATGCATGAAAATATACAAGTTCTCCTACCCCAGCTCCAAGAAAGTCTTTTCCCCAAAAACTGTATTTAAATGATTGGGTAGCTGAGATATTAGTTTCAAGCCAGTTGATATGATCCGGAACAGCTGGGAAATACTTTTGTATGATAGTCTTTATAATGTTCTTCCATACACAGGCCAGAAATTCTGCAATGCCTATTTTACTGTTTCTCTTTTCCCATCCACCCTCCCCCCCAGGTTCTGGGAGAAGGGGGGGTTGGCCATGGGTTGGTGGAGTAGGTATTTATTTAGGTATGAACAGTCCTTTATGTTCTATCTTGTATTGTCTATTTTATTTATGGGATGGGTACAAAAGCATGGGAAAGGCACTTAAAAAGATGTTTATAAATATGAATGAAGTAAACAATCATTTTGTCTAATCAAATCAAGGTAATCCTAGCGCACCAGCCAGCCTGACATCAGATTATCTATATAACTAAACCACAGTTGTCTATATGCACGGCGGGACGTGGACGCAGCTCCTGCGCGCGCATATAACTGATACAGCTATGCGTGTGCAGCAGCTGAATCCACGTCCATGCCGTGCATAAGCCTGTGGATTAGATAGCTCGCGCGCACGGCTGCCCTCCCGCCCACCCAGCGGCTCTCTTACACGAATTCCCGCCCAGCGGCTATAAGGAAATTTTTGATTAAATCTTTTCAATTCACCATTTCATGATTTTGTGGTTTTTAATTTGCATAATTTTACCCTTTGAACTCCAATGTTTTTCTTACTTATGAGTGCAGAACCTCAGGACACTCCACCCTCCATCATTTCTCATCCCTGAAAAGTTTGGAGTAAACACTAAGTGATTACCATTCTTCAATTTGCGATTCTTTAGAGAATCGGGGGTTTACTGGTTAATTTCTAATCTGCTGGCCTAGGCTACCTGCCCGGGAGGTGCTGTGTGCTTGCACATCCATCCCGCCTTAGGTCTCCATCTGCTGGGTTGAATCAAGTGTGATACTTACATAAAATCCCCCTGGGGATCCATCTTCCAGTATCGCCCTCCTTCATCCCCAGGCTTTCCATGGCCCCTTCTCTATGAGCTCTGGTAAACAGCGGCCTGAGGCTACCAAATGATCGGACAGATCCTGCATGTCCCGCTGCCCAGTGCCTGCTCTCCGCTCGCCTGCCCCTAGGACCCCACCGGCCCCCTCTCCCCCACGCTGCGCCCGCCCCACGGGGCCTGCGGGGGTGAAGGGGGCGAGAGGGCAGAGCTGGGCCTAGCAGGGCAGAGCTCTGGCCCAGCCCGAAGAGACGCGGCCGGGGCCCAGCCCCAGCGAGGGGGCCCAGGTCCAGGCCCGTGTCCGGGGCGCTTCTAAACGCCCCCTCCTCGCCTGCGGCCGCCCCACAGCCCCGGCCCCCACCTGGGGCGCCCCCACCTCCCGCGCGGCCCCTCCGCTCCCGCCCCAGCCGCTAAGCCCCGCCCCGCGGAGGAGGAGCCAGGCAGGCCCCGCCCTAGAAGGGAAGCGCCGCCGGCTCCTGGGGCCGGGCCGGGCCAGCCGCGGACTGACAGCGGCCGGAGGGGACACGCGGCGCCCAAAGGTCAGTGCGGGGGGCCTGGGAGGAGAAGGGGGAAGCGGGGAGCGGTGGGGCCCGGGAGGAGAAGGGGGCGATGGGGCCCGGGGGGGGCAGCAGGCTGGGGGGCGATGGGGCCCGGGGGGGAGCAGCAGGCTGGGGGGCGATGGGGCGAGCAGTGGGGCCCAGGAGGGAATATCTGGTGGACATGGCTGGTGGCAACAGAGGATGGTGGAGAGAAAGGGGGCAGCAGTTGCCCTTGCAGAGGTGTTGATGGGGCAGCTTTTCCCCGGGTGACTGAGGAGCTCATTGGGCGCTGGGTGCCAGCTCTCTTTTTCATGTGGATTTGCTTTGTGTGGGTGGGGTGTTTCCCTCTACACGCACCCCCCGTGGCCATATTTACACCTGGGTGGGAAGGAAGCAGGGAGTTTTCACTTGGTCCTTGGTATCTGCTGGGCGCAGTCAGGAGTTGTTGAAATTTGGAAAACTGGCTTCAATGGTGACTTCTTGTGCTCTGATGCTAGCGGTTGGGATGAGGGAGGTGGTTGCATTAGCCATTGGGGAGTTTGGCCGGTGGATCTTGCTCACATGTGCTGTGTCTAAGGGATCACCACATTTCAGGCCTGGGAGGAATTTCCCCCCAGGCAGGATGGATTAGCAAAGGGGTGGGGGGAGAAAGGGGGAGAGGGTTGTCTTCCTCTGTAGTTTGGGGCAAGAGTCACAGGCTGGTTTGAACTAGAATCAATAGTGGATCCTCTGTAACTTAAGTCTTTAAATCAAGACTCAAGGACCTCAGTAGCTCAGTCAGAAGTTATGGGCCTACTGCAGGAGTGGGTGGGTAATGTTCTGTGGCCTGTAAGGTGCAGGAGGTCAGGCTAGATGATCATGATGGTCCCTTTTGGTTTTAAGGTCCATGAGACTGTCCTAAAAGGGTGTCATGATATTATAATTCCTACTTAAAAATCACTTGTTTATAAGGATGTCATGAATAGCTCCTTAGGCCATATCCACACTTCCAGGCCTACAGTGGCACAGCTGTACCACTGCAAGAATACTTGTGTAGCAGCATTATGCTGGTGAGAGAGAGCTCTCCCACTGATGTAATGACCAGCTCAGCAAGTGGGGGTAGCTATGTTTACAGGAGAGCACCTCCCACCACTCAGGGTTGTGTTTTTTCACAGCCCTGACAGACAATAGTTTTGGTGATATAAAAACTAGTGTAGACGTGCTTGGATTATATAAATAAAATAATTTCTGCCAACGGAATTCACCTGTCACTGCTGATGCTCAATGTTCACATGTGGGTCTCTTTCAGCCTGCACAGTTCCATGAACCTGATTTCCCTATCATTTAGTCAGTTTCACAGCAGCATCTTTTATGGCTCCCATACTGTTGGGGAGTGTGCATGTTCAAAAACAGGACTGGAAACTTTGTGAAGGGTTTGTTTGGTGAGAATGTAAATGTGAGGTCAGATTTGAGAGAGGATTTTTAAAATCTGACTGGCTTTTTATTATGTATGCTGTTTGATTACTCTTCTCAGTGCTCAAAAGGGAGAGCAACACAAACTGAGTAGTCAATTTCACCTGCATTTATAGTCAGTTTCCCTGTCATGCAGTAGCACAGTGTTCCAATATCTGTGTTGCAAACATTGCAGGGGAACACACCTTTTCTTTCAGAAAAAAATTGTTGATTTTTTAATTTTATTTTATACAGACACTTCTATTGTATTAGTTTTTATAATAATGTATTTTTGCAACTTGTTGCACTGATGCTAAAGGTGAATCTCTGTGAGGAGAGAGCCCAGTTCTAAAACTGGAGCCTGCATTTTGATCCAAACTCAACCTCATAGTGTCCTTCCTATCCCGAACTCTGCCACTGACTTGCTGTGTGGCCTTGAACAACTCATTTAACCTCTGTCTCTCTGTTCTCACATCTTTAAAATGTGGCTAACATTTAATGACCTGCTGGGATGCGGTAAGAACAAACTAATTGTTTACAAATGCCGTTGATAGTCTCAGATAGAAGAAGTGATAGAACATTAAAGGGAATGCCCTTTGGAAGTAAAGAAAATGAACAATCAAATGAGAACAGTTAATAGAGGGGTACATTCAGACATTTGTTCTGGGCCCCTTTTCTTTAACTATTATCTTTGTTTCTTGTGCCCCAGTGTTACATAAGTTTTGTGACTAATTTCTTTCCATTTCATGCACCACTTTAGTAGCCTCACTTTTTGTGAAGTAAAAATGGGTGTTTCAGTGTTCTTGGAAAAACAAGTAGAATAAAATTGAGAAGGATGGGTGGCTTTTCAAGTGTGTGAGACACTTGCAATAGCCGCAGGCAAGCTTTCCTCTTTGGATTTCCTGTGCCGTCAAATCTTGAACTGTTTGATGGAGAAAAGCTCATCATGTTTATAAAGTACAAAACTCAAGCAGCACAAGCACCTACATTTTTAACTCCAGCTCATAGTAAAATATCTTTCTCTGAGCACTGCTATAGGTATGCCGCATGGTTGTTTCTCATCAGACACTTCATTGCACTTACTATTTTCTAACATGTTCTTTTATTTTTTTCTGCAGCTATTTTATTGCAAAGCCATTGTGGAATCCTCATCTTTCAGACTTTCTGTGCTGGAGTTGGTTGAGCCAAAATTGTATCTGTCGTCTTTGTCATGGGTTTGTCATCTATGTCTGATGGATAAGTTTTGGATTAAGGCAAGAAGCTTGTAACAAGTAAGTTATGTCAGCAGCTGGCTGTCTCATTTGTAGCAGTTTGCCATTCAGTCTGTCTTGTTGTCACAGAAATATGCAGTTCTTGGGAAGGCCACACTTGGGAGTATTTCTAATTCCAATGTTAGTAAATAAACTGAAGAGAATTTAAAAATAAAAATTCAGTGCCCTCCTGTTTAGTCTGTTTCCTTTTGCTTGTTCATGTAGGTGGTACCATGTTAGCTGGGGAACAGCAACGGGCAGAACCTTCTCCATCATCCAATTCATCCAGTTCTTTTGAAGTAGTGGAGACAGATACTGCAAATAAGTATGAGGCAGTTGCTCCTCACTGGTTTTACTGCAAAGTCATAGATTCTAGAGAGAGATGGATCCCCTTCAGTGGACAAGACTCAGAGAAATTAGAAGAGGCCCACAACTCAAGTAAGTTGAAAATGCCTTTTTGTCAGATGCTTTTTTAGGTGTATTAGGTTGTGAGATCGGTTCAGAAGGAAGCTTGCAGAATCCGCACACCTCTAGATTAAATACTGCTTTGAACTACCTTGCACCGGACTAGATGACCTCATGGGGTATTCCAGCTCCAACATCTAAGTAAATCTGTAGTCTTTAAAAGTGCCACAGGACTCGGTTTGTTTCTCTGCAATAGACTAACATGGCTACCCCTTTGGAACTCTGTTTTAAGTAACCCTTGATTTTAAATGCGGTAATATAGCTAACCTTAAAATCTACTGAGACCCAGTGAGATGAATTAACTAGAGTGAATCATAGGGTAGGCTAGACTGGGAATTCTGCTGCAAGAGCATTGAACAGGCTAAGAATTTGAGATGCATTGTAGTAATGATGTCTTGGAGCGAGAAGGTATGACTAAGGGGAGTGTTCTAAATATCTTGTGCAGATTTTGCTGGAGGGTTTGAATGTGTCTTTCCACTCTGGAACATTACATTCCTTTGCATTTCTTTAGAAACACATCTTCTCTAGAATGGGGCCTATTCATGTGCTCAAAAAAATTGCATCCAAAAGGCTTTAATGTTCAGGCCTCGTTAATCTAACACTTGAAAAAAATTCTCGAATGCCCAGTGTGTTTACATGAGAGAGCATTAATAAGGGGTAAGTAGGAATTGTATAGGAGGCAACGTTGACTAAATTCCACCATTGGGGACTGTGCTACAGCTCTTATTGTTCCATGGCTTAATTAGCATGAAAAGTGTAGTGCTCCCCCAATCAGCAATGCAGGTCTGAGTATGGGTGGAGCTTCCAGTTCCAGCATGGCTCAGACACTTATTAAAATAAAATCCAGTGTGCTAGGTGCTGTCCATACATACAGAGTGACCTCCCTTTCCCTGAATAGCAGGCAGTCTGAAGCTCTGCTTCTGCAGTGAGATCTGTATAGCTGCAGAGCCCCAGAAGAGAAGCATCTGACAAAGGGTGGGGGAGAGGATTAAAGGTTTGTGAGTCTTTTGTCTGCTATCTCCACCCCCTTTCCAGAGTTTGATCCTGATTCAAGGTGCCGTATTTTGATTGCCCATGCAGGTCACAAGCGCTGCTCTGTGCAGTGTATTTGTACTCTCACTAATTAATGGGTCAGCCCCTGCTGATAGTAGAGCCAGGGCATTCAGGTGTCTTTTGCTCTCAGCGAGTGGTGAACTCCCTTGAAAGCTCTCAGTCTATGCCAGAGGGGACTGAGTAGAGGGCAGAGGCCTGTGCCTCCACTTTGAAATGCCAGGATTTTCTGGTGCATGAGTTCAGACTCAGGCCTTCACCATTGCTAGATAGGGAGCTTTCTGGGTACCAGTAGATGAATGAGACTAAAAATTGGATGTCTTGCCTACTCTGCCTGGAAGTTCAAGATCCCACAGCATCTCTTGGAAGAGCAGAAATGTGTCCAGGTGGGTGGCGGGAGGGCCGGGGCTGTCCCAATACTTTTTTCTCTGTGGAGCATGCTGTGCATTGATTGGCTGCCATTCTTTTTCCCAAAGGAGGCTGCATCTTAGTGCTACCTTGTGTCTACAGCCATAATGGCACAGATGTCAACCACTCTGCTTACTAATATCGTAAGCTCTTTGGGACAGGGACTGCCTCTTTGTGTCTGTACAGTGCTTGGCAGAGTGGGGCTGGAGGCTACCACAATACAGACCATAATAAACCAGCAAACTACAGCCTTTTTGATCTCTCTGCTCCATCGCAGTGTGGGAACTTTAACTTTCAGGCATGATTTTCCTAGGAGGCTTTTTCTAAAGGTTGACTGTGCATTTATGTGGCTCATTGACTTTGCTATCCACCCCATGTATACATTTTCTAGGTCAGCTCTGTGCAGTAATTTGTCCATGACTTGCATAATCTAAAACTTCTTGGTCACGCCTTCTTCGGGCTGTTTCCACTTCATCTCAGTCCTTGCATTCCACAGGGAAAGATGATGATCAGCTGATTGTTGCAACAGAAGGGGGCAGGTATGATGTGCACTTGAAGAAGAGGCTGCGCTATGCCATGTACTGGGAGGAAGAGGCCTCTGAAGTGAGACGCTGCACTTGGTTTTACAAGGGAGACAAGGATAGCAAGTATATTCCCTACTCGGAGAGCTTCAGCGAAGAGTTGGAGGTAAAGATGCCTCAGCCAATAATGTCCAGTCTTCTCTTGAGCCCTTCTGGCGTCTGTTTGTGTAATGTCCCAAACTCCATGAGGGCCACTGATGGCCAAGGAACACATTTGTGACGCTTCTTATTTGATTAGCACCACTATAAATACTTGCGCCTCTCTTCTCTGCAGCCTCTCCCACTGTCCACCTCTCCAACATGCAGCAGTTAAAGCAATCTACCCTTTCTTATATCCAAGCTCTGCCTCTTTCTTGGGTCTGGCTCTACTATTAAACCTCCTGTCCTCATTTTCAGCATGCTGCCTGCAGTCCAGCCCTGGCCTCTCTACTTCATACCTTGTGAACTACATTCTACCAGATCTCCATGCCTTGTTACTCACTCCCTTTCTCCTCTTTTCTCTTGAACCATCAGGTCACTTTGGGTATGTCTATACTGGCAATTTAGGTCGACTTAAGTAGCCTTAAGTCAACATAAATTACTCCCCGTCCACACTGAACTTCCATTAAGTCGACTTAAGAAATTCCTTAAGTTGACTTAATGAAAGCTTAGGTCGACCTAACCCTTAAGTCGACTCCTTAAGTCGACTTAAGCACAGTGCAGACATGGATTAACCCTTAAGTTGATTTTATTAAGTCGACTTAAGGGCAGTTAGGTCGACTTACTAAGTCCCCGTTCAGGGTAACCACTTTAAGTTGACTTAATAAGGTCGAATTTAAGTCGACCTAACTTTTTCTAGTGTAGACATAGCCTTTGTATGCTGCTCCCATACTTAGGTCAACCTCTGTCTCCCTCTTCATAAAGCATGCTTGCGTTCTGTCTTTGTGTCCCTCAGTAAAGCCCACTTCTTGTGGTTTGCTTCCCACAGCCAGTTTCTGCTTCAGAGCCACCTCTTCTGCCTGACCTCATTTTCATTAGGCAATAGTCCATTTTTCAAGCTCCCCTTTTCTGCTGTAACGTCTTTATTTCTCTAATCTAGAGCCTGGTCCCACAAATGTTCCTACTTAAGACTTGCTTCACTAAAGCAAATAAATAGTGCCCTTGAAGCCAGTGGAACTGACTATTTGTGTGACTAAAATGACTCATCTGTGTCAACTTGCAGGACCTGAAAAGTGCCCTGCATATTTATGATTCCTGATGATATTTAGTATTCCTGGTCAGTGACTCTTCCTTTGGAAAATTGTTTTCCATAAAACTTTTAATTGGATGTGACATCAATAGTCTAAAGTGGAAGCTGTCACCTCTATTAAAACTGATGGTCTATAGGCTGCTCCCCAACAAGTACTACAAAAGCCAACATTTTAGTCAAGGTCTAAGACTTTTGCCTGTCCAGACTCGTGTCTGATTTACCTCCTTTTGATCAACAATATTTTTAAAAGCTACCTTAAAATAAGAGGAGGGTGGTGGGGCAACCCTCCCAACTAGTGGATTTCCCATGGAAATGTTTGTTTGACTTGCATAGGACTCTCTTCTCCTCAGGAAACGTACATGATTGCTGTAACTCTGGATGAATGGAAAAAGAAACTCGAGTCCCCTACTAGAGAAATCATTATATTGCATAACCCAAAGGTAAAAACCTTATTGTTTCCTGTTTGTAGCACATTCACAGCCTGATAAACTTGTTTCCCCTTTTAGTTCCACTTTCAGTGCTGGTCTAAACCGCTTCAGTTATGTCTTTTAGAAACCCATACACTTAGAGTAATATGCTCACTTAGTGTGCATACGGTTATACCTGTATAAAGGTCCTCAAAAAGCTAAATTTATGAGAAAATGGTACTCTAGTGTAAGGCACCTTTTTACTGATATAACTCCATCTATCTGGTGCCGGGGTCCATCTGTGTCCTCACTAATTTAATGTCTAGATAGGTTTGTTCTTTGCTCTTGCAATATTACAGGTGCACTCCAGCCGTGCCTGACAGATGTATTCTGCGTGGCTTATCCCCTTTTGTGAGAGATGCTTAAATGTGTTATATGCACAACAGAGTTCTGATGTGCTTTTCTTGGTGTGTTTAAGCTGATGGTGCACTACCATCCAGTGACAACCTCTGATGACTGGGGCTCAACCCCTACGGAACAAGGTCGACCAAGAACTGTTAAGAGAGGAGTGGAAAATATCTCTGTTGACATCCCCTGCGGTAAGTTAATGTTCTTTCTTACTATCCATCAGAATTGTGGCAAACATTTTCTAGCTCATTTTCTTAGACCCCGTCTGTCTTGGCTGTTATGATATGGCTTCAGAGACTTTTTAAAAATTTTCTTTGTTGCTTGAGACTTAAACGTGCAACTTGTTAAAGGATATGTCTGGGTCAAATCATCTCATCCACAAATTTCTTTATCTACTAATTCTAGTATTACAATGGTGTCTACAATGTAATGAAGATCAAGGCTACACTATGCTAGCTGCTGCACGTACTTAGTGAGAGAGTCCCTTTCCCAAGGTGCTCATAGCCTGAACACACATTAAAGGGGGAAGAGGAAGAGCTGGGTACTGGCCCTCTGAAAATCAGGCATCGTCAACTGAGCGCTTCAAATCACTACTCACTTTTGAAAATCATGGCTGCTGTAGTTTGGTTATTAAAAACAAAACAAAAGCCACCTCTTGATATGCATACCTATATATCAGACAGAATCCAGGCCCTCTCTCTTGGTTACATTTTAAAGAATGTAAATCTTAACTGTGGGCCAAATTTGATCCTTTTCAGTAGCAGTTGACACCAAGCTAATCACTTGCCAGCACTAGCATTTGTTTGTGCCTGTCAACCCCTCATTACCCAGCTACTAGCTCTTCTAAAAAGATCTTAGATCTAAAACAAAAGCAGGTGGAAGAAAAGGGAATAAAAGCCAAGTTTGATTTTTCAGTCTTTTCCTCACTTCAGGATAGTCAGAGAGGCTCCTGCAGAAAGGCCTGTCCTCAGAGATGCTGAATTGTAAATCTTTAACTGAAGATGGACCTTGGTGGTGGTTCAGAGGGAGTTCAGTTGAACAGTCAGCACGGCTTTCTACCTGGATGATATTGGGATAGGCTCTTGCAAGGGCTACAGAAGCTCATAACTGTACTTAGGTGTAAAGTCTCTACTTCTGCACAACCACAGGAATGTGCCCCTAAGAAGCCGAGGATGATTTTTTTTTTTTTTTAATAACTCAGAAGAGCATTGTCCTTAACACCCAACCTGTGTCACTGAAATGGTCCTGGGAGCAGTGAATGTCTAGGCTTTGAGTTTGACGGCAGAGGTTTCACCTCACCTGCACAGCCTCTCAGAGACACTTTGCAAGGCATCCTGGTGTAGAGGAATGAATGCAGCACTGGGAGTTCTAAATCATGATCATGTGCCCCAAACACTTCCTTAATTTCACTTGGCTATAAAATGGGGATGATGCCACTTACCACGCACGGTATGTGGGTGGGGGGTGTGCAAATTGATTGATATGTATGTAGTACTTTAAAACTGAAGTACTACACTAAGCACTCCTTTTGCTTTTGAGACACACGAACCAGGGACCAAATTGAGTAATATCTTGCACCTGGAACTGTCTTAGTATCGTCCCTTATCTTACTCCTAGAAAGTCCACATATCTGCCACAGAAGTTAAGATCTCAAAGGAATATTTGGTCAGTTAGGTAAAAGGGCATGCTGGACAAATTGTGTGAAACTGTTCCCTTTTTCTTCCTTTTAGGGGAGCCTCTGCAAATAGATCACTTGGTTTTTGTAGTTCATGGAATTGGGCCAGCATGTGATATCCGGTTCCGGTCCATTGTACAATGTGGTAGGTGTGCGCAGGAGGGGATGCTCTTTCATGTGCTTAGATTCCAAAGGGGTAGCTGTGTTAGTCTATTGCAGAAAAACAACAGAGTCCTGAGGCACTTTTAAAGACCAACAGATTTATTTATCGCATGAGCTTTCGTAGGAGAAAATCTCAGTTTGTCAGATATTTTGAAGATGGGAAACTTACAGAGTGGGAGGAAATTAAATGCAGGGAAGTGTATGACATAGGATCAGGTCAGGCTGTAACAGCATCAAAATTTGCTGTTACAGCCTGACCTGATACTGTAACAGCAAATTTTGATGCTGTTACAGCCTGACCTGATCCTATGTCATACACTCCCCTGCATTTCATTTCTTCCCATTCTGTAAGTTTCCCATCTTCAAAGCATCTGACGAAATGGGATTTTCTCCCACGAAAGCTCATGCGATAAATAAATCTGTTAGTCTTTAAAAGTGCCCCAGGACTCTGTTGTTTTTCTTTCATGTGCATCACTCTTCATAGAGCAAATAAACACAGGTCTGATGGAAAAACATATGAGCTGCTGTCATCGCATACTGGAAGGATTTGACAGTCTTGGGAAATTGTGAGGCAGAACTTGCTGACTGCAATGAAGATGAGTAGTTTGAATACAGGACTTTTTATCCAAGAGTAGTGAAAGCCTGATATCTGGATAGAGTTTGACAGTTTTGGACAATTGTTTTTATTTTTTATCAGAAAGATCACTGTCTTTATCCTTAAAATAGTGAACTTCCCAAATCAGATACAGATACTTCAAGTAACTGAATAAATCTGTGAAACTAGTCCTTTACTCACTCTATTGCTAGGCAGTAATCTTGTTAGATTTAACTAGACAAGTCATGTCCTATCCAAGTCTTTCGCAATGTTGTAACAATTTTAGAGAGTTCTTCTGTAGATAGCATTGTTATTGAAACTGCCTGAGTCTTGGAGAGGGGATCTGTTGATAAGCTGGGTATACCATAAATAGGAAAGCTAAGGCTAAGATGATATAAATATATATTAAAAACCAAAGCTGTTTGGATACTTCAACAATTTTGGGAGCCAAATGTTCTTAATTCTGGTAAAGTGTTCCTTTTTGTTTTCATACAGTCAACACTTTTGAGGCTGCACTCTATTTTCCAGTGTGCATCAAATGAAGCTACTTTTTAAAAGGTTACTGTCAGCTTGAAATCAGTCAAAGAACAAAATCAAGTGAGAAGTAGTTCCAAATCCAACCCCTGCCCCCAAGTCTCCCTGCCAACGTGTGAAGCTTTGAAAGTAGGTTTCAGAGCTCTTTAAAAAGTGTTTCTCTTCTCAGTTGCTGTATGAAAGCTCCATGCAAACAGGGAATCTAACTTGTTACGGAGGAAAGGGTGAAATCAGTACATGCTTCAGCTGAGAAGTGGAGTGTTTGTGTGATCCCAGTTAATAGTTGCAGAGGAGTTACTTGGAACAACATTAGGTTAAATGTCAGACAGAGGTTGACTGTCTTGTTTTAAGCTGACAGTGTCCTTTTAACTCAGCTTGTTGAGCATAGAAGACATAATAGGCTTCTGCTAGCAAACTGTTTTCTCTAGGCCTTGATGCAGAGCTGACATTCTCTTTCCAGTGAACGACTTCCGTAACGTTTCCTTGAGCATGGTGCAAGCGCACTTCAAGAAAGCCCAGGAGCAGCAGCAAATTGGCCGGGTAGAGTTCTTGCCTGTGAACTGGCACAGCCCTTTACATTCCACAGGGGTGGACGTGTAAGTAATTCTAGCACCTGAGGGAACTCTACTGCAGTGATTGGTTCAGTGAAATCCAGGATTGTCTACCTGAATGGCATGCTTTTCTGTAACGTGCCTCACCTTTGCTGCAAAGCATGCTGAGGCAGTGCAAAACCCCTGCATGTAGTCCTACACTACAAAAGTGAAAGAAAAACTTTGAATGTGGTCTGTGCTGCTGATACTTTACACTGGGAATCACATGGGTGAACATAATAAAGGGGACTGGGAACTGTTAGTAGCACCTACTGTGAGGATCCCAGCCTACTGTTCAGTTTTTCCACGAAAGAAGACAACTGTTTAGTTTAAATTGCACTGTATGTGGTCTGTTGGCACGTAAAGTCCAGACTGCTGTTTCTAGTTGAGGTAAGAACACAGAGCAGGGGACTTGGGTATCCACCCCCCACTGGAAGTCAATGAGAGTTGGAGATCCTTTACTGAACTAGGCCTCTCTGAAATGCCTTGGCGGGGAGGGAAATGCAAAGGGAACAGTGTGTCAGTGGCAGACGCGGTGAGCTATTTTGAATGCTCCTGCAGGGAAAGTTGGTTCTTTGCATCCACATCTTGGAGAATTCTGCTCTTTCTGAGGAAGGGCGGTTTTATAGCCTCTCTCTGTCACTATGTCCTGTTAACATGAACTAGGAATTCAGGTGAAATCCTCAATGGCAAAACTTCCATGGACTTCAAGAGAGCCAGGACTTCACTCTGGAGACCTAACAGGAAATAGCTACAAGAGCTGTAAAGTGAAATCTCTCCCCCTTTTGAAAATCCCTTTCTGTTCTGTGTTTAGCGATTTGGAGCGAATTACTTTGCCGAGCATCAACCGCTTGCGTCACTTCATAAACGACACCATACTGGATGTTTTTTTCTACAACAGCGCCACCTACTGCCAGACCATAGTGGATACTGTCGCTTCAGAAATGAACCGGCTGTATCAGCTCTTCCTGCAGAGGAATCCTGACTTTAAAGGGGGTGTTTCCATCGCAGGCCATAGCTTAGGTAAAGGGTTTAATCCTGTGTATCCCAGTGTCGTGTGTAATAATGTTGAATCTACAGAATGTCTTTATGCACATGGCACAGAACCTGGACTTCAGGATGGTGCTTTTTCCATTCCATGGGACACGTGAGTGTGGGGGGACGTTGGAAACGAGGGAAACTCCTCGTTTACCAAACAAGGATATGGGCAGCTGAAGATCTGACCCTGTTCAGTGACTGTGTTTGTGATTGTTTTTTAGGGTCACTTATATTATTTGATCTCCTGATAAATCAGAAAGATTCCTCAGAGGATGAAAATGGCAAGAAAGAGGTAAATTGCCCGTGTGTGCATGTGTTAAGTATCTCATTGATTTGGGGTGAAATCCTTGGGCTATATCCACACTCCAGCACTTCCATAGACAAACTCATCTGTAACTGCTGCAGTGCAGAACACTGCTGTCTCCTGCTTCCTTAGCAGAATAGCTTTGGCTTCTCAACACTACCCAGCCAGCTGGAGAGCTGTTAAAAAACCAAACCTACCCCCCACACCTACTACTGACATTATAGCCAGAACATAAAGGGAGCTGGAGACCAGCTCTGTAAACATGACACATGTGTCTGTATTTGCAGGAGTGCCAGATGGGTGCCTATGAACAGGGAGACACTGGGGGAGTGAAAGAAATCCTGAAGAAGCTTGAGCTGTCTGAGTACTACAGTGTCTTTGAAAAGGAGAGAGTGGACATGCAAGCACTGGTAAAACAGCTCTCCCAGCGGAGGGGTTACTGTTCCGGTGTGTTTCACCATGTACCGCCAGATCTATTAGAGTTCACGTTTTTCTTTTGTGTCCATCACCATGGTACTGGAGCACTTTCACATATGTATTTTTTGCATATGGATTGAGAAATCCCACCTGGAATAATGTACCCCGCTTTCTTTTCAAATGTGCAGGTTTTTGTTTTGTGGTTTTTTTTGTTTTTTGTTTTTTTTTTTGGGGGGGGGGCGGTTATAGTAATGGGGAGTGACTGGGGCCTCTGCAGGCTTTTGACCTTAACTGTGCTAGAAGCAGCCTGGTTTCCCATGTGTCGCTGGCTGAAAATGGGTGTGTGCGAGGGGGATTTCAGCACTTGAGGCTGAAATTGCTGCCTCTCAAGAGCAGAAAGCATCATGTGCAATTCATGTTTCCTCTCTTTGAGAGGGCATGCCGAACCAGGAGCAATTAGAGCCCAGGACCCCAGCTTCTTTAATGCTGAGAATAGATTCTTCCTTTGAGTGCAAGTTTTCCTATAGTGTCATGCTAAAAGGTGTTCACTTTTTGTCCAGGCTCTGTGTACAGAGAAGGATCTTAAAGAAATGGGAATTCCCTTGGGACCAAGAATGAAGATCCTTCATTCTGTAAGAACCAAAGAGAAAACACAGGTATGTTCTGTAGGGATGAACGTTTTAGTCCCCAGTGGTTGCTTCCTTGGTGTCAGTGGGAAGCGGTTGCCTGCTAGCATACTGTTACCAGAGCAACTTCTTAGCTATGTTGCGCTGACACAAGTCATGTGTGCTTGTTCTGGCTATTGTGGGGCCGTTCCTAAGGGAATGCTAGCATTTTCTAAACACGATTGCAGTGTCAGCTGTATTGTGGTCTCTGGGTTGCATCTGTTTGGCAAGCAGAAACCTGCAGCAGTGAGTCTCAGAGCGTGGGTCTATAGACTGTCTTGTGGGGCTTGCACATGAAAAATAGCTGCGTAGACATTCAGGCTCTGAAGCACCCCCTCCTCCCTTGGCTTTAGACCCTCAGCTCCAGTCCGAGTCCCAGCATCTACACAGCTGTCTTTAGCACCATCCTGAGAGCCCAAGTCTGGAGACCTGGACTCTGAGACTTGCTGCTGTGGGCTCCTGCTTGCTGCATAGACGCACCCTCTAATGTCAGGAAAGGGGAGTTCTGGGGGGCTATTGCTTGGTGTCTGGCTTATGTGTCAGGAGCAGGACTTGCCTGTAGCTGGAGCCATTCTGGCCTCTTTCTGGAGGGCGTTCTGCTAGCCAGGTGGCTGTCCAGAGGCTATGCAGTGGAGTTGGTGGCTGTATGTGCTGTGTGGTGGAGGAGTGGACATTTTCTAGAACTTCCCAGCCCCCTTGTCCTGGTTGATCAGAGCCATTCCCAGTCAATGGTCAGCATTGGGAAGTAGGCATCCACTCGCACACTGTCTCCCGCTTGTTCGCATGTGCTGGCTGGCTTGCAGAGTGAGGCCTCCACTGCTGCTTGGCTGGGTAATGCCTGGAGCTGTAGTGTGCAGTCCTGACGGCAACAACCACTGCAGTCTCTCCCTTTTCTGTTGGTGCAGGATGTTGAACAGCAGGCCCGTGTCCCTGCTGGGAGTGACAAGAGGGAAGATGCTCCCACAGCAAAGTCAGGGTCATCCCCACAGCCGGGCTCCAGTGGCAGCATGAATGGTGGGGGGAAGCGTCCGTATTTGGATGTCGGGCTAGGACAGGTAACTACTCAGCCTGGTAGACGCAACGAATGTGGAACGCACACAACACAAACTAATGGGGACTGACTGAATGCCAACACAGAATGGGGCGGGCGGGGGGTGTGCAACTGAGGTCGCTTTAGTCTATAAGTCTGAGGGAGGAGCTGCTATGCTGTGGGCTGCCATCCCCTTCTCGCCTCAGCCTCCCAGGTAACGCCCTGGCGTCAGTTGGCTGTATATAATCTCGGCTGGGGACTCTTGTAGGTAGCTCAATGCTAGAGACAGAGGATGAGCTGCACTCATGCTGGGCGTCCGTACATGGTGCCGCTGAAGTGCTGTTCAAGTGACTTAATAGGCCTGGTGCTGGTGTCTGCTCCTCCTAAAATGCAGATTGCTCTTGGTCCGTGCGCAGAATCCTCCACACTCATGCCTCTTTCTGTGTGTTTGCCCTAAAGATGCAACTGAGACTACTGAGTTCCTCTAGTCTCCCAAGAGCAGTGTTGCATGTGACCTTTTTAATCCTTTTGCTGTGGAAGGATGGAAAATGTTGAGCAAGACCTATGCCTTCAGTGCAGCAAATGGGACTCAGCACCTGGTGCTGCCAATGTCCTATTGGGTGATCTTGGGCAAGTCCCTGCCCTTTTTGATTCCTCAGGATGTGAACAGCACAGTGGGGCCCCACTCTCTGGTGGAACCCTAGGTGCTCCTTTGACGCAGACAATCTCTTCCGTGGGTACTTCCTATGTAGACAGCTGTGGTATTGCCATGAACGTCAGCATGGAGTCCCTTCTAAACATTTCTATGTCATGTCTTATCTCTGTTAGGTCTCAGCCAATTACCCTCAGCTAATCTACAAGCCCAATATCTTCTTTGCTTTTGGGTCTCCCATTGGGATGTTTCTCACTGTACGAGGTGTGAAAAGGATCGATCCAAACTACAGCCTTCCTACATGCAAAGGCTTCTTCAATATCTTCCATCCTGTATGTATGATCAATAGACATGTAACTTTCTAGTAAGCAGTTGCTAGATCTTGTATAGATAGCAGGCTATTAAACCTACACACCAAATACTCTGACCAGCTCTAACATGTCCCTATTCCCTTTCATATCTTGTACTGTGGAGTAGAAACTAAAGACCATTTAGCTGTCAGAAAAATGCTTAGGAAATGAAAGCACATCCATTCTGCCTTAGAACCATCTGCTCTACTAGTCTATATTCAATTTCTGCTTCATGTTGAGTGGCAACTGTAACTAACTGTGTCTTGGGGTATTGCCAGTTCGTTTCCCACGTGGAAGATTATGTGTGTGTGGAGCTGACGTCAGAGATATTGTTCTCCTTCTCTGTAGTTTGACCCGGTGGCATACAGGATTGAGCCCATGATAGTTCCAGACCTGGAATTCGAGCCCATGCTGCTCCCTCATCATAAGGGCAGGAAGAGAATGCATTTAGGTAAAACACAGCGCAGGCCTTCTCCAAAGGTCACTTTACGAGTAAAAGTGCAGATCTGCCACCGTTGCTTTGTGCAGTGCATGTTACTGCTCAACCCCCTCACCTCAAGCACCTGCGTGTTTCAGAACTGAAAGAGGGCCTGACCCGCATGGGTATGGATCTCAAGAACAACCTCCTGGGGTCACTGAGGATAGCCTGGCAGTCCTTCACCAGATCCCCACTGCCAGCCGTGGAAGCAGCAGCCACAGCAGATGCTGAAAGTGAAACTGAAATGAGTTTGAAGGAACAGACAGGTTAGTTGGAAAAATGTGAAGGAAAGAATTGGTTTCTGACTCAAAGCAGCGAGCAAGACATAGTTCAGTGTGCCAGTGTGGGAAGGAAACCAAGGCAAAAATGAATTGTCCCAGAGCACCTACTCCTGGGTTCTCCTTATTGCTGTGATCTTTCCCATCTCATCACTGTGCCTGATGATGAGAAAGATAGCTAAACTCTATCCAAGAAACTTGCACTCCCTTCTTCTGCTGCATGGGTGGGAGAGGCTGGGTGCCTGGGGCAAAGAGTACCAGGATGTGAGGCGACTGCATTTCTTCCACCAGGTCATTTTTCAGCCTATTGCTTGGGTTGTGCTTGCCAAGGAGGAAGACGAAGCACAGTCCATGCTAACCCAAGCACATGCCACTGTGCGGTTTGCTTTGGACTTGTCTGCTTCTCACAGCAACTGCCTTAAACCCACCCCCCTTACCCGTTCTTAAGGTAGAACAGAGGCCTGGCTTTGAGAGTTTTATTCCTGCTGCTAGCACTGGACAGTCTTGGCCTGGTCTTGCAGCTGCTGTTTAGGGTATTGAGACTCTGTTGTTGCTGAACCATGTTGTTTTGGTTAAGTCCATTCAGACGCAAAGTCAGAAGAGCCTTCTGCTCCAGAGAAGGAAGACATCACCCCTATTAATGTGGGAATGCTAAACGGAGGCCACCGGATTGACTACGTGCTGCAAGAGAAGCCTATAGAGAGTTTTAATGAATATTTATTTGCACTACAAGGCCATCTCTGCTATTGGTGAGGATCTCTTTAGCCTACTGTTTTCAAACTCTCCATCTGGTCCCTGGCCCCATTGTATTCTTATAAATGTGCAACCTTAAAGCTGGTGTGGTAAAAATGTAAGCAAGTAGATTCCAGTCACATAAAAGGAATACAGAGTATAATTCCTGTTTGTTGTAGCGCATGTCACAGCAATAAGGGGATTGCCACGTGCTCTCTGTAAAAATGTTAAATAATGTGTGGATGTCTATCTAATTCTAACACTCCTTTCCTCCAGGGAGTCAGAAGATACTGTTCTCTTGATTCTGAAAGAGATCTACCAAACACAGGGCATTACATTAGATCAGCCTCTACAATGAAGTCAAATGAACAGCTTCGCTATTCCGGCAACTTGATGTAAGTTACTTGTCTTTCGGAGATGGTCCCATGGTCAAACTGATGGCCATTGACACTCTTACTATGAAATAACTTCTTGCTTCAGCTGGGAATGGTTGTCAAGGACACAGCCATCCTACCTACGACCATCCCATTTACAACACACTGCCTTAGACAAGTCTAATGATAAAGTCAGTCAGGTTAGGGATGTTCCCAAGAGTTCTGACTAAAACTAAAGGAACTTTTAAATGTACCTCCTTAACATTCGCACTCTTCGTTCCGCTTGGACAGTGAGAAGGTTGAATAACTTGTGCTTTAATGGAGTAGTGCATCTGAGAAGCTCAGGGACTCTTCCACATGCTCAGTGTCACTGGAACTGGTCATTCTCAATTTCATAGGTTAAAGCCAGAAGGGACTATTATGATCACATAGGCAGCCTTCCTCCATAGCACAGGCCAGAGCATTTCACGAGTCCCACATCAAGGCCCATAACTTGTGATTGGGTTAGAGGACGTCTTTATAAAAAGGTATGATCTTGGTTTAAAGACTCACAGTGATGGATGCCCTATTACCTTTGAGAAGCTGTTGCAGTCAATGTCCCCTCCCTGTTTTAAAAATAAATAAATAAATAACCAGGCCTTCTGTTTTGAATTTGTTTAGCTTTTACTCCCAGCCAATGGATCTTGTTATGTTTCAGTCTGCTAGCTTAAAGAGCCCCGTAATATTCTTTGTTGTATTCCTAGGTAGGGGCTTGTGACCTGATCACAGTCTACCTCTTAATCTTTTTTTATTAAACTATGTTGACCACTCTCATTGAATCATTCTTACAACTCTTCTCTGAACACTCCCAATTTTTCAACATCTCTTTAAAGTGTGGACACCACACTTAGGAACATTATCCAGTAATGGTCTCACCTGTGCCATAGAGAAAATGGTCTTCCTAGGAATAGACCCCAAGGTGTTAGAAAGAGAATGAACCTGGGCTCTTTCTCTGCCCGATCTCCTAGTCTAACTACATTATTTGCTCAAGAATGTATTTCAAGTTAAGTCAACTTAGTACTGGATGAACACTAGTGGAGACAGAAATCTTCCGTTACTACGGAACAAGCAGTCCTCTGCCTGTTAGAACCCAGGCTAGACTGCCCAAAGTGGCACAGCTAATATCACCTGGGGCATCTTTGCAATGTGGATTCCTGTGCACAGGGAAACGGCTTGAGATCTGCCAAATGCTAATGGCTTATTGGGAGTGGTCTCACCTACTTGGGAAATCTCTTGTTTTATGTTAAGACCTTCATGCTTTCACACTTTACTGCTGCATAAACCCTGCTTCCTTGTAAGCTATGTGCCCTTTCCTGTCACTTCCCTAGATGCACACCAAATGACTGGTCACCTGGAAAGCCCGGATTTTCCTCTCTGCCTTCCTATACACTGCTGCTACTGTATCCTGCATGATGCTTCCCATCTACCTGTTGCTGCCTGGAGCCCTAGAAGATTTTTCTCATGGGTGTGGGGGGGGGGGGGGGCGGGTGGGAATCAAGGCAGGACACTCTTCTGCTAAAATATCCAATATGGACTTGGGCCGCTGCCCATGGAGACTCCCTGGGGGATAGTTCACTCCAACACCATTCATTCTAACTAGTCTGACCATCTTGTAAGTTATAAGGCTAGCTCTTCCAAGTATAGGTAAGTGGTTGGGATCTGGTCCTGGAGATTTCAGGGCCTCGTCTTGACTACTGGTTAGCAAGGAAACGTGTTGCTTATGACGGAAATGCTCTGGGCACATGTCATGCTACAGCAATAGAAAGAAGCACAGCAACTTGACTGAGTGAGCAAGGAGGGGGAGGAGGTGTGCTGGCTCATCCTTTTTAGATACCATGAGCACTAGAGACACACAACAGTCCAACCCTTTTTGGAAGTGCACTGGAATCTAAGAATGAGGAGTGCAGGCAACAGTGAAGTGTTTAGTTTTCCAACACGCCTTCTATCATGCCTGTCTCTATGCTGCATGCGTCAGGTGTACTAGGCAGTATCCTGCATCAAAAAACTGAGGGTGGGGGTAGAATGATGAGCAGACTGGAGAAGATGTACTTAGCTGCTTGGTCTGTTTCTTTAACAAGATGCTATGTCACTTAGAGATAGTGCGACAGCCTCATCTGCCAAGGTACTGGACACTAAAGCTTTGCTTTCTAAGTGGCCAGCTCCCAGCAGACACCCTAGCTGAATCAGGCATGTGGAATTATAGTGCAGTGAGTGGCCAAAATTGTTTCTCATGGGTGTCCACCCAAGATCGTGGTCTCACTCTATTACAGAAAGTGTTTTATGGAAGCAGTTGGAAGTTGATCTTCTAGGCTCCTCACTTTACACCAGCTGAAGTCATGACAGATATTTCCATCGGATCACGGAGGTGTCTAGTTGCTCTTTATTTACTATTAACAGAATTAGGCCAAGGATTAGGAAGAAACCCAAGTATGTTTTTCCCTCAGCGTTTTCCCTCTGCATTATGTTTCCAGCTCAGGCTCAGAATCCTGGACTACTCTAGGCTGGCACAGCACTGCAGGGATAAGGCCTGAGCCAGTTCTGGATTGTGGCTCTAACTCCATTCTACTTTCACAGGCACAGCCCCTCTGCAGTAGTAATGGGAGCTGGCCACGGAGGATGGGCTTGAGCCCTCTGTAGCTGTGCAGTAACTGCAGCGGGCTGAGTCCAGCCCAACTGCATGTCCACTTCCTTAGCAAGGCATTAACTCTGGATTCAGTCAAGGCCTCAGGCGTTCAGTGCTATACATGGGCCCACCACACCCTTCCCAAACAACTGAGTTCAAAGTGGCTGGAGTGGTACAACTGGCAGCATGTGGTTCTAGGCCCTAGCGACCAACCTCCACTATCATCGGTGGTGTGGCATTAGGTCCAAGGGCACATCACAGGAATGCCCTGCTGGTGAAACTATAGCAGCCTTTTGTACGGAGCCTCAACTGATGCTGCGCTCATCAGTGGCTGCTGAACAACGCCCTGTAAGGCTAACACAGGGGGAAGAGAGACTGAAATGATCAATCCCTTGTAACCAAAGATTTACAGAGTGAACAACTGACTACACCAACCCCTTAGTCTATGTGGATTCCCTTCAGTAAGGGAAAGCCAATGCTGTGTGTGTGTAATGGTGTCACTGTGCTATGATCTGGAAATGGCCACAATCGTGTACTCTTTCCCCTCCTCCTGACTTTGTGCCGTACAGTGTAATGAGAATTTTTCCACAGCTTGTTTTCTTCTGTGTATTATTTGCACTATTTAAATGTATTTTGTAGTCCCCGACCCTGCCGTACCCAAAAGAACTAACAGACGCTGTTTTCATACCTGACTGTGTGCGCTGGCCTTCTGCACAGCTAAGCGCCTGGATTCCTGATTGCTATAGTATCGCCCGGAGGTATGTGAGAAAGAACTGTCTTTAACAGAACAAGCATTCATGACCAGCTCCAAGTTATGCACTTTGTGTATATTTTAAAACATTTAAAAGGGAGAGTTCACATCTTTTTCCAGTCAATACAGAAGTAAATCTACTGTTGCAATGCTTGTGTGTGTTTGAGGGGATTTGAAAATTTATTTTGAGATCTAAGTTAATGGTAATGTCATAGCAATTCCCAAGAAGAGCCTGTGGCATTTACAAAAAGCCACTTAATGGACAGGTGTAGCAGGAGAAAACAGGACTAACATGTAGCTCAAACTCAAAGCACATTATTGCTCATGTGCAGGAACCGATGCTTATAAAATGAGTGCATTTTTGATACGGATAAGAGTTGCAACATAGCACATGATTCATCCTATTGTTCTCATCTCACTCATGTCCTAGGAAGTGAGAACGTGAGACACAAAAGCAACACTCAATTCTAAAAGTAACGTAGTTTACCTTGTTACTGTCTTTCAGCTATGTATGAATCAATCACCCCATTATACAGCACTGCCTACTTACTTTCAGGAAAATTTGTACATTTGAAGGCTATCTTTAAAAAATCACTGCTACTTTCTTTTATGAATAGATTTCAGAGAGATGTAATACTCAAGGGTAGAACAAACCCAAAACCTGTGACAGACTGCACTTGCATTCCCAGAGTCACTTTTTCAACAGCTGTTGAAACACAAATGTCAGTTGCTAGTGATTGTCTTCTCTCATGGGTACTAGTGTACACAGGCTGCAAGGAAGGGGATAGGGTTGAAGCAAACCTTGCCTAGGATTGCTAATAATGAACAGACAAAACTATCCAACTTTATATAGAATTAGCCCGCTACATAAAGACAGATCATGGTCTTTTGTGCCAAAAAATAATACAACTCAGTTCACAGAATTAAAACCAGCTTTTTATTTGACATTAAAAACCCAGTACATGACCCCGTGATTCAGTTACTATGCTGCTACTCCCTCAAACAACCTTCCACAAGGCTGAAGCCTTGCATGTGAGTACCCTAAACTCTTTTAGCTGTGATTGACAAGGTGTACTTCACATGCCTCAGGTTGGCAACGTCAATATTTCTAACAAACACTTAACTTTCTTTTCACTAAAGATGTAAAGTGCGTTTGAAGTGAACATATTTCCCATGAAACAAAAAGAATACAGCTAGCTCAGTTGGTCCACAAGGAAGCATCAGGTAAAGAAAGATGCTGCATCCTTTTACCTTTAACAATTCAAAGGACTCTACACCTTCACCCTTCAAAATAACGAGCCCAGGGATCCTGCTGTACAGATAGAGAAACCTTCTCTCTCCCACACACACCCTTTTTTGAGGTTGGACTTTTAATAGAAAACACTGCAGCCCAGCCACAAGTTAGTCGTCATTTTTAACACTCGAGCCATGAGTGACAAGTCGTGGTGGTACCAGGCAGCCACGCCCATCAGACAGCTGCTTGGCACTACAATGCTCATCTTGACATTCCCGTGGGAGGATGTAGGAACACGGGAGCTGATTATAACCAACCAGGGTGATGAGGATATAAAGGAACTAGCCTCATGTGTGACGTGGGGCAGGATTCGGGAAGCAAATATCTTCACAAAGGGGGTGGCAGAAGCCTTGTGCAGCGTCCAAAAGTACGTGGCAGGGAAGGACTCCAAGCACAGCCCAGCTCCTGCATGGCTGGACCTTGAAAGAGGGGAGTGTTGCTCTCAAACAGGAGACACAGCACAGGCCGCCTGAGCAGGACCACATTTTCAGTGGGAACAATTCCTATCAGCTACATCCTCTGAGTTAGTTACTCAGTTACTTTGAGGGGTAGGCAGTGAGTGATTGTCCCAAAGACTGTTTCCCTTCCCCACCCTGTGGGCTGAAGAGTGGAAGGAATGATTGATTACAGATGGGCTGGTCCCAGCAAAGGACATCCCATCATTATACTTCGAAGTGGAAGTTGGAGCTGGCCAGCTTTTGCTCCTGTGCTGGTGCTGGTTTGGATGTACATGGGAATGGTTTATGGCACTCTGAGTCGCTCAGGGAAGGGTAATGCTGCCTATAGCACAGGTATGCAAATGTGAAACCAATCGCTGAGCCAACCAGCACATCTGTGGGGTGGGAACAAATATGTGTTAATCACTCCAAACCGGAGCACTGTCTCACTGAGCTCCACAATACCGGGGTGAGGCAACACGTGGCCTGGCAAATCCACTGGTGGTCAGAGCTGTAACTGGGGCTTGCAGAGGTCAGTAATCCCTACATACACTCTCCACTCTAAGTACCTGTCCCCTGGCACACAGCTAAACAAAGTCCCAGTGCGTACTACCACCTTCCAGCCTCAAGCCTGCATATACTGCTCAAGTTAGAGCTGCCGCTTACTCCTCAGCTACAGAGCTGAGCTGAACACATAGTGAGTCCCCTGCCTATGCGACTTGTGAGCTGGAGTATGTTTGGAGAGCATGACCCTGCAAATGATTTTTTCTTTCACAAAACATTCCCTAGTCCCAGTTACAGCCCTGAACATGAGTGTCCCATGTTACATATTTAGGGTCTTCTCTGTGATGCAATCACCATGGTCACAGCATGCCCCCACTACTTACCACTGCTACCACAGGACACACCCCCTGCTATTCTCTCCCCCACCTCTCAACAAATGTCTGTCCCATTTCCCCCCTCCGCTGACAAACACAAGTCCCAGCACACCCCGTAGCCCAGCCACGCTCACCTTGCCAATGGTGCTTGTAATCACAGGTGCGGGACAGAGCAATGAAGAGCGCACAGAGCAGTGGTGATAAGGAGGCACAGAGCCGCCAGGATTTTCCACGCCCACGAGGGGCAAAGCAGTGCAGCTTTCCTGCCATGTAGAAGGAGGAGAAGGCGAGACCAGCAAAGGCAACTAGACAAAAGGATGATATTCACATCACTTAGGAAGTCATGCTCCAAGAGCCCCAGCAGCCACAGAAAGCCAAGCTTGGGGCCATCTGTGCCCGGGGCCATCTATTGCCGGGAGTGATGTAAAACTGTAAGTGATCCCTCTGACCTCGTGAGGCCTGAAAGGACACTAGTCAATGGCCTAGGCAAAAAGCAGGAGCAGTGAGCCCTGGCCAGTGGAGTAGTACTGACAGATGGCACTCCAGCAGCCATCCTCGGAGAAACTCTGCAAACAGCAGGTGCTTCGTGCACTTCCATTTCATAGAGGGAAAAGCGTGGCCTGGAACAAGCATGCCTAACCCTAACCCTCCCAGACACCCACTCACTATTGTTTGGTTCTTCCTAATGCCATGCTGCAGAGGAAACAAACTCTTACAAGAGGAATGCCCACTCGGGAAGCTCTTGCGTCCTTCAGTCACCACAGCTGGGTCACCGGTGCACACCAGCTTGGAGTTCGCCTGTCCATCTGGAAAGCAGCGGTAGAAGAAATCCGGGCGTGGCCTAGCAGGAAAAGAAGTAAAGCCTGTGACCATGTACAGGATACACTTTTGTGGCTGGATCGTACAAGTCGAAGCTCAGGAGGTCACAGCACAAGAGAGGATGGACTTACCTACCTGCTTTGGAATCCCCCCAGCACAGCCCTCTAGGAGCCGTCAAAGCACCCGCACAGCATCCAAACCCACGGGCTCATTCCAGGGCCCTAGCGGAGCTGGATCAGAAAAGGGTACTGGGGATGGAGGGGGCTGAGGGGTAGAGAAGAGGACATGGAGCCCTTCACCATGTGGCTGGTAGCTCTGCAAGTGAGACAGCCTGACCAGAACAAAACGTCATTGCCAGGCAACAGCTGCTCAGCAGCCTGTGTGGGGGTCCCAATCCCAGGCCCGGTGAATTGACAAGTTGCCACTCCCCACCAGCATAGCAAAGTGAATGCCACAAGGACTGAATTCCCCTCTGAGCCTGGCAGACAGCCCACTCAGAATAGCCTTTTGCACTGGTGAGAGCACGCAGAGAAAGCTCACCTGGCTACTGGTGGTTTGTAGAGAGAGACTGTCATTTTCCAGGGCCACCAGGACTGCCCGGTTGCCACACTAAATTCACTGAGGGTGGGTGTTTAAAACGGCCCCTGCTCTGTGGTTCAGAGTGCCTGCCCCTTGCCTGTCCCAGCACTTTTCCCCCCAAAAAGGAAAATACAGGCAGCGCATTGCTGACTGCCATATAGAAGACTGCCTGGGTCTGTGGGCACTGGGGGTGCGATGAATGGAATTTCTTACCTCCCCACAACTAGCTTCACAGCATTTGTGAAGACCCCATTCAGAGCAAAAGCAAGGCTGACAGCTGGAAGAGAGCAAAGAGCTGGGGTCAGCACCCTCCCTAACAAAGACGTTAATATTAACCAGCCCCACACCCGGCCCTGCAGGTGGAACTGACCAAGCACCTGATCAGTCACCTCTCAGAGGGATGCTTCAGCTGGTGCTGATGCTGCATTGGTATGTGTCTCTGAGCTGATGTTTTCACTTTACATGACACCTGGCACTTGGGCAGTAGTGAAGACCACGCCCCATGAAGCAGTACTGAGCACCCTCTGCAGGTGTTTGCCTAGGGATTGGAGGGAATGGCAAAGCGGGTGTTAGGCCGGACTCCGGGTCGGAGAAGAGGATCTGAGAGAGGTTAAGTGCACATGCTGCAGCTCATTAAGTTTTGTAAAGAACAATGGGTGGAATCCTGGCCCCACAGAAGCCAGTGTTTCGTCACTGACCTCAACGGAGCCCAGACGTTGCCCAGTAAATAGACACGTACAGGTGCAATGCAATGGGAGACAGCCCCGTATTAAAGCCCAACAATGGGCCACTAGCAGAAGGAAGTTCCCATCTCCCTAATGCACCCTGGCCAACAACTACATGATCACTAACGAATTCAAGAGATCCTCTCCTCAGGCCCACACTGACACGCTGAAGTGTCTGAGCTATGACAAGGAGATGCCCATCCCAGACGCTGATATTAGCTACAGCACTAAAGAGCCACCCTGCGAGCACCGTGACGCTCTGTGTAGGTGTCCCACCTATTGGGTGCTGATATACTCTGACCATGAGTCCACTGGGTGTTACTGCTGCTAGGGTGAAGGGCTTGTTTGCCCAAGGACGTCCTCAGGTCACCAGAATGTTGTCAGAGCGAGCTGCACTGCCAGCGACTGTCAGGATTGGGGACAGCTCACCCAAACAGGCTTCCTGCGTGTCTCTGCGGTCGACTTTCATGAGGAACTTTGCCAGAAGGATGAATGTCAGGGGAAACAAAACCGAAATGAACTGCAAAGACACAAGACAGTATAGAAACAACATTGCACATCTGTTCATGGTGCTCCCTCAGCTTCCCAACCAAAAATGAGTGCCTGAGCAGTTAAAGGAGATCAAAAACCTTTACCCCCGAGTGCAACAGTGCTCCCCCCACTTCACTCTTTACAGACCAAGAGCTGATCCAGTAGCTAATGATAAATACGCATATGTACCAGTAGCATAGCATCCTCTGCTGTCTGTCATCCTGCCCTCACCAGCCTGCTGCTGTTGATGGCAGACAGCCGCGGGGGGACAAAGTCCAACAACAGAGAGTTTTCCAGATACACGGACAGCAAAGGTAAAAGAGAACAGAAGCAAAAAATTCTCACAGTTAAACTCCACACAGTGTAGTAATATCCTTGCTCTGCTGCTGCCTCTGTTTAGAAAGTGAGCTCTTAAGGGGGCTAATGTTTATACAGGTCTGTAAAATGCCAAGCACCTCTTATGAGCTGTATAAATAATCACCAGGAATCTTAATTTTTCCTGATAAGGACAAACAAAATTCTCTGATAAAAAAAAAAACAGAACATAAAAATCTGCATTTTTTCCTGTAATTAAAATGCAACTCTGAATTTTACGTTCCCTAGCCACAATATATATAGGGACCAGTTGAACACAATGATTTCTCAATAGACTTACAATTTTAAACAACTTTGGAGCTTACTAGTGCCATTCGTCATTATAATAAAATGAAATTAATAGAACTGCTCTTTGGCTCCCCAGCTCTGAAGGCAGCGCCACCCCCAGCAGCAGCGGGAAAGTAAGGGCGGCAATAAACAGGCTGCTGCTAGGGGAGGCGTTACCATCAGAGCTGGGTACCTGACCAGCAGCTGCTGGTTGTGGGCCCCCTAATTTGGAACTGGCAACACTGGTACTTTCAGTAAAATGTCGTTAATAGTTTGTGTAGGGTTTTGTTTTTTCCCCAAAATGTAAAACTAAAGATTCTCTGTAAATACACAAATTCCATATTTTCCTCTGGCAAATGGATTTCTAGGATCCCTGATAATCATATTGACAGAAGGGCCTGCTGCCTCGGCTTGCTTCTATACATCACTTTCTCTGTGACGCTGCCTTGCTGCTGTTCATTCGGACATTGCTTCCTGGGAACAGTGACGCCCTCTGAGCACGCTTCACTTTCTAGGTGCTTTGCAAATATTCACTAATTAAACCATTATCTCTAGCATCCAAATTGTTTGGTAGGGAGAAAAAAAGAGCAGCTGTCAGAAGACAGCAATTGGTATTGCTGATCTCACAGGAACAATGGACTCTTTGGGAATTACCTCACAGTGCCCAGTGCTCCAGGGCAGGGGTTCTCAACCTTTTCTGGGTCATGACACAGCTGGGAGGGTTCCCAGCTGGCTGCGACAAAGCAAGGCTCCCCAGCGGGCCCAATTCTTCCACCTCTCCCACCACCTGTGGGTCCAGGTTCTGGCCTCTGGCAGCAGCCCCCCCGCACTGGCTCTAGTAGCCCCGGCTGCAACCCCCAGCAGCGGCTCATGGCCCCTTGCGCAGGCCCAGCCCCGGCCACAATCCCTGGCAGCTGCGGCCCCCCTGTGCAGGCCCAAGCCCAGCCGCAATCCCTGGGAAAGGCCTCCAAATCCTCGAGCAGCGCCCGGCAGCGGAGCAGGCCTGGCCCTAGCCCCTGCAGCAGAGCAGGCTCCCAGCAGCGAGCCCAGTTGCAGCTGCAACTCCCGGCCATGGCCCCACAGCAGCACCCCCAACCCGAGCAGTGGCCTCACCTACAGAGCATGAGGTAAGCCACCTCCAGGCTGGCTTTCTTTCTCCCAGGGCCATGGAGCCTTTTAAATCTCCCACCCTGGGCCATATGCCTCTGCAAGTGCCCCCTACAGGCAGGCCGCCTATGATGCAGACAGCAGCTTCCTGCTGCTGCAGCTCTCCAGCAGCACCGGGGGAGGGGAAGGCTTTTAGCACATGACACACTCACCACTGTGCTGCAACGCACTTTTGTGTCGCAACACAGCGTTTGAGAACTGTGACTCTAGGGAATGCTCCTGTCATCAGACAAGCCCAAAAGTTATTTGCTGTCACTTTGAAAGTCTAAAACAGCACTTGACTTAACGATCAATTCACCAAAGCCAAATGCCATGCAAAAGTTTTCCCCTTTAGCATTTCCTAGATGCTGTCCCTGCCTCAAACAAAAAAGACCAGTAGTTCTTTGCCCCTAGTGCCTCTCCCCAATCTATTAACTGCAGCATCTTACCAGAAATGCCACTTCCCTAAATCAAGGGACATTACTGGGACACTGTCTACCTGAATGCTGATCAGTTTTAAGATATGTTAAAAATAATCTCACATCCTCACCCTGCATTGGTGTCCAGGTTTTGATACTTTACAATCACATTTTCCTGTTTTAAACGACTCTCTTCCTTTCCTGTTGCTATGTGAAACCCATGCAAACAGCAAGGGAAGTTGGGTCAGGCAGCATTGTGTGTGCCATCAGCTTCACTATAATAACTAACAAATAATTTGAATTCTCTTTTCCAGTTATAATGATTTTAAGTGCTATCTAGAGCTCTAGGTGCTAAACAGAGGTTTTTCCCTCAGGGAATCCCGTAATCCTCTATCTCACACTTCCATCCTTTATGAGCTTCATTCAGGTCATGAGTCATCACAGCACTTAAACATGTGCTGTAACTCTCCATCAAAAGCTAAAGTATTTTTCTGGATCAGCACCTCTCTGACACCCAATAACCACGCATCCAATCGATCATCCCTTCTCCCTGTCTTCTCATCTCATCTTTCCCCCAGTCTTCTTCTCTCCCTAGGGAGCTACATATCCTCTTCTTTGCATAATTGTATACCTACCTCAAATTCAATAAAAACTTTCAATCATGAAACATTTGGTCCAACCGTTGAGGCTTTGATAAAACCCCTTCTGACCTTTGAATCTACGAAATCTATGAAAACAAGTCTTCATAAAACTGAAAGACCAACAGAAACAATTTCACACTTAATACAATTCCACTGCAAACAACTGACTTTAAACAATATTCCCTGATATTGTGTGAAATACTGAGCTCTGCAGCATTGAGAACCTGACAGCAAAACTGACTATGAACAAACATGAAACTGATGTTCAGTGTCCAAGCTGAAATGCAAAAAGAAATCTCAGAGCATCAGTAAAGATGGGTACATTGTATATTAAAAGTTCGTTCACTTCTAATATTCTAAAGTAACATGTTAAAAAGTTTGTTTGCTTGCAGGATTTCTAAGATAACTATTATTTTAAAGGAAAAACTATTAGTTAAAGAAAAATCCTAAAGATAGTGTAGGGAACTGGTGAATACTTACAAACATGAGCTTAGTTGGTACATGGTCCACTTCTATATATGGATTTTTATAAAGCCACATCTCTTCCGGCTGTATGACACGTTGAAATGGAGGCAGAAGTTCCATGATCCTAGAAAAAGAATAACAGATTTTTGAAAGATGCACGCGAGAGGGATTTAGAGATAAAGAGATGGTCAGTTGAGTGACTTCTACTTACTCTCTCACACAATAAAACAAGGAGACACCTAAAGAAATTGAAAGGCTGTAAGTGTTGAAACTGGTAAAATACTTTGTACACACCCATGGAACTAACTGCCACAAGGCACTGTTAGACACTCAAGTCACCGGGCCAGCACAAATGATTCTGTTCCATTACCAAAGGATCCAAGAGGTTGGTAGAATTCAAAAAGGCCATTTACATAACTAACATGAATTCCATTCTCATTTACAATAGCTCTGATAAAAATATATGAAATAAAACTACATGCTTCTGGGCATGAGCCAGCCACTGACTGCTTGGGGCAAGGAGAAAACTTCCGTAATTATCAGGTTATTGCATGATTGCCCATGACGCATGCAGTCAGATGCCAGCTACAGAAACAGATGGGTCACTGGTATGCTCAGGTATGTCCAATCCTATCGTTCTAACTGCTTAATGAGAAGTCAGGTTGCATCTCCGGGCTTGGCCACATGAGAAAACTGCACTGGTTTAAGGTGTGGATTTAAACCAATATAGTTAACCCAGTGGAAAAAGCTGTGTGGACACACTAATTCTGGTTTAAGAACAGTTTCTCTCTCAGGAATTGCCAGACTGGATCAGACCCAAGGGTGAGTTCCCTCCAGTCCTGTATCTTGTGACAGCAGGCAGCACCAGAGGCTTCAGAGAAAGGTCCAACAATCCTCCAGAAGGTAGATGTGGGATAATCCACTGTTGACATTAGGGCTCCTTCTGATCTGTCATATAGCTGGAGTAGTGTAAACCCTGATGCATGAGACTTTACTATCCCTGTCAAAACCCTGTTAAGCGTTCATTGCTACTCTGGATGTTCTTTTTATTGATATAAATATCCAGTCTCTTTCTGATTCTTGCCAAGTTTTGATCTCCGTGACATCCTGTGGCAATGAGTCCCACAGCGCAATCGTCATTTCAGCCAGTTTACCAGGTACAGATGTAAGGCATGCTGATCTGCAATTCCCAGGATCCAGAGCCATTCTCAAACATGGCCACAACATGTGTTACTTTCCCATCTCCATGACACTGAAGTTGTTTGGGAACAGGCTTGAACAAAAGTGGACTCAGAGCATCCACACTGGGCCATACACAAGTTTCACTGGATCCATTTAAAAACCAGTTGAAGTCAAACAGGCAACTTTCCTTTTCATGGCTTTTCTCTCAACCAAGGGGTTCTGCTCCCTGAAAGTGAGCCGACCATGGAAACCAACCCAGTCAGTCAGTCTGGGATGAACGTCCTGCCGGGGCTACCCAGCCAGTGGTATGGTGGCGAGAAGGCCTAGCTAACCACTCCTGAATAAAGGCAGGTTCCACGTGACTGCCCTGCGCTGCCAGCAACTCCCCTGCTTTAGGCCAAGCCAAGGATATCCCAGGTAACACTAGGGCTGTGCAGGCCCTGGTCCAGGTGGGGCTGTCCCAGGTTTCACCAGGGCTGTGGGGCCCCTGATTTGGGCATCAGGGTTGTGTCAGCCAGTGCCCTGGTCCAGGCAAGGGTTGTCCCAGGTTGCGCCAGCCATGCACTGGTTTGGGCTGGCACGTCCCAGGTGGCACCAGGGCTGTGTGCTACATGCCCCTGGTTTGGGTGGGGGTGTCCCAGGTGGCACCAGGCCTGTGTGCTCCACCCAGGCCCCAGATGACAACTGGGGCGGGAAGGGCGGCTCAACCCAGTGCCCAGCGGGTCCCCCGCCCGGCGCTGACAAAAGGAGCCGGTGTGAGGCCGCCCCGCGCTACACGTGGGGATCCGGCCCCGCGCCCCCACTTACAGGCAGGCCCCGAAGAGCAGGCCCCGCACGCACGCCTCGCACGCCAGCCCCGGCCCCCTCATCACCCGGCGGGCGGCGGCCGCTCCCGGCCCCGAGCGAGAAGCGCGAGGACAGTCCCAGCCGGCCCCGCTGGCCGCCGCCTCCTCCCCGGCCGGGCCCGCCGACGTGGCGAGCGAAGCAGGCCGCGCGCCCTCCCGGGCTGCTGCGCGGCGGCCCCACGCGGAGACTGGAGGCCCCGCCCTGCCGCGCCAGCCCCGTAGGGGAGGAACCGAGGCCGGCTGGGCTCTGCCCCAGCGGCCCGGGAGGGAAGGGGAGCATCCCCCCCGCCGCTGGTGCTGCGCGGCCCGGCCTACTCGCCTTCCCTCCCTCCAGTCCTGGTGTCCGCTTGCCGGCAGCCAGCAGGGGCAGGAGGCGGCGGCTCTTTTCCAGGCGCTGGGGATTTGGGGGCCGTCCCGTCTCTCAAAACAGGGAGAGAAGCGGTGTTTTCATTCTTAAAGCTATGGAGGCGGCCATGCAGCCCTGCTCCCGCCCCAGCACGCTGGAAGGATGGGCACCCGGGGCAGAGGAGAGGACCCCAGCGCCCGCCCTACTCCAAGGACTCAACGGCGAGACAGATCCTGAACTTCAGCCTCGGGCCTGGGTCCCGTCGGGGATGCGGCTGCCTCCTTGGAGCGTTCTGTAATGGCCAGGGGAGGTTGGGCTACCAGAGAAGTAAGACCAAGAGGAAACATTTACCGCACTTGCTCGAGCATAAATTGGAATAGTCACGCATACCTTTCCTGTTAAACCTGTCTCTCCTTTAAACTTTTAGAAAAGCACCTGCTCTAATGAGCAAAACTAGAATTCACACTGGCACCACCATTAGGCTTTGGTCATCTCAGATGAAGCAGATTCTATGAGAGGTGACAAATGTCCATATTTCGTGAAGGACAATCACAGGGTAAGAAGATATGACTTCCACAACCCCATTGCAAATACATGTGGAGAAGCAAAAGTGTTAAATATACACTAAACAAGTAATAAATATTACATTACTGCTCCCGGTCAGACTCAGGACTTCAAAGGCTTTGAAACAAATTTAAGTTGTTCCTGGTGGTTTTACAACATTCCTATTGCTGTGCTTTGTAAAAGAAGTGCAGAATGCTTTCCATAAATGACAGGCCTTCACTGGAGGATCATTCATGTTAAAGCAACTATCAAATATACAGGAGCTCTATACAGGGATTTTCACAAAGACCACTTCACATTTGTAACTTTTTATTGTCAGTTGAATTCACACGCTGGTAGCAGTAAATGTTTTATGTTATATCTGTTTATTGGTCAGATTGTTTGCTGTGTGTTTTTGTTGCAGCTGAATAGTTCAGAGGTAACTATGTTCTCTGTCCATAGACTGAAAAGTACAATATGAAAAAAAATCTCATTCTTAATTGGAACATTCAGAACAATTTATTGAAGTCAACCTCAAGCAAAATTTTAAATCAGTGGAATGTCATTAAAAACTTTCCCAAATTAATCCTCACAGAAGCAAAGACACATCTGAATTCCAAAGTATTTGTAAAATAAAAAAGGCAACATCTCAGTAAATATAATGTACAAAAATTATACGTTCCTACCATCACAACATTCAGTAAGAAGCTAAAATATTACAGGCAATTCTTAATACACTATAACTAGTTGACAATACTTTGTCTATATACAGGTTACCAAGCTTTACAGGTTTCACACTATGCAAGAGAACATAGGCCAAACAACACCCCCTCCCCCCATTATTGTATATCTCAAAGTCTATGCAGCAACATCAAGTCATAATACAGTAATGCCCCAGTGGAACATCCCCAGGGAAAATTAACACTACTTTATCAGTGTCAAGAGCTTCTAGCCAAGTTATAGAAACTCTTAAGATATTGACTTTAGTGAATATTGATGCTTTGCTATTAAAGACTCAAGTGATTTAGTTAAAATAACATTTCACAGAATCTACAAAGTTTATTACAGATAAAGTCTACAGAAATAACGACTCTACAAAGGTCATTGTTACAGAGAAAGATTACATGGAAATGAAAATGGAATCTGTAGGTATCTGTGTTTGTTGTGCAATATCACTTGTGTAGGTACAAATGGGTTACATTTGTAATAGCAACCCCAAATATGCACTTACCCTTGTACAAAAAGACAATCTTATTACTAGCCAGTTGTAGTTATTTATATCATCTTGGTTTGCAATGGCAACATGGTTAGTTTGCTTATAAATAAAAAATGACAAGAAATGAGATATGGATCACTATTAATGAATAGAAAGCAAATGTATTTCATCCATTCTGTTTGTAAATCAAAAGTGAACAAGAATTCCTTAAAACATCCAGTGTGAGGCTATGAGATACACGTTTGGGAGAGGATCAAACATATAGTCATAGCTACTTTTCAAACTAGAAGAGACACCATTAGAAATGGCAGTTTTCACTCTTGTGCACAAATGCAATCAGTACCACATGATAAACAATGAATGAATGGATGGATGGCTTTGGCAATTCATATCTATTTTCCCTTTTTCTTTTTACATTGTCCTATACGAAGCACAGAATTTCAGTTTTATAATCTCTCCCTCAACTCCCCCCATCCCTCCCCCAAAAGCAGTGAAAATATCCTCACTAGGGGAAAGGTATCTGAGTTCGCCACTCAGGAATAGAGCATAATAGAAAACAAGCATGGTTTTTTTTTTCCTTTTTCTGAACTTCTTGAATACATCCAGAATTTCAGGACTATCTTAAGTGCAAATGTCTTTTGCTACATAAAAATAAGTGGTGCAGGGGGAGGGAGTTGGTGTAATATTGAAAGTACAAGGACAAAGTCAAAATGTTGCTAATGCCTCATGCAATACACTTCTACTTAAGAATGTGTGTAAGTCTGAGACATCTGCTTTGAAAAATCTCTGTTTTGTCGTGGATACATTATACCAGAATGGGCAAATCATGGCTCATGAACCACTCTTTTACAGTTAAAGTGCAGCTCAGAGTCACCTATATCGCCACCTACCATACTGAGGTCAGAAGCTTCTGCCCTGTGGCGAGATGGTGGGCTAGAGGATCCTGCTCAGCAGGGAGGCGGTGGTGTCTCAAGGAGTCAGTAAATTTGGCCACCCCTGCACTATACACTGGGAGTAGAAAATAATTTATTCTCCCCCTTAACTTGAATTAAAAAGAGACTTTTGATGTAGCGTACAAAAATGTTATCTACGTATAAATAAAATAGCTGTAAAACAATGAACTGCAGAGCTTCAAGTACATTAAACCCTGAATTCAATGAGGCAGAGGTTTCAATGTTAAAGTGACTATTTTGTACCAGCGGCAGACATTCCCATTCCCCAGCGACACCTCCATCACCCCACCCAGATAATTTTTGTTTTTGTTGTAAAGTTCAGTTTTATAGAGTACAGCTAGACATTAACTTTCACTTTTGCCTGGCAATTGCACCTTCTGGATCCACCTGGAAACTAAGATAAGTTTTTAGAAGAAAGACCAAAAGAATGATTCCCTCTTACTCCATGTTAGATTCTCTAAACCTCTAGTAGTAAATGTAGTGAATGAAGGTAATTCATCCAGAAAAAAGTTGCCCTACAGTCAGTCAGCTGTCCTGAGCTGTTAACACCTTCCACTCTTACAACCTACTGACAAGCCATTTTTACAGACTATCAAAAAACTGCAGTAATTAATCCTTATATCATTAGGCATGGCCTGCAGAATCTCTGATCTGAACTAAGATGCATATGCCATAATAAAAGAGATCCACTGAAGTAAACCAGAAACATCTGTGCTGGGCAGCTCAGGTGTTGCATTACTGCATAGCCAGCATGGTATTAAGATCTAGAGTCAGGTGTTTGCTGTAAGTTTGACCCTATTTTAAAATTTAATAAGACACAAAAATCCAAATTGAGGAGAAAAAGATAACAAATGGCACCTTCTTCACTTGAGAAAGGTATGCCAGATTATTATGTACAGCTGATCAGAGTGCTTTATTTTCCAGTCAGGAAGTAACTAAACAACCATAGCATTCCCTGCTAGGCAGCAAATTGCAAGACTAGGGACTAAAACTTGCACCCACGCGCGCACACACAAAACAAAACAAAACAAAAAAACCAAACCCAACACCTGTCTACCATTTTTCCTACATCTCAATTCAGACACATTGCAAGTTGAATTCAACAGCCCCTCAAATAAGAAACAGAAAAACTGCTGTACTAAAAAAAATTGCATTATTTCCCCGTTCATTTAAAATAATTTTACAAAAACCTGGTTGTATTTCAGAAGTCTATGTTCTTCTGCATATGAATCACCACCAAGAATAAAGAGAATCCCATTCATCAATCACCAATCCACTTTCACCAGATGTTCTCTTATTTCATTCAAAACTTCCTGATACTTTGGAAATCCTTCTGTCCAGCAGTTAGAAAACCAATTCAAGTTTTATATTCATAATTATACAAATTTTAAAAGCCACCCATGTCCTCACACACCCATGTCTCAGCCCAGCTGTTGGCTGCTTTCAGTTACAGTTTCTTACGTAAAGGATTAAACAAAACAGAGCAAAAAAGGCTAATCAGTAAGTAGCTTGATACAAAAAAAAAAAAAAAGAGATAAAGTGACATGGCAAGGAGTAACAACTGTCTGCATGACCCTCGCAGCATTATAATGATCTGCAAGAATACCTTCATAGAGTTACATCCAACATACTGATATGTCAGAATATATTTTGATCATTCACATGGCAATTAATATTTTGAATCTGCAGTCAGATCACTGACACCTCAAATGCTGAAGAAGGGATTTTGACATTGCTTCTCCATTCCTCCCCAACCAATGACTAGACAGTGTTGACATATTATAGAAAAAAAGCACATGGGAATGCTTCACTATACAGTATTTGCAAAGTTCAGCACTTTCTGGTTTACCATACCCCAAATCATCTGAACAACAATAAGCCTAACATTTTATTATACAATGTAAACATATCAGGTCTTGTGGACACTGTAGCAAGGAAAAAGCTGTGTTTGGAATTTTAGAAAAGGGTGAAACCCCCTCCATTAAGAGCTTTAAAAAAAAAAAAAAAAAAAGACATCACACAAACAAAAAACCTAAGAAAAATAAAATCTTATTTTGTTTAAATATTTTTGTGTAAAAATTACTACAATATAGCACTGCTTACAAGCGAGATTAGTGTTTTAGGCATTCACTTTAGTATTGACCATAACAGAGTAAGTGATCTGCATTTTCCATCAGCACTCCAAACCATAAACTGACCAGAAAAATCACGAGACATCTACATACAAACAAACAACCAAAAAAATCCAAAGACCAAACCCTAAACAAGCCAGTTTACTGGAAAGGGATCTGCAAATTGTTCCAAGAGGAATAGCTGCCAGGTCAGTTAAGTGGCATTTCAGGTGCTTCAGAGGCTGAAGTGTATTTTGTTAATTTTCAATTGCACAAAAAAAACCGTACAAATCTGGTTTCTTCTCCCCCCTTAGTAATCTGAGATTTTACAAAGGAAACCTGGTACAAAGGTGAGCTATATTCTAAAGCCCCATGGTATTTTTCCACCGCTTTATTAAGTTATTGTCTGGCACTGACATACCATCACGTACCTGCATGTCTACCATGTCTATGCAGTTTCCCCAGAGACAAGTTGAATGTTCTTCAGAATTAATAAAAAGTTACATCTCAGCCATGCTTTTATTAATTCCTTCCATATGGGGGTGCTCTGGATCACCCAGAGGCAGAAAATTAGTGTGAAGTTAGCTAGTAACATCAGTACACTAGTCACTGTCTACAAATTAAAGGATTATAGATGACCGTGCTAAATCTGGTGGGATATACACAGTGCTTTGTAAGATTGAGTGCGCCTTAGTGTAGGCCCAATATACCCTGTTAATTCAGGAAGTGCTTTTTAGAACTGATTTTTCACTTTTAGATAAAAACCAAAGATAAAGTCAATTAGGAGATATATCTTCTCTGCATGACCCCGCCCCCGCAATTTAAAAACCCATGCTCCCCCAAACTCTTAAAAAACACAATCCATACATGATGCTGATCCCGTATTCCACTGACACTCAAGGACTCCCTTGGAAACCGATGGGCATTTGGGGAGACATTAACAAAGGGTGAGGTTCCAAGAGAATCCCCTGAATCAAGCACAAACTTAGAATACGTACAAAAAAAGGGCTCAAATCCTGCACCCACTGAAGTCAATGACACAGCTCCCAATGACTCCAACAACCTCAAGATCAGGACTTAAGCTGCGATGAATGTGGTGCAATGTTCAGATGACTACACTCTCCATGAATCCTTTTCACACAGAACTGCCCTCCAAATTAAGCGCACAGAAAAGCAACCACTGCACAATTAAGCTCTTTCTATGCTTCCTTTGTCAGCAATCACCACACATTTTAGCAATGAGGGACTATAATTCTTTCACCTCCCCTTTATAGTTAAAAATATCCAGTGAAATAGAAAGCACTTCAAAGGAAAAAAAAGTGGATATTACTCCTCTAATTTCCTATGTGAAAATCTTTAGAATGTTATTCATAATAAGTTAAGCATCATGATATGAAATCTATCTTCTCAAAAGACCTTTAAAGATTAATGCTACTGGAATGGGGGCATTTCACTGTCCACTGGTGTGACATCCTCATCACTCCTTATGACATTATGTGAAAGCTATTTGTGGACTGGGGAAGGTTGGGACTCCTCTTTTAAATCACTAGACATACACATTATACCAAATTGGTTTTGCTACTCAATTTTTTTTTAGAGACACTGACTGATAGAACCAGAATCCTCAACATCCTTTAAAGTTAAATAAATAAATATGTTGCATTTTTCTTTCTACACTCAAAGAACATATTTTAAACACAATATTCTTTTCAATGTCAAAAAGTTTGCTTTTTTTTGTTGTTGTTGTTTTCTTTTTTCTTAAGAAAGCCAAGAGATTTCTGTTTTCCAACAGTAAGAGCTGCTGAAGCACATTCAAGGGTAAGGTAAGAAAAGGACAAGAACAGAAAAAACAAAAACAAAACAAAAAACCCCAGACACTACTGACTGCTTCTGCCTGCCAAGATTAGATGGTCCCTTTCCCAGTTCCAACAAGGCGGGTCTGATGGCAAAACTTAATGTGTCATAGCAGTCTCCAAGTTCATCATCACCTATTTGCCACGTTTTTGTTTTTGTTTTTTTTGGTGGGGAAGAAGGGAGGAAAAAAATTATTCTTTTGTTTCTTCTTCAGGATTCTGTGGTTGCAATTTGCATTTTATCTTGCTCCAATATTCTGGTGCCACAGGAGATTTGGGGTTATGCTCGGAGCAGCAGAGACGGCCATCCAATGCTGATGCCACTAGGGCTCCTTTCTCATGATCTTTACAGAATGAATGAGGGCAAAATTCGCAGAATGAAATTGCAGGATTGCCACAGATGTCACAATGGTGCCATGGACATTCCCACTTTCCTGAAGATGGAGGAAGAGAAAGGAAAGAGACAGGAAGTTCAAGTTAGTCTTTATCTGGGATAGACATTGGAATTGGTCTTTGTCACTCCATGTAATGTAGAGTCATTCAACTGTATGAATAAAAAACTCCCAAAAGCCAGCTGTTCCTACATCTGTCTCACAAGGGTTGGAATGGAAGCCATCATCATTGACAATTGTATATTTGAGCCTCAAGTTGGCTGTACGCAAAATGTAATGTACTGCAACACCAAATACAACCAGATCAACCATGCCTTGGCATTAGAACACATACTGTCCTCGCAAGAAGGAGAGCTGGCTTCTCTGCATGTCCGATTTGTGAAATTCACTGTTCTATGGATGTGAACACAGTAATCATTTGGATACACTGACTAAAATGACTATCCTAAAATCATTCTGTAGAATAGAATCACACCATACTACAGCGTCGAAAACAGAACAGCTGAGCAATAAATGAAAAGGTGGCTCAGACAAGAACAGACTGGAGAAATGCCAAGGGAACAGAGACCACCACAAAAACATGCAGGCATGCATTAGTATAACCACAGGTCCAACGGTCAGGTTGTAAAATTAGACTGAGCATATCAAAAAAGAAAGTTAACAGCTGCTCTTTTCCCTCCTGCTGAAATTACGCCACATCCCTATCAACATGGTTGCGTCTTCTTCAGGACATAATACACTTCATTCACAGCATGCCCAGACCCTTTCTGCCTAGAGAGCAAGAAGAGCACCAAGCCGGGACTCCAGATCTCTAGCATGGTTGTATCCACCACCACTGGCCAGGTAAAGCACATTAACTTCTTCAAGTTGTTCATCCATGTTTTCTTGTTAATCAAATGTGATAATTTATGTCCCTACTAAAGAAGTTTGGAGTGAAGTTTTCTCTACTTCCACACATTGCTGTCTAGGAAAGGCACATCTCAGAATGAATTCCACTTATATCACAAAATCTTGCAATTAATTCTGTCATGAACTAGTGTGAGCCTCTAGCTAATTTGATCAAGGCCTCTAGAAACAGACTGTTTAAAAAACAAGGATCAAGTGTTTCTGTTTTGTTTTTCAATACAATTTACTATTGCTGGGTATTGTTAGGTAATTTGAGCCTCAGCTACAAAGAGCTGCCTTTTTAATTAAGAAAGAAAAAGACAGTAAGAAGAGATCAATAAGAAAAGATCCAAGGAAAATCCACGTGATTAGAAGATAAGAGAATTAGAGAGAGTTATGGATTTAAGCACTACTATGTGCTGTGCATAGCTGATGTCATAACCACTACCACGTGATATGAAATTGGGGGAAATATGAGACCAAGACCAGCTAAATGTTTCAGTCAAAACAAAATGGCAAATTTGATCCAAATAGGAGAAAGGTTTTATAAGGAAGTCATAGCTTTATAATTATTCCCCAGTCATCCATATCTGCACAGATCCTTCTTTAGAAATATTGCTACCTAAGGAGATTTCTCAATACAGAAGAGCATTACAAAAGCAAAGATGCCACATTTACCGTAGGGAGACATCACAGTTTGGATTCAGCTCCGACTTTCTCTGAAGCATTATACCTTGAAGCAAGCAAAGGCTCTGCTGGCCATGGGAAAGCACTTACCAAATGGTGGTTGAGTCAGGTTAAGGCATAGGAGGTGGTAAGCTTTGGGACAGTCCTTTTTGTCACACATGACTAGTTCTCCTCCATCTCCACACCGAAAACAATTATCCTCATGCATCTGCTTCTGCTCTGTTTTTATTTTCCGTTTCTTCTGTTTTAGCTTAGCATTCTTTGCCTTCTCTTCATTTGCTGTTGCACACGCCGTCTGGCAATTAGGGAGAAAGGTGACTGCATGAACCATTTTAGTCAGTAAATAATAGACATTTAAAAAATCCTCGTGGCCCCCAAGTTGTCAGGCATTATTTCAGCCAGTCATATTCAATTAAGTCTAGTCTACCCAGCAACTCCCATGCCACATGCACAGGTTTGAGACAACAGGAAGGGCGTTGCCACATTAGTGAGCTGTAATATTACAGTGATATCCAAAGGCCCAAGGAGGATTGGTCCCTATTGCAGTAAGATTTGTACTTGTACAGAGTCCCCTCCTCAGGGAGCTTATGTATAACAGCTATGTGAGCAGAGGCTTCAGTCACTTCTCTACCCCCAAAAAGAGAGGATTTGTCACAAAAAGCTGATTAAGGTCAGCACTCTGAGCTGGGACCAGGACCAAGCACAACAGCAAGACAAGGCAAGTTTCCAGACCCTCAAACACAAGGGGGAATTTCACAATGCATTCCACAGATAAAGGTCAAAACTAGAAGACAGGCAACAAGATTTGTTTGGGTAGGTTTTTGTTTTGTTTTGTTTAAGTCAGGCACCCTAAACATGATGGGACTGTTACATCCCACGTCTGAGCAGCACACTGTTTGGCTGCTCCCTTCCATCCTAGAGGTGGGTATATTTACGGTAATACAAACTTGTAAAGTCTGTGGGGAACCTTCAGGGTATTAAACAAATATACAAGATATTACAGTAAATGAAACAGACCTCTATTCACTTTCCTCCCATAAAAAGAGCTTTCAATATAAGTGCATGAGCTCGATTTTTATTCCTGTACAACTAACCTTTGGCCGTACTCCTAGGAAGCCACTGCAGTTTTCTGCTCCACAATGGCATTCAGTCCTACCATTTCCCAGACAGTCCAAATTATAATTAAATGTTAACTCCATCCCTGAAATTTAAAGAGAAATTATTCACACACAATGCGTGGGGGAGATACGCGAGTACCAATTCAGCTTTAGAATTTTGCCCCTTCGTATACCACTATATTTAAAAGGGCACAGTGACAAGTGCACAATATTTATAACTATGTAAAAAATATTGAGATGAAACATACTCATGAGCAGCAGCTAGAGAAGTTGTAAATAGCAAGACAGAACAAATTATCCAAAACCCATATTCTAACGACCAACTCAAGTTTTGTTCTGTTTTCAAACCAAACAACAATTCAACAACCAAGAATTTTGTGGCAGTGGAACTGTTACGTCTTGAGTCTGGTTACAGACCTACCACTGAAATAATTTCTTTTTAAACTCTTTTCTAGGTAGAATACAATCACAAAATATTTTTCCCTATACTGTGTTCATTTTCCTATTTGGATGAACCCTGATTACTTCTTTTAGCTGCTCTGAAAAGGGACAAAGCTTCCTCCCTGTGCTCTTTTTATGTAGTGCCAACACAGCTTTGGGCCAAACAGGAGCTTGACACCTTGTTTTTGTACAGATCATAGAAAAACAGTGGCGGTTTTAACATTTTAATCTCAGTTCAAAGTGGTAGATTGGTTAAAAATGTTTAGAATCTGGAGGTTGTTCCAGACCGGATGTTAGGGTACAGACCTGAAATGGGAGATGGGGATGGGTAATGGTCTATGAAGACAAGGGAAAAAAAGAGTTAACATTGAACTTTGTGTGTTTTCAAGCTTTAGGTGAAACCCTTGACATTTTTAATGTATGTGATAATGCAACTTTCTTCTCTGATATTCTGCATTTCTTCTTAAATTTGATCTAATGAGGCTATTCATATTAAAAGCTGCAACTTCTTGATTGTACTTTTTTTTTTTTTGTCTCAACGGATAATAAAGTCTTTGTAAATGCCAATGTGACCAATTAACTTCAGAAGGGAAAACCGGGTGAGCTGGTAACATTCCATTTTAGGAGAGAAGAGCATATGCAGGACGGAAGCTCCTTTTTACCTGCAGGAATATCACAAAGAGCAAAGAGTCCAACTCTAACGTCTCCGTTCACTGTCCATTTCTGTGTTTCACAATTCGGATTACAACTGTGGTTCATAAATCGAGAATAATTCCCCTTTGGACCAGCATCTATTATTCGGTCCTTCAACAAAGAGACAAAAACCACAGATTTAGGATCAGACCAAACAAAAGTCTTCCTTTGACAAGTCAAGGAAGTACGATTGCAGATAATACATGTAGGCAGGAAACAGGAGTTATAATTGATATTGGCTTTTCCTGGAAGTAAGTTTTACGCAGAGCTCCTCAGTGCTCACGCTGGGAGAAATGAATGGCTCACACTATTGATAATGAGCTCTAGTGCCTTCCGTCTTCATTCACCCCAATCCTGGTCAACAGAGATCTAAAAACAGTTACCCTCCAAACAACTGTTTGGAAACTGATCAGAAATATAACCAACAAGGAGTCTGGTGGCACTTTTAAAGACTAAAATTTATTTATTGCATGAGCTTTTGTGTGAGAAAATACAACTTCATCAAATGCTTGAAGATGGTGAACTTACAGAATTTGAGCAAAATAAATATTTGTTTTTAATTTTGCTAAATTTGTCTGTCTTTAAAAGTGCCACCAGACTCCTTGTTTGTTTTGCTGGACTAAACTAACATGGCTACCCCTCTGGAACTTGATCAGAAATATGCTGGAATTACAGTGCAATTCCAGCAGACAAGTTCCACGACAACTGCGAGTCTAGTTGAAAGTCTCAGCAGACAGGATATGGGAATTGCTTTCCCCACAGAAACCCTACTAAGTTCATGTTGAGGCACAATGTTCCATGAAGTACCTGCTGCATGAAAAGAGGATTTCGATCTCTGGGGAATGCATTACATGTTATCTAGAAGTGAAAGAAAATGTAATTCTTGCGCTTTAAACATGGGCGTTGATTCTGCTATGCCAGGTCTTACAGCCTAGTTCCATAAGCAGCAGTATATTTTATATCATAAAGACTTTGTGCCTTTACCTTTGTAACAGTTAACATATAAAAATTCGTTACGCTGTTCTCATGGGCACGTTTGATCCGCAATCTGCATTCTTCTTCATCAATTAATTCACCAACATATTCATTTACAAATTCACCCTGCAAAGTCAACCAAAGAGACCCATGCTTATTGTTTGCTAGCTATATAATTAAAAAGAGGGAGGAAGCATAGAAAAATGAGATGCGAAGCCCTTAGAGATCATTTTGTCCATTGCGAGGCCCAAGCAGGGTGGCTCAGTATAATCAAAGTAATGAGAACCAGTTAAAACAAAAGTACTATGTAACAGTGGCCTGTACAGAAAAATACATATGCAATCAAGTTTAGATTACATTACAGAACTGTGCTTCAAAATGGAACCAACACACCTAAAACTTTTAAATGAAGCAGCAAATAAAAATGGCTGTGCTGTTCTGAAGGGCACATTTGACTAACGAGCTGCATCTTAGGCAAGTGTGTATTGCCTGTCCAAGACGCTGCATGTACGAGATCCATAGGATCAGTCTATAGAAAATGAGCAAGTTTTTTTATAATAGTTCAGTCAAACAGCCTCAAGATACCACTACCTACCCATGTGTAATATTAAGTAAGAAACAAAGTCTGAGTTAAGACTGCTTCCCCATTCACTGGTCCTACTTATAGCAGCAGAGCGTAAAGAGGCTACATTATTTAGAGGTTCATTTGGCAGTATTTTAAGTCACATGCTCTTTTTTAAAAAAATGTCAAGGCTAACATACAGTTACCACCGAATACCAACATCACATTAGACGACAAAACCTACCACCCTGCTAAACATTTTCACAGCAGAATATTCCAACAATTCGTTTTTATTGGGACTTTCAACAGTCAATAACAAACAAGTTTGTGATAACAAGGTTTTAATGTAGAACAAATATTACAAAACTGGCTTAAAAAATTAAACCACTAAAACAAGTTAAAAGTGAGCCTTCAGGCTGACTGTGTATTCCCAGCTTTTACATGACAGACTTTGAAATGGCTAGGAACTGATGATACCTTGATACAAGGGAGTTAATACTCAGCACATTGAGGGTTGTTTTACTGAAAGTCTCATTTCCAGATGTAGCTCTTAGATATGCTAAAATGTGTCAAACAAGCATCTGAGCAGTTGCAAGGTTTTTTGTTTTGTTTTTTAAATAAAATAGTACCTACATGTTACACACTATGTGGTATTAACAGTCTGACAAAAGTCTACAAAAGTTAAGAGTTCTGGTAGCTGATCACAGGAATGACTCCAGAGAAACCAGAGTCATTGCTATCATATCTTGGAGCTTTGAAGAGGAAAAGGCTGTATTGGAGGGGAAAAAAATCAACAGGATCATTTTTTTTTCAAAAGCAACTAAATCACTCTTGGAAATGGGATTTAGGCTCCAGTGGACACAGGCTCCTAAGTTACTTGGGCAAATCTGTTAGCTCTGGTTTGAAATTTCCAAAAGTGCCTCTCTCTCTTTTCCTCACCAAACCGCTTCTATGTTACCCTGTGTGTTTTGGAATAAATAGTTTAATCAAGCCCTCAAAAGTATTTTTCTAATGAAGCCACTTGACAGAATTTTTAGTAGCACCCCAACAAGACACAAATACATTGTTTTATACTTAGTATGTGAAGAAAATTCACAGAAGATTCACCATAAAAATGCTATAAACATTTAATTTACCATGTGTTTGGTGCAGAGGGTGTTAAAATGTATTCGCTGTCCATTTACTAGGATTTCCTCTAGTAACTTGTTAGAAAGTTATTTAAGTATTCCTGAATAGAATTGTCCCAAGACCAATACAAGGTTTCGAGTTTCAGTTGAAGCAGCGGTTACCAACAGAGAAATCTAGTTGAAACTGATCTGTTCAAACACCTCTGATGTTGCCATGGACAAGTAAATACTTGTGTCATACATTTAGGCCCCAAACAACATTTCTCTATGCCAAATTTATATATACAGGAAACTAAATTACTAAACAAAAACAAGGTAGATACCCTAATTAGAATCACAAAAGCAAAGAGTTCATAGTTAAAAGTTGCTACTATGTCTTTGCCCAAGTCAGTTTACGAGGGTACTACAGGATCTCTTCAGACTAGCAGATAATCTTGTACTATCTGTATGTAATATTTAAGCAACACAATGTAAGGATGAAATACAATTCAGAATCTCTTTGCTTTTGTCTAACTGCTGAGATTACATTTTTGAGCTAAACACATCATCATCCAACAGCGCACAAATGACTTCCAGCTACAGTCCAAAACATCACATCAGAATTTCCATTCTGGAAAGCAGTCAGCTTCATTGAACAGACAATCGCAGTGAAGACCTTACATCAAGTTTAAGTCCACCAGAACCATGGAATATGCCTTCACCATGAGAAGTTCCAAGATACCTTCTTTAGCAAGATGTGTGCAAATTCAAAGTGAGAGAAATATGAAACCAATTGAGAGCAAAACAGTGCTCAAAAGTGGACTCTGAGGATCCAGATCAAATGACAAAAAAGAACTTGTCCTGATGTCTTAATTGTCCATTCCATCTGCAGCCATAGCTGGATCTTCCACTCTTCAGGTGTGCTCAGCCTCCTCCTTGTTCAGAATCAACGAAGCCTGCATGAGTAAGAGCAAAACATACATCTGTCCATCAAATCCAATCCTCTGCCTGGCAAGTTAAAGCAGCCGTGAAATCCAGGCCCATCATCCTCATGCTTGCATCGAAGTAGAGCAAGACTGCAATCCAGTGTAAGATTTTGTTTTTCCATATCAACTGTTGCACATCCCACCTGAATCCTGGTGGATAATCCCAGACTAGTGACCCCAGGAATACAGTGTGCAGCGACACAGTGTAAAGGAAAACCAAAATGATCCATTTCCAGTATCTTTATCACAGTCAGGAAAAGTACTTCTATTCCCCACTCCCCACATCACTGCTACCCCACCCAATACCACTCATCTAAGGACTCCAAAAATTTTAACATGTCTGTTAAGTCCTCAATATTTCCTGAAGCTAATCAGTTCTTGGTGCTTTCAGTTATGACAACTGCACCATTGTCCATCAATAGAAATCTCTGTATCTTCATTATTCTTCTCTGCCTTCTTGAACTTTAAACAAGAACTTAAGTGTGTTGTCCAAGGCTGATCACCTCAAGCCTTTTATTTATTCCCTCCGTGTTCTTCTGAAATAAATCCAGTGTGAAGAGTTGAATGTCAAGGAGGCTATGACAGCTCCCTGGTGACCAGACGTTTGTATGAGCAATGTTGCGTCCTCTCCCACTCCCAATCCAGACAATCTGTTATTGGGAACGGCAGAGTGACCATGTTACCGTGCAAGAGCTTAAAAGAAAATGCAAAAGAAAGTACAGAAAGCTACCTCGATGGAACCCCCTGGAAAGAGGCTCTCCACCTTAAGTTGCCCCATCTCCCATCCTTTGAGTTATTTCATATCATCATGTATGATTAATTTTATTTGTTGTGTTAACTCTGGGGTTGAGGGAAAGAAAATAATGGAGGTGTGTTTCATTTTTATTCCCATCCCTCTAAGTTTTTAGCATCTTCAATGGCCAAGCTTGGTCAAAAGAGCATTTGAAACACCTAAAACCTATTCCACCTCCCCTCCCCACCATGCCCAGAAGTCAATATGAGAACTTATGTACATCACTTCCTCCTAGAAGTACTGAGTCCCCTCAGCTCCAGCCCATCATAGGTGAAATTTATAGTCAGTTGAAACTGACCCTTACTCTATAAGAAAAGCATTGTATAACTGCAGGAAAAACACCTCTGCCAGATGTCCCATATTCCATGAAGTTGGATTTATGATCATTTCCTCCCCTCCACTTGAGGAAGTTTCATGCCGTGTAAATTTTAAAAAGCAATTGTGTGTCGGATGCTGTACTTAAAAGTATTAACTTTTTAAATACACTTTCTTTCCAGGTTCAAACAATAAAGGTAACAGTACTCTCCTCAAATATGCTCTCAACTTTAATGGCTAGCTCAGCATTTGTCCTAAATTCTACCTTTTTAATGTTCCTTTTTGTCCTGAGACCCCAGCCACGTCGATCAGTTTTTATGATTTCAGCATCTGGATAGAGTCTTTTGGTGAAGCACTGGTTCTGACAGCGCTCTCCTGCTGGGCACACTTGGGGATGACACTCATATTGTAGCATCCTGTTCAGACACTCTGACTCTAGGCCACAGGGGTTCTCATCAGATGGCTTGCAGTTACAGCGAGGGATTTCGGATAAATCAGCAACTTGAATCTGAACTTTCCCTATTACCTTGTTGGACTGTGGAACAAAAAAAGAAAGAAGGGATAAATTTGGATGTATGGCCATACACATAGAATTTAAATCAGAATCACTTAATTCAAGGCCCACTGCAGTCAAAGTATTTCAAAAGACCAGCAAAAACAACAGCTACTCCACACTCAGTTATTAACAGAGGGAGTTGTATTTTTTCTATTCCTTTAACAAGCAAAAATACTTCTTTGCAATCTAGGACTTTCACAAGTTGCATTTGGCACTGCTCGACCACTAACTTAATCAGTCATCTCAGATGTTCTGAGAAACCAGCAATGAGGCATGTAGCACAGAAAATGGGCCCAAAAGTTTCAGACTTTATAGTACGTGTATTAGTATTACAACACTTTTGAGGCATATAAAAATGTACTGAAGTCCCAAGGATGTAAAATATTATAAAGCACAATGAAATAGGTAAATGCATTAGCACCCTCCCTCCCCCCATCAGGGTGCTGGCAGAAAAAAATCTAGACCGTCTTTTCAGTGTCCATATTTGGGGATTAAGTTCTCAAACTAATACTTTGTTCTTTATTAAGATAGTATTCAATGCTAATACAATTTCTTAATAAGTAAGATCCAAGATTCATTTAAGGTGAGTGAGACCCACTTGCAATTATCAAAGTCCTTTATCTTCAATAAAACTGATCTTAAAAGTCCCTTTTATTGATTCTTTCAACTCCCTAAAACAATTAAAGGACTTACGGCACTAAGTGAAGCAGGCCAGAAGACATCTCTGAAGAATGACAGACTGATTATCTGAATTTTCTTCAAAGCCACAATTTGCTGCCCTGTTTAAATCTATAGTTCATTCACACAAAGGGGAGGACTCACTTTAATATGTTTGTAGGGTGGGGGTTTTCTTGAATTCCTTTCTATCTCTAGTGCTTCTTTGCTTTCTCTTTGTGCTTTCAGTTCCTGGAAGCGTTTTGCAGCTTCTTCAAGTGCTGTGCAAGAGAGTCCAAAATGGGGAGTAATTAGCATTGGCTGCTGCTACTGAGAGACATTTTTTAAAAGCTTGGAATTAGGAATCTACAACACAACAAGTTAACAAATGAAGTGTTAAACTATGGCATGAATGAATTTTAAACCAAGGAGTTTCCATTAGATATTTAAATACCATGGGGTGGCGCTCTGCATCAGAGCCCAAGTTCACTTTATAATTTCTTTCCCAGTTAAGTGGGGAAGAATTGGGGTTGCCTACAAACAGCACAGAGTGAGGGGAGTTAGCTGTGAAGAATCTTTTAAAACCTCTATTCAAGGGCACTATACAGAGTTGGCAGTTTAACACAGACACCGAACACTAGGCATATAATTCCCATGCAAGTTAAGTGGTGATGGAGAAACAAACACGTGGAACTTTCATTATAAACCACTATAAATTTTGTTTAATTTTACCTTTCTTGAAGGTCTTGTTAATACTAGTTTGCCCCTCAGCAAAACTTTTATCTCCTTCAACATAAGGGAAAACTCTGCCCTGGTGTACCCAATAGTAGTCATGTGAACCAAAGAAAAATACTGGGAAGTCCCCGATATCATGTTTGAGGCCCTGTATGTTGAGAGGCACAGACCTGGGATTGCAGATCTCAGCTGGCCACCATCTGAAAATAAGGACAAAAAAATAAAATAAAAACAAATTCTATGAAAGAAAGGCACATTGCTCTGCTTATGGATCTGGGAATTTCAGTTATAGCAGTAGAAGATCCATTTAGCTATTAAAAAAATATGAATTCAGTAGGTCCTATCCCGTTCTACTTGTGTAAGGAGAATTCCCTTTGATTTTACTTGGGAAGTTCCACAAATGAATCTTTAAAGTTTCATGCTCCCAGTCCAGGATATGGCACTGGGTCCTGGGTAGTATATGGATTTTGGAACTAGCTATCTGGAGAGAGAATCTTTAACAGAACTGACCAGCTGTACTTACAGTATTTTTACTAAAAGACAATCATTGATTAAATTAAAGGCTATTTTAAAAAAAATATGATTTGGATGGTTAAAAGCAAACCAGAATTTTAAAAAGTGTTTGCCAACCATTCAAGTAGGTCCACTGTTTAATGGAAGATTTTTAGAGTACTGATTTTTACATAAAGTTTTACAAATCCTGGTAGGAGAAGAAACAACACTCTCACTTAATTTTTTCCCATGGAAACATTTTTTGGGGGTGGGAGGGAGTAAATCCTTTTACAGTACTCGAAATCCAAACAGCAGCATTCTGCTAATTCAGAAGAATAAGGAAGTAAACTAGCCAGCATCACTTCACTGCCCAACTGACCAAAGTAAAATAGGTAAACACTAATGACAAAAAAAATTTGGATTTTTAAAATTCTGTTTACGTATCAGGCATTCCCTTTCAGAGACTAAAAAATTAGATAAAACATGAAAACTCCATAACATATGAATGGCTATACTGGGTCAGACCAATGGTGCATCTAACCCGCTATCCTGTATTTTGTTGAAAGCTGGTGCCAGATACTTCAGAGAGAATGAACAGAAAAGAGCAATTTATCAAGTGATCTGAACTTTGTCATCCACTACCAGCTTCAGACATTCAAAGGAACACCCACGGCATAGGTTTTCATCCCTGACCATCTAGGCTAATTTATCTAATTCTTTTTTAAACCCAGTTATACTTTTGGCTTTCACAACATCCCCCGGGAATGAGTTCCACAAGTTGACTGTGTTGGGTGACATAGTATTTCCTGATGTCTGTTTTTAACCTGCTGCCTATTAATTTTATTTAGTGACCCCCTTGTTCCTGTGTTACGTGAAAAGGTAAACACTTCATTCACTTTCTCCAAACTTTGGATGATTTTATAGACCTCCATCATATTCTCCCTTAGTCATCTCTTTTCTTAACTGAATAGTCCCAATCTTTTTAATCTCTCATCGTATAGAAGCTGTTCCATGCCCAATTTTTGTCATCATTCTCTGTATTTTTTCAATTCAAATAAATGTTTTCTGAAATGGCATGACCAGAGCTGCTCAAAGTATTCAATGTGTTGTACAATGGATTGATATGGTGGCATTATGATATTTTTTGTGTTATTACCTACCTCTGTCCTACTGGTTCCTAATGGTATTAGTTTTTTTGACTCTGCTGCACACTGAGCAGGTGTTTTCAGAGAACTATCCATACTGACTCTAAGATCTCTTTCTTAAGTGGTAACTGCTAATTTAGATCCCAACATTTTGTATGTACACCAAATGAACTAAATAAAACCATAGCTGTCTCTGGTTACGTTCACTGACCCACCTAGGCAATTATTAATTAATTCCATTTGTAATGTGATTTGACAATTTTAGTAAGTGGAATTAGAAATCAAAGATGAAGCTATGGGCCAATAGTGACAAATTCTGAATAATTTTCAGAGCAATTCAACCTAGTTTAGTTTCATTTTCTTATGCTCCATTTGTCCACTGAAGCCAAGGTTTAATCACAACATCATATTTAAATAGCCAAGTACTTAGATGTATTTCTAGTTCTAAGTTTATCCTGCTGAACATGTATAGTTAACCTAGGCTAAAATACCTCTAAGTTCAGCACATTAGTAACTAAAAAAAATAAGCGACCACATTGTTAACAAATTACTATATCCAGATATTTAATGTGTACTTTAGCAACCTAGAGCAGATAGTCCAACATTTTCAACCTGTAAGGAACTTGGGCTACTTTTGGGTTGATTCTACAGAGAGCCCGAACCGGAGATCTGAAGATTTAAGCGGTGTGTATGACAATACGTCTACAAGATCTCAGATAAGGAAGGAAATTTGTAAATTCAACTATTATCGGAAACATAGCCCTATGCTCGGAGCAACTGTAGCAAGAGACAGGCCTTTAATTGATTTAGAATAGTTAATATTGGATATATTTCACCGATTTGAAACAATTCCCTGGCAGTTTTGTTGTAGTTGTGAAAGTTCGGATATAAAAAGCAAAAGGAAGATTGTCCCTTACAATTAAAAATGGAATTCTAAGAGAATCCGCCACAGACAAACTTGAAACTGCAGTGTCAAAGGTTGTCTGATTACCTGTTCTTTGGAGGTCCTATATATTTAGATCTACATAAGGAGCAGAAAGCAACGGAGGCAGCAAAAAGTGTAGTTGAGAATAAACCCCTAGCAATCGCCTTGCCTTCCTGGTTTTGGGAAATAGAAGATTTTTACCACCCCTGCCAAGGTCTATTCAATATGGCAGCTTTTTATTGATCACATTTATTCTGAGACACAGGTGGGGACTGATCAACAACCTCCTCTGTTCCCACAGAGGCCTTTTATGAATGATTTCTAAAAATAAACACAAACTAGGGAGTTTTGATGCCCAGCCTTAGCATCTCCTGATCTTCTCCACTAGCATGACACTCTTAGGAAATATTAAACAATGCTTGAGTAAGTATTCACCTCAATACATAAAAATGCATGAATGGAATTAAAAAGCCATACAACATCTGATACCATGTTCAATACAAGATGTACTTTCGGCTCTTGTTAATTAATACTGGGATACTCTGATTGTTTACCTGCATACTTGCAGGATATAGTCAAAATTTAACCTAAAACAAAAAACCTAGAATAGTTTCCATTTGTATTCATTCAACTTGCCTGTAATTTCCAAGCTTGACCCAAACAATCTGTTTGTAACGTAGTTTCTTGCCAGCTTTACAGTCATTGCAATTCCAGCATCCCTCTGGCATCTCTATGCTGAGACATTCAGGATGGAAAGAAGCTGGACAGGACTCGCAGCACAACAACTTCCCACCTTTAAACAAACAAACTCACTCATTTTACAGAAATAGGGGTTTGGGGCTTTTGTGGGGTTTTTTTAAACATTATTTATTTAAATGTATTAAACTTGGATTTGCCTCACACCAAACAAATGGCAAAAGAAAGGGATCAAGTCAAAATTACATTGCTGGATTAAAAATAAAATCCTTTTTTGTATTATATACATCTGTTCTCTAATACATGAAATCAATTCCTGGCTGCATCATATATTAAGACAGCAAAGCCAATGAATCTAAAAAATTTAGGTTAAATCACGCAAGTTGGCATTATATCAAATCTCCCTGAGAGAAACATTCTTGAAAACTGCATGGCATTTTTTAAAATCCAGACAGTCTAGTAGTGGCCAACACCTTTGCTTGACAATTAATGCCTTTTTGGAATACTTTTTAAACCAACATTGTCATGACTGAATCCCTTAGCAATCAATTAGTGTGCACACAAAAAAATTCAATAAATAAAAATCAGCCTATAGGTTGATCAATGTTTTTCTGCTTCCACAGTTACAAGAGGGAAAAAACCATTAGAATTGTAAATTATAAGTCTGTGCTTACTCTTCATAATGAAGGTTGACTAGTGTGAGCACCATAAATTTAATCATATAATGCAGAATGAGGTATTCCCAGAAAGATTTCCACCTCCCTCAGAGTTCCCTTTGAACACAAAGGGAATCTGATCTAACAATGTAGTAAACATCACTTAAAAATAATTTAGACAAGAAAGGTTCTTTTTTGATTGGTTTGTTTTCTAGCAGATGTGTTTATTGTGGGCACTCACAGCACATCTAAACCATTGTCAATACACAAAGAAGTTCATGCAATAAACACATTTGCTATAATCTAGATAGAAATTTAATGAGCATTTTAATCCCAGAGCAAGAAGCCTGGGAGAACTTTGAAACAGCATTTTAAGCAATTTGTATCATAACATCTAAAGCTTGAATTTTTACTTTCATATGTTCGTCAGAAAATCTTGTCCACCTATAGACTTTCAAAACTGTCATTTAATTAATTGATTATAAAATATTGCAAAAAGCATTCCTTAAACAATTAGTGATAAAAATCACTTACTATATTTCCTCTGCTAAAAATGCAGTAAAATCCAAGCATTTGGACTTTCCTGAGCTCCCCCATACCATGATCAAGTGTTAATTTTTTTAAAGAATTTTTGTAAGTGTCGTTTCAGAGGAAATACAGACCCAGCATAATTTACTGAAACAATATCCAACACGGTAAAATGCCAAGAGATGCAAAAAACAAAACAAAAAATCAAAAACAAAAACTCTCAGAGCTAAGCAAGAAAACTTTGTTCTTAAGATGCATTAGTAAGATATTGCTCAAGCTAAGCAAACAGAGGGCTCAAAATAATTTTTGTGGTCCGAAGTTACACAAAATAACAAAAGCTGCCTATATCGACCAACATCTGAAATGACAATTTTAAAATGACTGACTAGGCACCATTTCTGAACACCTTTTGGAAAGTCAAATTTTTGTGGGACTAGACTATGACTATGACCTCTGATGACCTTAGATACACACAGGTGGATGTCCTTCCATAAATTCATTTGAAAGCAACAGCATTACGAAAATAAAGCAATCTATTTTTATTCCTGAAAGAACTTCTGTCCTAATCCTACAACTGCCCACCTGCCTGCTTTTCTTGACAGAGCAGATGCCCTGTTCGGTTGAGATGCGGCAACTTCTGTCACTCCAATAAGAAGCACTACTCCAGGAAGTGAGCAATCAGTCACGTGAAGAGAGAAAGGGGAATCAGTCAGTCAGTCTGCACTAACAGAAATGAAATACAAGGCTCCTGGATTGTAACAGAGAAAAAGGCAAAAAGCCATTTGCCTTCTTAAGCCTGATCATCTTCTGGAAGGCCAACATATCAGTAAACATTCCAACTGATAAATTCCCTATTCTTACTACTGCGGGTTTTAGCAGACTACATCAGTGACTTCCTCAGATAAATCATAAAGGCAATTTAAGAAGTTTCAAAAGTCACTGAGTTGGCACTGAACTGAAACAATACCGAACCTCACTCACCTCCCCTTAATGTTATAATTACGTAGATCAGTGGTTTTCAAATCACAGGTGGGGACCCCGTACTGGGTCGCAGACCCTCAGGGTCACGGTGCCCCCTGCCGCCGCCACTGAAAGACTAAAATGCATTGCTCAAAGATTTAATTGTTGGGTCACGGGCATAAATTATTTTTTTCAATTGGGTCCCTAGAAAAAAAGTTTGAAAACCACTGATGTAGACAGTCTCCATAAAATTGGAATAACGTAGTGGCAGAAACATGACTTCATCTTTTGTGGAGAGGGAGAATTTTGTGATATTAATTATTTTAAGCCCTTTTATTATAATAAATATTTTGCCAACAACATGAACACACTCACAATAATCAATGAGTGAAATTTACTAAAAGCAACAGGTGGTGCTTGACAAGCAAACATTTTTTATTTGATATAAAAAAAGAAAAGAAAAAACAGGAAAAGCGAAAGTAAATTGAAGAGAAAGAAACTATTTGGTTACCTTTCTCACATTTCTTTTTGGAAGCTGACGAAGGAGGAGGAATCATAGGTAATTTCATCAACTCAGCACGATTTGATTCATTCAGTAGGTAGTGGGACTTATAGGCATATGAACTGAACAGGGGGTCTGAATGATCCTGCACTACCAGCCCTATGTGAAACAAACAGAAAGAGATGAGTTGCAATGAAACTACCCATGATTCCGTAAAGGAAAAAATAAAATAAACAAACCAACCCCTATTATGCATATATATGTTATAAGTTTGAAAGGAAAGATAACATGAAGAAAAAGAAAAGTCTGACAGAAAAGGTTTCTATATCTACTAAAGGAAAGATGATGTGTTAGATGGAATCTGAGTATAAATGGAGGAAAGCTGAAGAGCAAATAAAACCCATTTCTAAATGAAATTTTACTTGTGCAGTAGTTTTAACTTGCACACTTAAAAACAAAAAACAAAAAAAGAAAAAAAAGCACCAGAAAAGTACCTGCTGCGAGTTCCCTATGAGCCATCCTCCCCCAAAAGAAAACAGCCAGCCAAATTACAAAATAGGGTGACTACATCACTGCATCAGAAAACAGTACTGGCAGTGTGGAGAAATACAGATGGCATATGCAGGCCCCCAAATGTTCAGTGATTCCACAGTCAGGGAACTCACCCCATGCTACAGAGGTGTGCTCCAGGATCTCAGCTTTAATTTTTTTTTAAATGTACATTGTGTTTCTTGCCCTCATAGTTGCAGAGAATATCTCAAAAGACATGAACCAAACAAGCCAATACACTGAGTCTGCAGAGCACCTGAAACAATAGCTGTGACTTGCCCTACTTATTTCAAGCAAAGCTTTATGGAATCTGCCTTCCTATGGCTGGGGAATCTGCCATTCTGCCACTGTTGAACACTTGGTGGGTTTTTTTTAATGTTTCCCTGAATTTGCCCCCAAAAGCACAGCAGTTAAGGCCCTAACAGATGCAGTGCTGAAGTCAGCTATAAGTTCCTCTCTGCCCTGGCAAGACGGAGGTGAGGTGAGGTGAGGTGGGGTGGGGTGGGGGGATGTTCTGAACTGGGCTGCCTAGACAACACTGTAAGAGCTGATAAAAGGAGGAAAGGAGCCACCCAATGGGGACAGCATAGCAAGATAAACCTCATTCTAAAAAATAGTCAACACATATTAAGTTAAAATATTTCCACTATGAGCCAATGAAGTTCTTGTGTGGGAGCATAGGGGATTGGGGTGTAGGCCATTTCCATGGTGATAAAATAGACTAAAACAGCAATGTAATTTGGTCCCATTGTTCAGGAGTACACAGGCCACATGAAACTAACTAGCAAGTTCTGCTAGTGTTTCAATACCTATTTTTTTCCACTTTCTAAGGCTGCATTGAGTTAAGTACATAACTCTCCTCCAAACACTATTTAGCGTGGTAAGTAACAGTTGTCACTGTTTGCACATGCAGTAAGTGACAGAACATTTGTAGGACATTTAATTCCCAATTCCTTCCCCACAAGGGATACTCTCAGTAACCCCGCCACCGTCCACTCACTCCATGCCATCATCCCGAACAAAGGTGATCCGAGAACACCCCTGAGCCTACCAATACTGCAGAAAGAGCTGAGGAAGGTGCACTTTGCACCTCAATCTTTCCATTGGCAGGGCAGGGGACACTGCCTCCTAATCTCAGCTGTCCTGAACAAAACCAAATCGATACCAAATATTTTCTGAGAACAGCTATATTCCTACCATAATACAAGGCGGTTTCATTTAGTGACCAGTTATTTTGTACTTTTTTAAAAACTTTCAATAGACGTAGTGAATCCCTAAGAGTGCCAATGTATTTTAATTTCCATCTGCATGGTGCTGAAAAAAACAAGGAGTCCTGCGACACTTTTAAAGACTAACAAATTTAAAAGTGCCACAGGACTGCTTGTTTGTTTGCCTGACCTAGACTAACACAGCTACCCCTTTGGAAATGGTGCTGAAAGGTTATTTTTATTACTATTAGGAGATGAACTCTTACATACAGTTCAGATTTTAGTCACAGGGCTTTCTAAGCAGTTCAACTCAGATACATAAGCTAGATATCATATGAATCATATGAATTATGTAACTGTCAAAACAAACTGATGAAAGCAAAAATACTACTTCTATAAAACCTGCTTTATACTTTAGAAAGTGGCAGAAATGTCAGCTCTGCAACTCCATTCTCTGGTGCAATCACAATAAGAACAAACTTTCAGCACCCTTTTCATACCACTAGGCAACCATTAGCACAAACTTCTGTTTTCTGATGGTGTACATCACCCACTGACTTTTGATGGATGCCAAATGCATGCAGGAATCTTCCTACTTGTAGGGTAACAGGACTTGCCTAACAAGGACAGCAACTGTGTTTATTTTTATTTGTATAGTTTCAAGGACCTAGTCAGCACCTAAAAAATATAATCCTTAAGTGCTTCATTTGCATAAACAAAGATGAATACATTCTGGCAAAGTTTTACAGCTTTATAAAGGGGGGAGGGGTTGTGTGTATTTAGTTTCAGAACACAAGAACAGTGAGATGCTCAGCTTTCAGGAGCCAATTCCATATATACTGCAGTTGGTTTTAGGAACTAATACATTTCTCCTTCATAGAAACAAATACTGCATGCTATTGCTTAGCTAAGTATCCTAGAATTGTACCTTAACAATGTTGTTTGGTATATTATTATATTACAACAAACTACAGCTGCTCTAGACATTTCTAGAGTTCCTCCATTGTAGAAGCCTAACAGGGAATTCTACTAAGATCTCATTAGAAGCACAGTCTTTCATAAAAAGAGACTGTCAAATTCTAAAGTCACTCCTTTAAGTAAACTAGTTCCAAGCCATAGATATAACCCTGTGACCTACCTCTTCATGGAAAAAGCAACAACAATAGGTGAAGAGGTAGTGGCTCAGAGTATCAAATCCTTCAGGTAAGTCTTTATAGTGTCAGGCTGAGGCCACTGCTCAGCCTTTTGAAGAGGAATTTCATATCTGATCTCTAATCAACTAACAGATTCAGTCACTAATTCTCAGCTGATTCTTCATCAGTAGGATATATGCTCTAGCATCTGAGACCACCAAACTATTTCCACCCAACTAGCATAAATCCTGAAGCTCTGTGAACAGTTTAGTTTTACATATCTCTGATCTGCTTACAGTCAGAATTTATTCAAGAGCTTTACTAATTCTATGCTGAAAAAACAGAGAAGACAAACAATTCTTTCCCAGGCACCTGGACATAATTGTTGACTAGAATATCAGTATGAAATGAATGAGATTTGTTTGACATTGTTTTAATACAAGTTTGAACACTTACGAGCGTATCCATGTGAGTGGTTCTGTTCACATACACAAATGGATTTTTCTAGTTATGATTCAGAGATCCTAAAATAGGATTTCTGGTTTTAGATTGTGCACTTGGACACCTGCTAATGACTTCAGAACCAGAATAAAACAAAGTAGGACAAAAAACCTACACAGAAATCTACAATTCAACAAGAATAAAGATACATGCAACATCCATAAATTTGTCTGCATGTGTGTACGCTTATGCAACATCAGCATGACTCACTTTGCATATTTCCTGTTTAGAAATACCCCAAAGCACTGAAACAGACTCATTAAAGGAAAAGCACTGAACCATGTTGCAAACACTGTTTCACACGCTTCAACAGCCCCTCCCAGACTCAGCATTCTAAGACTTACTGTTTCCCTCTGAACCTCCGGACGCCATTTCTCTGGAAAAAATTAGATGCATTTAAAAAGAACTGTTTTACCTTGGATCCCCTGTGACAGCTTCATTTCCTGTACTGTAATTAAAACCGGGGGGTGGGAGGGAATCCAACTCTGGAACCCCTTTCTTTCCTTTTCTCTAGATCCTGTACCTATTAATCTGTTCTTGCTCATACAAAACCATCTTTACCACACAAACTAGGACTCCAACTGCATAAACTGAATACAAGCAAGTGGATTCAGGATTCATCATATATTTCCACTCCTTTACTACTGACTGTCAAACCGCTGAAAGACATGGTGCATTCAGTGTGAACTTTTTGAAATAGTGTGTATTACAAATGTGGTTTTTTTAATATATAAAAACACTCCACACAAATTCTATATATTTAATTTTCACACCCCACAAAGAACAGGGTAGAAATATTTTGCACTGGGCTTTTTGACCAAAGTAAAATAAGGCAAGTGGAACATTTAGTCCTATCTTCTGGCAGAAATTAAAATAAGTAAAGTGATTGATAAAACAGGGAAAAAAAATAACAGCTGCAGCATATGGAGAACTATATTTTATTAGATTTTAACTGATTTAGGTGGCAAGTCCTGTAATATTTTTTTTTTTTAATTTTCAAATGGGAGCCACATGTCAAAAAAAGTATCTTCTAGCTCATGAGCAAACCATATCTATCCAGCTAAATGATGGTCCATTATTTTCAATTTATAGAGGGTGAAAGCAACCCCTCTTGCTCAAGAGGCAAAGAATCAATGCTTATTGAGTTGTTCTGCAAATGCTGGAATTGGGGATTCAACATATACTTTATTTCCAAATGGCAACACAGTACACCTCAGCACTTCAAAACTGTTTCTGAATACCAAACATACAGAATAAAATTGTATTAAAAAGATCTAGCATGAGGAAAAAAATGAATATTATGTGTACTACCCCAGCAGTTAATAAGGGAGCTTAGAAGCCAACAGAGAGCCCCAAGAGAAAATATTCCAGCTTTATCATGTAACTGTAGTAATGACCACAGCAAACATATAAACAGAGGGTGGGCAGGGGGAAGGAAGAAATGCTCACCTCTTGCACAAACGAAACAAAAGCCTACATTTACAGCTGATGAAGAGTGATTCCTTTTGGAATGGTTGCTACAGATGAGAATGTGGGATGACACAAATAAGCTTCCTGCAGCAACACAGCCATCTCCTGAGTGATAGGCAATGGGACATCTCAAACATCTCACCATGCGTCCTGTTTAATATAAATGCAGAAAAACACACCACGTCACAGTAGAATTAGGATAGGGTAAAAGACATCACCAACTATGATACAAGTTAGATTTTATTCTAACCAGGGTATTGTATATTAATTTTTTTTCAAAGAAGTAACAAGTTGTTTCACTCCTGTTAACTCTAATGTTGGATGCATTACTTCTGAGTGAAGACAGGACCCATTTGGCTCTAACCACTCTCAAAACTGCTTGGTTTGCTTGACCATTTCAGTTCATTTTGAAAGGAAAGGACCTCTTCTGAAGAAAAGAACTGCTGTTCTGCAGTCCAGTGCTATGTATTTGTCTAAGAGTATTTCAGCTTCGTACATCTGACCGTTGACTTACAAAACAGCCAAACAGGTCTAACTGTCACAGAAGCCATTCCAGGTGCCCTTACCACTACTTCTCAAGTAGTTGGCTGTTTTACATAGGTCAGTCTTGGTGGGCCAGTTTCACAGCAAACTCGCTGTATTAATGACCAAACTGATAGTGAATCCCTTGAAATTCGTGTCCCATCCCTCCATATTGCATCACATTGTGAGTGTAAAACATCACAGTCACCTTCATTTTCTGCTACTTGTCTCGGTCAGGTATTTACAATTTCGCTATCCAAATCCAGTTGTGCTCTCACCTTTACTTGCTTTGTGGATATCCTTATCCATGGAGCAGGCAGTACAGCAATGTTGTGGGCAACGGAATCCTCGTGACTCAAAAACAGCCGTGGCAAACTTACGAACACAGACTTCATGATAAAATTTACCACAAGTATTGACAGAACAGCGCTTCACATCTTTACCAGGAAGCTTGCAGGAAAAGCACGTGTGTTGTCCTTTTAAGAAAAGGGAAAAACAAACCTCAGGATGAATGCAAATCTGCAAATTTGGAACAGGGTAAACACTTCAAAGTTAATGCAGTTGCACCAGTGCAAACAGAATATGCCCCCTCACTATAAAACAGATGATGATTACTGCACATTTAGTGAGGTCCCTATCAGGATCAGGACCCAATAACGCTGGATGCAGTACATATAAACAGCCCCTGCACTGAACAGCTTATTCATTTTCATTTTAGAAGTACTTGCAAAATGGAAAAAGAGAAAGTAGTTAGCATTGGATTTTACTGTACAACATCTGTGCCTCAGCTCCTCCAGCCCAGACCATGATTCCTGAAGCTTCCTCCAAACACTGTAATCCATCAGACTCCTAAACCACAATCTTTCCAATTGCTCAAACACAGTAATAAATACTTTTACCATTTTTACACTCCATGCAGATGAACTTTCCGTCAGGTACTGATTTCAGTCCCAGGCATTCCATATGGAAGACTCTACAGCACTCTCCTTCACATGACATCAGAGACTCACCAGAGCTTTCACAGATCTTAAACAACCAAACAGCTGGTCAGAGAACAAAGCAGCTGACAGATGTTCAAATTCAAGTAACAGAACTAAAGCAAGGGAAATTAACTGGCTGAAATCTCTTCATGACAGTACGGCTTCCTGGTTTCTGAACAAGCCCAGATAGCTGGCTGAAGCCAGCTGACAGAACTGGCAACAGTAATGGCCACTGAAAGCCTCCGGCAATCGACTGAATGTGTTCCATCTAACAAGGTACACCCGTTCTTTTTGCATCCGTTTAGCAGGGTTAATTTGTGATTCTTTCTGAAAACTCTTCTGTGTATGCAGCAATGGCTGCTAAACATACTTTCTCCTCTCAGCCACAGATAGCCTCAAACCATTGCCCAGACAACAACATTCTCCCTCCAGTTAGCCTGTCTTATGTAGACTAGCATACTGTAATACTCGCTTTTGTCTTATTCTGAAAGATCATCTGGCATCTTCTAACAGGGCAGAACACAGCAACTTGTACAGGTTGTATTGTATTTTCTGTGGACTCAGGTTTACTGCAGAATGCTATTTCCATTTTTTAATAGTTGGGGGGACAGGGGTAGTCACCTTTAGAACATTAAACTTACAAGGCCTGGGCATTCCATCATTTCTAGGATACTCGATGTCTAATTATGAAATCTGGTCAAAATACTGTAGTATAATTTTTTTTAAAGTTTCCTACCAGACCAGATTAAAATCAGAAGCCAACAGCACATATTTAGCCTGTATCTGCTTATAATAATGCTATGCACTTTCCACCTACCTGACACACAGTATCCTTCTTATTTGTTCCAGTACCTCTTCTTGATAAGCTAGAGTCCACTGATTGTACATCAGAAGCATCGGCATCTGCAATAGCTGATGGGCTGTCTGAATGCTTTCCAAAGCTACCCTATAAAGAAATCAATTCACAATCATTTTTAAATAGGCTACTTAAAAAAACTAACTATGGCATGGAAAAAATATTGTCAGCCCCAATTAACAGAAAAACATAGTTAATACACAGAAAACCATTTGAAAGATATCTGAAAGCTCGTGGACCTCACAGAAGTGACAAACAATATACTGCCCATTTAATAGACATCCTTTCTCAGCACTGGACCGCCAGGAGAAAAAACACACACCAAAATGCCTATGAACCCCGCAACCTACCACAAATAAAACTTCCCTGAAACTAACTATAACAGTCTATCAGACTTTTTTAAAGAGTAAAACCACTCAGTTATTTGAATTGGACTATTGAATTACTTGCTTGTTCAAAATCTGCAGCCTTCTATGACATCATTTTTCTGTTACCATACCGGAATGTACATCTGTGCACAAATATCACACATTTACCTGCAGATCGTTAAGTCCTCTTGAATCAGAGTCAGATGTGTCCCTGTATGCTGAGCTAGTCAGTTCTACATCTGTTGAGGCACGACTCCTTTTCTTTAGAGGTTTACAAGAATCTGAAATCTCGCTGGCACCTTAACACAATATATTAAAATTAATCCTAAAATATTTTAATTTTTCTATTTAAATCACATGGGGAAAAAGGACAGATGTGAAAGATGAAGCTATGAGGCAGGACTTTATAAACATCTCATTTGCTCAAAGAGTTTCAACTTCACTAAAGATTTCAGTGCTCCAGGACAGAAAGTAATTCAGTCAGTGGCATTCAAATGCCATCAAACTCGAAACAAAAACAAAACCTTTTGCCAAACTGCAGGATAGCTCATGTATTGGAGAAACCTACTAACCTCCCTCCATTTAGTTAGGGATAAAACTCCAACAGGTAACACCACATCTTTTATCTGATAAATATCCCTATGTTCTTCAGAGACTCTCACACATTTTACAAAAATCACGTAGTGACAACTTTAAAGCAGATCAAGAATACACTCTAGTAGTCTCCCAACTATCATTACAAAAAGAAGGCTATAATTCAGAGGAACTATGGTAGATCAATGCAATGGAGTCACTAACACATCTAGGAATTACTTTCAGTTCACAGAGACTGAAAGTCATCAGTGAAATACAAAGAATGGCCTGTAGATTGGGTACTAATAATTAAAAAGTTTGTTTTCATTCAATCAAACTCACCTTTCTGTAATCCAGTCTTCACTACTGTCTGTGGAACCATTTCTACCTGTTTGGACAGGAAAATCCACAGTTAACAGAGGAATTTTTTCCCCTAGTATTAAAAAGGAAAAACATCTAAGTTTAAGTGATTAGCATATCTGAACTCAGATGTAGTCTGTCAGTCCCCTTCTCAGTGTGAGCCTTCTGTCCTGCTAGGATTTAATCCTAGCTGCCTTGGCTGAATACCAGGTGACAAGGCAGCCGTACGTTCAATAGCAAGTCCTTTCCAATCACTCCCTTTGTGCTTGAAGACAACAGGAAAACTTTCTCCATGTCCAGCAGGCAGAAGAGGGGTTCATTTCTGTAGACAACCCTGATGCTGTTGTAAAACCCCACACCTGTTAAGGTAAACTTGTACTTATACAGGTATGACACTCAGGTTAGTGAGACACTTAATGCATTGCCATTTTAAGGCACTTCCATCAAGCATGCACTCTTGAGCTTCTGGGGATATTGACTGTCTCTCTGTATAGAGTGCTGCAAGGCCCATAAAAGTGGTGATGAGGACTCCGTATAGAGCATTGCAGAGCTCTATACAGCTGGAAACTCATGTCAGTACAAACTTAAGTAGACAAGTTTGCGATCTTCCAAAAGCACTTCATTTCTTGGTCCTACAGCAGAAGGATGCAATTAATTTTTTTTTCTGCCAATATACAGGTAACATGAAAGAATTTGGTGATAAAAGGTTTAATTAAAAGGAAGACAGTTGTTTCCTAAGGTCCTGGTTTTAGGCTAAGAATTGCAGGCTTTTATTTCTTTGCAATGTGGTTAAACAAAGCATATAGAAACACATTTAGTAAATATTTAAGGATTATTCTATAATTTTTTAAAAAATATTTTATTTTGTTGTACAATAGATAAAAACATACAATAAGAATTTGTATAGGATACAGTTTGTAATACAAATATAAAATCTAAACAATCACTTGTATTTCTCTACTTCTCATTGTAACAGTAGCATTAACATTTTGTTTTTCCCATTATTTGTATTCATTCCAGTTATAATTTTTAAACCAAGTGGTCGCAGACTGAATTTGGTAATCAGTGGCAAGAAAACTTGACTTTGGGTAACAAATATTGTTGCATAATTGTAAGAAGTTAGTAAGATTTATTTTGAATATAAATTAATACATTCAAAATTGTGCGCATTACAGTGCATCTGATTATTTTATTATGTTTTAGTCACATACTTTGCTTGAGAAAAGCAATTTAATGTACTATGGTGGCTTAGTTAGCTACATAGTATAAGCAAGCAAAGCTAATCTGGAACCACAATGTTCCTATTGTTGGTTCTTATACCTTTGTTAGATTACGGAGAACTTATAAATGTAAAAGAATTTATTGAAAAATAGGGAAATCACAATGCCTCATGTCAAGAAGCTAAAGGGCCTACGTTTTAGGTATTTTACACCCAACATTTAGGTTGCCTTTCTTTAAAAAAAGTTTCAGTGACAAACTTTTTTAGAGTTAAAATTTCTTCTGTCGTTTTGGCAACAAAAAACCACAGAAGTGTCATCCTAGTGCATCAGATTGATCAGAACCAAAATATGAATCTTAAAAAGAAAGAATAAAAAAAAGAAGGTCTTCTTTCAGCCTTTAAAATAAGTTAAGTGCAATAAAATGAAATAAAGTGTAATGGGTGAAGAATAAATTATGTTTCTTTTAAAATATCCATTTTATTCTATGAATTTTTAAAAAATTAACCACCTGTCCCTTTTTAAAAAAGCCCACTGGGAAAACTGTATTAAGAAACATTTACTGTACAAAAAGATCTCAGGTTTAAATAGGTCAAAAATGATAGCAAGGAAAAGAACCAACAACTCTGACAAACTTGTTAAAGCGTACTATTAAAGTATGTCACCCACTCAACTTGCCTACTCATCCCCATTCAGAACTTTTTTAAAAATAAAGCAACAACATTTGTCTCTCTGGTATTCAGATTAAAGGAGTGCCCTGTACATGTTAGTTCTAATTAAGGGGGAGGAAAAAAAAAATCTAAGATCTTTTTTTTTTTTTTTTTTGTCTGCCAACATAAAAGTCAGATTATTCATCTTTAAGATAGATCATTCATAGAGTCCATTTTCAAAAGTGATCAAATAAATCAGTAACTTTGAAAAACAAAACCTCAATACAAACCAGCAGCTAAACCAAGAGTAGGAAGAGGAAGGAACCTGATGGCAATTCCATCCAATAGATATTATTGAAACATAAAATCATTTTGCTCACAACAGAAATCTCAAAGTTAACATGTCAGGTTCATTAGGAGTCTTGTATCATTGAGTTCCCATTATCCAAAGCCTGAACTGATACTGTGAAGATGCCAGTAGCAGAGTCACAGCAATAATGGTACTGACAGGGGGATTTCATGAAGGATAGTCCAAAAGGAAACTCGATGGGCAAAATGGAGAAAAATAAAAAGGCACCAATATAAGCCACAACATTTATGAATACAAAATATATTTTAACTCTCTACATGGAGGAAGCCAACCTGCTCCTTTTTGATCTTCTTCTTTGGCACAACTTCAGTGGATTTCTCAGACTCTGAGCGGGTTCGAATCGATCTTCTTTGTTGCTTCTTTTCTACAGAACCTGAGGAAGGAAAGGATTCTATTACGTAATTCCTTCTATTTCAGCTTAGTGTGATACAGTAGGAAGTCAATGGATGTAGCAATGAAAACAAGACTTTTTTCTTTTGCTCTTTTGCTATTTAACTCACACTTTTTTTTTTTAAAGTCAGTTCAAAGTTGTTTTTTGCCAACCAGAGCCCTGATTTCAGATAATACATGTTATGCCATGAAAAGAGGCCTTGGTTCAGAAAAGATATCGATAAAAGGGTGATAGGGAAGATGGGAATGCACATTTGGAATAAGGGGACAGTCAGTTTGTTATGGCATGTCACTTTCAGAGCCTCTGGTTTGATCATTTCCTAATTCACTAGTTTGCCTTTGGCTTTTTTTGGAAGATACCCATAGCTAAAAAACTTTATTACCTAAAACGAGTTGGTGTTCTCAAGAGTCAGAGGTTAGATTTGAAGCTTTCAATCTCCAAAACATGATTCTCAGGACCTTTGACTTGGTTAGGTGGTTTATCAAACTGATAAATCAAATTGATTTATCAAATATCAGAGCTCTAGATATTAATATGAGCTTAGTCTAAAAGCTAGGCTACCACAGGTGCAGTGACACTTTTAGTCAAACATTTCAAGAAGCTGAGAAAAAATGAAAACAAATAGTGGTCAATGTAGAGGATGCTACTCTAACAGACAAAAACTAAAGATTACATTTCTTAAATTTATGCCCTGGAAAACAAACTTGGGTTAATCAAGGGCGATATGGGTACTTGAACACACCAGAACACAGGTTTTGTTTTGTTTTTTTTAAATGGCCCGGCAAAAGGAATACTCTGTGTTACACTACTGCTTCTGTTGAGGAACATCTACACAGTACCAATGCAAAGTGCAATTCTGGAAATAACACACACAACTAAAGGTATAAGACTGACAGAGAAGCCCAAAGTTCAAAAATTCTATTTTATCACGAGTTACAGTCTTGTTCTTCAGCATCAGATATTTTTGACCTAACAAGGCAGAAATTAAATATTTTTTGAAAATTTGAAAATTTGAAAAAAAAAATTTAAAAATGTGGATTTGGTATTTTTTATTCCATTAGAAGGATGCATTATTGGAGGCCATATGTGTCTGTGTTGCTTCCACTGATATTGTATTATATACCTGGAAAAAAAGGTAGGCTGTCATCAAAGGCTGGAAATTGCTCCAGAGAACTCCAGAAGCATGGAACTTCACTTTTTCCTTATATACTTTCAGTAATATTCAGTGAGGTTACATGTGATGTGCAAAAACAAACAAGGAGTCTGGTGGCTCTTTTAAAGATTAACAAATTTGTGTGATGTGCAGTTATTCAGTATTATCTAAATTAATCTTGCTTTCTCGTTATTTAGAAAAATGTGTATCTACATTGTTGCAATCCAAGTTGACAAGAACTTTATTTTGTAGCAAATACAAATGGTCTTAAAGATTTTATTTTTAAAGGGACGCATTTTAGAATTTTGCATGTTTTGGTGGAGAATCTTAGTGCCCTTCATGTTTGAATTAATGTAACTTTGAAGTCCTAGATGCTGTTCCCATATGGGGATTTAGAAGACAAGAGTATCTCTGAAATTTTACTGCGTATTAAAGTTGCTCTGAGTATTCCTAGATACCTGTTCTGCAGTGCCCTCTGTCCCCTCTATGTTCAGCAGGCATGCCTTGCACTATCCATGGAAAGGATTCATTAATTTTGGATAAGTATGAGTAGGAAAGTTCAGCTAATCAGTGTTCCTCTTTCTTCTCTATGCTCAACACAGTAGAAGGAGTTCTTTTGCGATGCAAAATCTGTATCATAGAAGACAGTGCCCTTGGAGACCAATGCCACTTTGTATGGAATGCTAGTGGTATGCTCAAGTGACACAGTATGCACTCCATTTTCCCCAGTCCCCAAAGATTCAGAGCATCACCTCCACAATACTATCCCACTTCTGTACAATTTATGAACAAGAGCTACATTCAGGCTAGTTTATACCCAGCAGTGCACCTCACTAGTTACCAAGTCATTGGGCCAGTTCCATTTTCATTTATACCTTTAATCTCCCCTTTAAACAGAATTCTCAAGGTAGTTCTTTTAATCAGATTCCAGGTTACAGAAATAGATTTTTCCCCAGTATTATGGAATTCTGTACATCTCACTGTGTGTTATCCATCAGGGCTCCCAGAATCATTCTGTAAAATACTTTACCGTAAAGGTATTCTGAAGTTCCGGTGACCTTAAATTTGAAAAAAGGACTTCCAGTTATGTTCCATGAGAGGGGACCAATAATTGTCTGGACTTTGGAAATGGCTTTGAAAGTGACTGTTTGGAGTGTATACTGAAGTAATGCTCATGCACTGTATGGGGTGTTATCAGGTGATGTTTTACGTATCCAAAAAACCTGAGAAAATGGAAAAAAAAGAGGCTCAGAATTCTCACCCTCCCTATGCCCTACGAGCCACTGCGAATTGTGGAGATGATGCCCTTGGTTTCCAGGGAAGGGAAACAAAACTGAGAGCACCTCTTCTGTTGTTGGGCAATTAACAAAGTAGCAATAGTCTGGAAAAAGCTGAAAGAACTAAGGCAATCAAACTGGAGAGACAACTAGCCTGTTGTCAATAGCAGATGAAACCCCATCTTGCTCACACCAGGATCAAAAAAAAAAAAATAAAATAAAAATCCAGAGGGCTCAACTTGCATTTGAAAATCCTCAGGCACAGCCTGTTGTGAAAAGCCAAGGGATAGCAGATTTAAAGTAACACTACATAAGAATTACATACGCCAAGGAGCTGAACTGTGTGGGCTAGGGGAAGTGTTCCAATATATGCAGAATGGTGTGAGATTTTCTGTTTGTGTCTTTGGTTTAGTTTTATTTTTTGTTTTGGGGGGAAAAAAAAAAGCTAACTACAACTAGGATCAAGTCCTTTGCACAGCTATATAACTAAAGCAAGAGTGACAATGAATAACATTACAAGATTTAAAAAACTCCATCAGGAAGACTAGTCAGTTTTTTTGGCACCAAAGCTGCATCAAGGACCCTGATTTTTTGGTTCCAGACTAAACACAACTGTTTATCCTACTGCTGAGTATAAAATGAATGCACCTTGATCCCACCCCAAACTTACTCTTTACATATTCACTATTAAACTAGATGTTCTCCACGTCTATAATATCTATGATATGATTACAAACATATTTAAACATCTATTTTACACATCAAAACTGTTTGGCTGAAATATTAAAACCACTAGTGTAGGAGGAAGTTCTTGAAACAGAGTTCAATTTAGAATGACTGAAGTTGTATCTTCTCTCCCCACAATCTTCCTCCCTCTCTTTTTATAGTACGCCTTACCAATATGCTCCCAGAGAGCCTTATGTGCTGGGATCAGCCCATTCCCACTGGGAGATAAGCCAAACCCGTAACCATTTCCTAAATCACAGCATCAATAATCAATGCTTTTCTATTCCATGGTAAAAGGTACTCCATTTAAATGCTCACTCCTCTCTTCCAGAAGGCTACTAAGTTCAGGTTCTTCAAAGAACTAGCCGTAGGCCGTTTCTTTCCTATTCTAAGCCTCTGGATACTCTTGCTTCATAGGTTCTTCTCTCTTAAGACACAATACTTTACACTTACTCAATCCCTAACAGAAGAGGCCCTCTAAATGCTTTATAGAAATATAAGCATTATCCCATTTTACCAATGGGATTAATTGAAGCACTGAGACATTAATTATCTTGTACACGGTCACACAAGAAACCAACAATAAAGTTGGAAACAGAATTTACTCCTGACTCATAAAGCCGTGCTCTAACGGCAGGATTATGCTGATTCTGGCCTCGTTTGCTTTGGTCCCAATTTCTACTTTTGAAATTTAATGCAAAAGCCACTGTAATGGTTGGTTAACATAGAACCATTTCACTGTTTCCTAGCTCAGTGAACTACTACACTACCCAGCATTCCCAACTTTTCTCTGCCATCACAGCCATGCTACAGACATAGTGATTTGTTTCAGACTGGCCAAGCACACTTTCCTTCAGTCAAGATTTGAAGTGGCTTAGCTCAGGGCAGTTCGCCCATCACAAACTCTTAATGACATCAAGATCACCCCTCCAAATAACTGCACCTACAATTGGTGACATGTGCCACACCTGCTGTAATCGTTATGTAAAGAGAATTATCTTCATGATTATTTTCTAATTCCTGAGGGAACCCTGACTCTTACACCCTGTTTAACGCTCATTTGTTAAGATTTAGTCAAGGAGTCCCAACCTTTGCCTACCTGTTGACCCAGAAGTTGTTTCGGGAGATGATGCATTTTGCACAGTGGTTCTCTCGTTTTTCTGGTTGGATGTAGAAATAAGCTTGTCTTGTCCTTTGACACTTATTTCAGTTTTGTTACCAACTCCCTTTCAAAGAATACAAATAAAGGTAGTGATTACCTAATCAATCCAATTAATTCAATAACCACCAAGTCTATGATGCAATCACTTACAACACAAAATTCAAGCACACGTGCCACAATGTTGATCATTACCATGAGAGAGAGCAATGTGGAAGCAGTGAGGGAAAGACCTTAAGACAGTCTCCAGTTTACACCTAAAATAAACATACTGCCTATACCAGTCTCTCACCGAACACCACTAGTGTCTTTCTCTTTTCATATTCCTAATGTACTTATCCATGTAACAGCTCCATTATATAAATTCAGAAATACAAGAGTGTCCTCAAGGACAGAGTCGAAGAGAAAGGCAGCCAATTAGCCCCAATCCTGCTCCTTACACTGACTGAGGATTTGCTGATGATCTTCATGAGACTAAGAAAGCAATTTTTAAAAAGTCTATCACACAGGATTTTTTTTTTTCTCCTTTTAACTCACTATTAATGCACCATCTTGTAATCTCACTTATTGCAAACAGGAGCCAAAGTGGCAAATCCACTTTAACCTAATACTGCTGAGCAGCTCAATTCTGATTTAAGGCGGGCAACTAGAATGAACCAAGTGGCCTGTTGTAGCAATTAATTTCACAAGTTCTCAGCAGTAGCTTGATAGCTTTATAGAAACTACTGTCACCAATACCGAAGAGTAACCATCTCCCCTTATAGGTAAGTCTTGTCTACCCTAGAGAGTTTTATTGACAAACCATTGGAGGTACACCCAGTCAAATGCTCCTCCCATCCGTGTAGTTCCCTCACTATGCGAACATAATAAAACAATGAGGTGTAGGGCTTATGCCGGCATAGACAGGGCCACACAATGCCAGTGTAGACACTGCCTTCCTTACATAGCTGTCATTCTTGTCAAATTCAGGGCTCCAGCAGAGTACAGAAACTGAGAAGAGTAACAGCTGGATCCTCAGCTCTGGACTGGGAGCAGCCCCAGGCGGCTACTCCATCCATACCCCATAGGGAGCCACAGCAGCCTAGTCAATGTAACGGCTAAGCCAGCTCCTGGCAGGAAGTGAGAAGTTGGGATAGCTGGATCCTGCTCCCTGGGGGTGAGAAGGCCCGGCAGCTTCCCCCAGCTCCTGGGGATGGAGAATAGGGAAGGCAGAAACCCTGGACAGCTTCCCCGGTTCCTGCCAAGGGACAGGGAGGGTGTTGGGGAGGAGCCCCCTTGGCATTCAAGGCAGCCTGGTCTCTCCGTTCCCTACACTGCCTCTTAGGTTGGTGGAAGTGCTCCTGATGAGATGCGTGCCAACACCCCACGGACGGTAGTGTGGACATGCACTACCACAGTAATTACGGAGGTGGCTACAAGTTGACTTAATATATGTAGGTATGTGCAGACAAGGCCTTAGTAAAGTTTTAAGAGGTTTCTATTTATAGGAAAAGCTGATAAAAACAGGGCCTGATAGATTTAATGTAGTATCCAAAAAAAGAAGCCTACATGGACCATCACATTTGGAAAGTTTGTGGACACTTAAGTTTGAACCCCATACTAAGTATCATGGGTATATGTTGTTACTACACAAATAAGTGTGTACCTTGGTAGAGTAAACAAACTGATCGATGAATTTTCCATCCCCAGCAGCATTCTGTAGGGCAAAAACTTGTTCAATTTTAACAACTGGAGACATGTTACATTTCTGAAGATCCAAGTTCCCCCTATGCATGGTTATTGAAGCTGGTAAGGACTTTCTAGCTGCAGCTGTCTTCCATGCTATTTTCACAGGCGGTGACTCCTCTTCTTCCACGCTTGACTGCCTCCTTTGACTCTGCCTTCTCGCCTCAATATTTGATAAAGAGGGTGATGCCAACACCGCACTGGTCTGTTCTGCGTGTGTGTTCAAAGCTGGTTTAGGTCGCCGATTTTTTTTAGCCTCTGATTTAGGGGCAGCAGTCTTTTTGGCTTTGGACAAAGCCTCCTCTGGCTCCTTGTCTATATAAATGAAAGTGTACTGTTCTATCCTTTCTTCCTGCGTCATTTTCAATGCTTTTTCAGCATGGGCAATACCAATGTCCCACTGAGCACGCTCTCTCTGTGGCCGTGGCTTGCGAATCTTTAAAACAAAAAACAAGAAGAGAACTCTATTACATGTATTTATTTAGCTTCCTGGCTACAATAAAATAAATGTTCACTCAAAGTAAGTTTAAAATATGGTTCTACTCTTGAAAGTGACCCTACGTAAGCCATTCCAAGATCACTGACGAATCTCAGATTGCAGGTGAGTGTTCAGTTGACAAGATATTTCCAGGGACCACCACCAGTCCGAAACTCAAACTGGAAACTGATAGTCAAACAGGATTCTTAATGGGCCACACGTTGCCATCACAAAAAAAGGGGAGTCAGATTCTGCCCTGAATAATCCCACTAAAACAGGTAGGTAGCGTTTAATCCACAATTCTATAAATATGTGAACCTGAAAACAACCCAATTTATCCACTTCTTTTAATACCATTTCTTCAGGACCTCCCTTTCCCTGCTCATTACTACTTCTACTACGATTACTACTACTATTCACTAGAATACCTACCTAAAAAGCACATCAAAATACAGCAAGTGATAACCTTGGTGGTGTGGATTATAGCTCTCTTCTCAATTAAATACAGTAAATTTTGCTTAATATTCTGATATTAGCACCTTCCAGTTAATGGCAACATATTGCTGGGAACCAATCCCATCCCATTAACATCTATTTTGACAGGATTCGGATACTGGCAAAGGCATACCGCTTATTAGCAATATTTTTTGGAAGAAAGGAACCATTTTCCAGGCACATTTGCAAGGCTGCACCCCGACAAGGAAGTGCTGGGATATGCCAAGCACCTTCTGCAGACACATCTGCATGGCTACAGCCTGGACAGGAGGTGCTGGTATATGCCTCCTCTGGGTGCAGCCTCACAAGCTTGCCTATGGCCAGTGCTCAGCATGTCCCAGTGTTTCCTTCGGGGGCTGTAGCCTGGCAAAACTGAACACACACAGGGACCACACAAGAGGTAAGGGGCAGTGCGCTGAGAGGAGAGGTTGTGGGCAGGGCAATGGGGGGGGGGGAGGGCTGCAGCCCAGATGCTAGAGCTGCACAGCACCTCTGTCCGCCCAGTTCAGGATGTGCCTTGCCAGGGGGCTGCACTGGGACATACTAAAACCCAACCTATGGAGAGTGCAGGGAGAGGTACTGTGCAGCTCTGGGGACTTCAACACACACCTGCTCCCTGAAGAAAGCCCCAGCAGCAGGGCTGCAGGCCCCTTGCTGCTGTTATCCTCCTTGGAGGTAGGTTTGCAGGGTGCAGCCATGGAAGTCACTTCCAGCATTTCCTTACCCAGCCGCCTTGCAAACATGTCTTCCACTTAGTATCAAGTACCGGATAATGGCCATTTTTTTTGCTCGCAACTGGGGGACTGTCTACATAATGTCAGAAATGTGCAAGATACTAATGAACTCAAACACTGCTATTTATAACAGGCACTGCTTACTAGGGAATATATTAATAATGGAAACACTGAAAATTTGTGAGAATATTTATACTGAAGTTACTTACACACACATACAAAAACACAAATTAAGTCTCCAGAAAAGGGCAACAGCCATGAAAGTTTCATGAGAGAAGTGGGGCAGCACAGATACCTGCATCTCAGTTTTTCACTAATGATAAAACGAGCTCAGATAACAGCTTTTCTAGAAAGCAGACATAAGCACATGTGGAAACATTTAACCGTCTTTATAAAGAATGATCACTTAGTCACAGGAGCAATGTACACAGTACTTTATTTTTCCAGCATTCAAATATGCACCATTCTACAATAGTTTACAGAATGGGTGTCTCCTTTGTAAATGTAGGTTTTACTTGACAGACATTCTATGAATGTAATGCTGAACATACCTTCTGTTTCTCAGAGTGGTTGCTGGCTTGCTTGGTCGCCTCAGCCAATAACTGTTCATACTGTTTATGTCCTTTGTACTCTCGAACCCGCTTTTCATGCACCCATGCCCTCTCAGGCTGGTTGCTAAAAAACTGAACATGGTATTCACGGGCACCTGAAATTAAAACACACTCTAGTAAGCAGTAGTCTCAAATGAAGTCAGTTCACATGTTTACTTGGATATATTAGCCTAAACATTCTCATTCAATTCTGGCAGGTAGAAATTCTCCTTAGCTCCACAGAAGCTAGACACTAAAATATATGCAGTTCTGTTTCTTATGCATCTGATATGGTTTTATAAAAACCAAGATTATGCAGTCAGACCAGACACTAAACAGAAATGGTTGCTCCTCTGTAGTAACTTGCATTCTTCGAGAGGTCATGTCCCTGAGGGTGCTCCACTTTAGGTACTGTCGCAACCCACGCTACTGATCTGAAGTCTTTTAGCAGAAGTCATGGAGGTTGCACATGTGCAGAAGGGGTCTCGCGACAGCCTCAGCGGACACACACACATGTTCTTTTTCTACTGCAGAGACCATCTAAAAACTCCAAAGTACACAGGGGGAGAGAATATAGTGGAGCATCCACAGGAACACACATCTCGAAGAATACAAGTTACTACAGAGGAGCAACCATTTCTTCTTCTTCAAGTGAGGAAGGCTTATTTAGTCTACAGAAGAGAAGACTGAGGGGGGATTTGATAGCAACCTTCAACTACTTGAAGGGGTGCTCCAAAGAGGAGGGAGCTAGGCTGTTCTCGACGGTAACAAGAGGACAAAACAAGGAGCAATGGTTTCAAGTTACAGCTAGGGAGGTCGAGGTTGGATATTAGGAAAAACTTTCTCACTAAGAGGGTGGTGAAGCATTGGAATGGGCTACCTAGGGAGGTGGTAGAATCTCCATCTTTGGATATATTTAAGGCCCGGTTAGACAAAACCCTGGCTGGGGTGATTTAGTGGGAGTGGTCCTGCTTTTTAGTAGGGGGTTGGACTAGATGATCTCATGAGGTCCCTTCCAGGCCTATTAGTCTATGATGTCCCTGTGTGCACTCCACTTTAGGTAACTGTGTAGCAGTTATATACTGGTAGAGGGACTTCGGTATATGGATGAAAATACAGCTCTGGCAATGTTGCCATCATTAGTGGATGTCCAATCTATTGTATAGTGTGTGATGAAGTGTGCGGAGTGGACCAAGTGGCAGCTTTACAGATGTCTAAGAGGGCAACATTTTTCAGGAAAGCCGTGGTTGCGGATACCACCCCAGTCAAATAAGACTGAACCCCGGGAGGAAGTTGATGCTAGTTTTGTTGGTAACATGTATGGATCCATTTTGATAGTCTTTGATTGGATGTAGGTTTACCCTTTGAGCATTCTGGAAATGAAACAAAGAATTTGTTGGATTTTCTAAAGGGTCTTGTTTTGTCTAAGTAAAAGGCCAAAGCTCTCCTGACATCCAATATATGTAGTGTCTCACGTGGCTGGAAATGAGGTTTAAGGAAAAAGGCAGGTAGGCTGATTAATATGGAAGTCTGAAACCATTTTGGGAAGGACTTTGGGGTGGAATCGGTGGGTCACTTTGTCGTTATGAAAAATTGTGTACGGTGGGTCAGCCGTAAGTGAATTACTCTCTCCTACTTTCCTTGCTGCCATGGTCGCTACCAAAAAGGAAGCTTTCAGGGTAATGTGATCTAAATGAACATGTTGTGAGGGGTTCAAATGGTTGTTTCATGAGGGAACGCAATACAAGATTAAGGTTCCAGGGAGTTGCTGGTGCTCGTATGAGTGGACAGAGTTTTTGTAGACCCGTCAGGAAGCGTTTAACAGTTGGTTTGTTAGTTTAATGAGCTGTTAATGAGATCCTGGAACACAGAGATCAATGTAAGGTGCACCTTGAGGGAGCTGTTTGATAGACCCGAATTTTTCAGTTCCAGGAGATAATCAAGGAGACAATCCAGCAGACAATAGCCTAATGTGTTTGTCAGAGCACCAGAAATTGAACCTTTGCCATTTTTAAAGGCAGGACTTTCTGGTTACTGGCTTCCTACTATTTAGTAGTATGCGGCAAACTAACTAATTTAGTAGTATGCGGCAAACTAACACTCTAGCTCTGTTGCTTGGAACCAGCTAGGTACCAAGCTGTCAAGTGCAGTTTTTGAAATTCTGAATGATGATAGTGACTGTTTTGTGTTAGGAGGTTGTGTAACCAAGGGAGTAATAGTTTGCGTGGCAAAAGAGTGAGGAATTCTGAGAACCAGGTCTGCCTGGGCCAGGCCAGAGCTATCAGGATGATGTGTGCCTGATTCATTTTGATTTTTTGAATGACCCTCGGAATTAACGGAGTAGATGGGAAAGTGTACAATAGATCTTGGGACCAATTGAGAAAGACATCACCCAGAGATTTTGGGCCTCCATATGCTCTGGAGCAGAAGTTGTGGCATCTTCTGTTGTGATGCATTGTAAGTCAATTATGGGAGTACCCCAGCGGAGAAAGATGTTGCTCAGTACTTTGTCGTCTATCTGCTATTCATGTGTGTTTAGAAAGTGCCTGCTTAGGTTGTCTGCTGTTGTATTTTGGATTCCTGGTAGATATGCAGCTGATATTAGGACAGAATGGTGTATGCGCCAATCCCAGAGCCTGCTTGCTTCGGCGCATAGGCAGGGTGATCATGCTTCTCTTTAGTGGTTTATATAGAACATGCAGGCTACGTTGTCTGTCATTGTCCTAATTGGTTAGTTTTGTATGAGAGGTAGGAAGTGATGGCAAACATACCATACTGCTCTGAGCTCTAGAATGTTTATATGAAGCACTGATTCTGCTTTTGACCATCTGCCTTGTATAGCATGGTGGTCGAGATGCATTCCCCAGCCCAACAGGAAGGCATCTGTGGTGATCATGTAGGTGGGTTGGGATTGTGCCAAGATTCTCACATTAAATTGTCCTCAAGAGTCCACCATATTACTGAGTCTTTAATGTTGGGTGGAATAATGAGGCATCTGCTGAGGCTGTGTTTGTTTGGACTGTGGACAGCCAGGCCTGAAGGGCTCATGTATAGTACGGTATTAGTTACTACTGATGTTGCGGCTGCCATATGGTCTAAGAGTTGGAGGACTATGTATGATGTGACCCAAGGAGAAATTCTTACTTCAGCAACAAGGTCTCGTATTGCCGTGAATCAGGGCCTGGACAAGGATGCCTGTGCTGTTATAGAGCTGCAGTATGCTTCAATGAATTTAATTTCCTGTGTCGGTGCTAGCATGGATTTTTCTATGTTTATGTTGAGACCCAGTTGATGTAAAGTGTGGTAGTTCGTATGGCTGTCTGTTCTGATTAGGCTGTTATCCGACAACTGTTGAGATAAGGGTAGATTGTGATTCCCACTGTGCGCAGGTGTGCGGTGACAACAACCAGAACCTTGGTAACTCTGAAAGGCCAGATGGTAGCACCTTTTACTGGTAAAGTAGTCCGTCTACCGTGCGCCTCAGGAAGCACCTGTGGAAAGGGTAAATCGTGATGTAGAATTACATGTCTTTTAGATCAAGGGCTGAGAACCAATCTCCTCACTGCAGTATTGGAATTATTGTAATTAGGGTAACCATTTTGAATTTTTGTCATCTCACATATCTGTTGATTTGTCTCAGATCTCATAGATAGGTCTCCATCCCCCACTTTTCTTTTGCACCACAAAGTAGTGGGAATAAAAACCTGTGCCTCTGTATAGCCCTTACTTGCAGAAGTTGATGTAATTCGTGCAGAATTCGTACTTAAGTGGGGTCCCTGAATAGAGATGTGGAAGGGAAGAGAACGAAATTGAATAGACATTCATGATTACTTCCAATACCCATTTGTCACTGGTGATGTAAGACCAGGCATGGTGGAAATACTTTAGACAAAATTTGAAGTCCATTTCTGGTGAAGATATTGCTGCAATGGAGGGCCTGAGACTTCCTCCCTCAACTAACACATCAAAATTGTGGTTACATTTGTGGGTTTGAGGATGTCTGAGGTGGTTGTCTTTGCTTATAACCTCTCTGTCTGCCCCTTCACTGTTGCTCATAGTTTCCAAGTTGGTATTGGGGCTGGTATCGGTATGTATATGATTGGAACCTTGTTTGCTTTTTCTTCACAATAAGAGAATATATGCCAAGAGTGCTCTCTAGAATCTTTCATTTAGTGGAGAACTTTGTCTGCTTTCTCAGAGAAAAGTTGATTTTTATCGAATGGTAAATCTTCTATTTTATTTTGTAGATCTCTTGGCAGAGCTGTGGTGTGAAGCCATGAGGCTCTACACATGACCACGGCCATGGCAGTGGTCCTGTCTGCTATGTCCATGGAAGATTGGAGGGATGTACATGCCACCAGCTGTCTTTTGGTGAGCAGTGATTTATATTGTTCCCTTTTATTGTCTGAGAGATCATATATGGAAAAACTCCCAGAACTTACCTCTGGTGTGGTTATAATTTGAAAGTAATGTGGAGTAGTTTGCTACTCTCATTAGTAGGGTGGAAGATGAATAAACTTTCCTGCCAATAAGATCTATTTGTTTCCATTCTTTGTCCTGGGAAGCTAATCTGAAGTTGGGTTGTTTGCTCCTGTGGTTGGCTGCATTGGTCACGAGTGAATTTGGCGGAGGATATGTGAATAGAAGATATGTAGTATTTTCTATCAGTGCGTTTGTTAGTGGGAGGTATGGTAGCCATCATCTATGGGAATGGCAATTTTTGATGAGTTACGGTATGTAGGATTTTGAGAAGTTTGTGCTGAGATTTGCTTACCTCCTCTAACAGGATCTCTAGCTCTCATGCCATTCTTTTAATAGTTCATTAAATTGTTTTGGGTCATCCCTGGGACTGGATGTGGAGAGAATCACTGCATTGTCGGGTGAAGACGATGAATCACAAACTAGTAGGAGCGGTTCCTGGTTGACTGATGTAGCTACAGTATATGAGCATAATTGGATGGTTTTGGTGAGGTGGTCAAGAGAGCTTTGCTGTTAGGTCTGTGATAGGTGCATCTCAGTATCTACTGTACGAAGAACAGGAGTCCCAATCATGTCATCCCACCTGGCACATCATTTGTGGGTGGCAGCAGAGTGGACCATACCACAAGTAGTGACTATGTCTTCTCATGGGTCTATAGGCTTGAGGCTCTCGTATTGGTCTGGTGGGTGAGGAGTGCTCAGAAGAGAAGCCCTGCAAATTGCTAGGCTCATAGGCTGGTGAATGCATGGATGAACATGTGCTGCGCAATAGGAAGCTATATTTGTCTTAGTGAGACGAGTCCTCTTACATGGTGGCGCCATGTCTGATGTTCATGGTGGATTGGGTCCTACTGAGGCTGTGTTAGACTATCGTACCGGAAGCTGTGTTAGCACCAAGGGTTTGTCCAGTGCGAGGTTGGTGCCAGTTTCTTGTGAACTGCTGAATCCAATGCCGTGCAGAGCTGGGGTCAGTACTGTTGGTTCTGACTGTTCAGACACTTTGGGTGTTGTGTGCTTCTTCAGTGCTGCATCAGAGGACTGTTTTTGATGAGAGCTCAACTCTTCTAGGGAACATTTTGAGTCTCTTGATTTAGCAGCCCAAGATGTACCCAAGGAACCTGTATCCTCTGGGGTACTATGTTTTGGAGACCTCTTAGTTGGTGAGTGGCCTCTTTTTAAGGCTGCAGTTTCCTGCGATGACGACATCCTCCTCCTGTGTCCATGAGGCATATTTTCACCAGTGTGTTTATTGGGTCCCGGGGCCAAGGAGGGTCTCAAAAGACTTTTGCATGAGGAAGAGTTTTAAACGGAGAACTCTGTTTTTGCGTGCCCAGATGCTCAAATTGCTACAGTGGTTCCATTTTTGGGGAATGTGTGAATCCCCTAGGCAGCGAATGCAATGAGACTGTCCGTCTGAGGTGGGCATGGTGTCTTTACAAGCAGCGCATCTTTTAAAGCCTGCCACGATAGAAACTTTGACCAGAAAGAGAAAGGGTTGAAAAGAGAAGGTGAACGGAAGCCTATGGAAGAAAGACCAACTAATGGGGGGGAGGGGTAAAGGTTTAATTAAAAAACAACTAAGAAGAGAAAGGGAAGGGTAAAACTGACTAAAACTACATTTTCTTTTCTAAATTTCTAGGTTTTTCGGATGAAAGGGTTAGTGCTCCGACGCTCCGCCTTCAGCCACAGACAGCTGAAAAGGAACTGAAGGGAGCAGAGGGTGTGAACCAAAGCCATGCTGAGGCCATCACGTGACCCCTTCTGTGTGTGTGCGCAACCCACTGACTCCTGCTAAAAGGCCTCCAGCCAGCAGCGTGGACACACCACCACCTCAAGTGGAACACAGAAAGGGACATCACACAAAGAGATAAGGGGTACTGTTATCAATTTGTGATAGTCCTACTCTGACATCCTAGCCATCCATTGTATGTGTTGGCTTGAAACTCATCTATATTAAATAGAAATTAGTTTTGTTAAAACTTTGCTATGAGAAATTGAAATTGAATATTTCTGTATTGTAACAATTTTGCACAGCACTTTAGAAATTAAAGCAGCAATGTCTCTGCCTTTAGACACAATCTAAGGGGAACAGCACTTGCTCCACACACTGAGCAGTAACCCTGATATCAATAAAACTGCCGGTAAGGACACTAACAACAAAAGTAAAAGTGGCAGAATCTCTCTGTAAACTAAGCAGTCACACAAGGTCAGAGCACAGGTTTATTCATACAGCTAACCTAAGAATTATGCAATGTTATGTATGAGTGACCTTTTCCTATTTAACAGGCTGAATTCATATCCCATTTTGGAGTCCATAAGGACTGATATGCCAGATAGAACCAGAGGAAGCCAAGCCTGATCAATGAAGTAACTATGGCAGTGTGGTTGTTTTTAAATCATTCAAAATTGACCATTCAAGTCACTGACCAATTGAAAATTTCGTTTTCAGAATATCCAGATGTCAGTTACTCCTCAAAAATACCACTTAGAATATAATTTGTTCTGCCTCTAAATCACTCCAAAATATCATTAGTTATTTGTATATGTACATTTATTCTAAAACAAGTATCAGAAAAATGAAAGATAAATCAAAATTAATCATTTACTGTTGTGTACTTTGCTGTTTTTAAATGAGCAGTTTAATATATTCATAAACAAAAAAATCAAGACAATTCTGCATTGCTTAATTTCAATAGGTGAACAACAGAAAAGAATGTTTTGTGTCACCCTGCAGGAGTTAAATAAAGTTGGAGTTTTTTGTCTCATCATTGCAAACTTCACACTGGGAGCCCTCTTTGAATTGGCATAAATTGTCAGTTGTATTTTACAGCAATTACTGATACAGTCTCACAGGTTCACTCAATGGTTCTCCTTCTTTACCTCTTGTGTTAATTTTGGTATGAACCTCAAGCTGTGGATCACTTGAAACCATGCAAGGCCACCAAGGATAAGTTCCCACTTTGGACCAGACTAGATCGCCAACCTGAAACTTGACATCAGTTGTAACTTGTGATGGAGAAGGTGAGAACTGCTGGACCTATAAAAAAAAGTAACAGGCATATCATTACAGAAGGAAACAATTTAATACCTGTCACTAGTGCACAGTAATTCATAGAAAAAGTTTTTAGTTTTTTTTAATTTAATTTTTTCTTCATCAATTTTGTTTTTCCCCTCTCTGTTCTTTCGGCTGGTACTGATGGTCAAATACAACCATGACAAAAGGAGACACTCAGAATCCAATTGCATGGTTCACTGAAGACAAGCAATGATTGATATCAAGACATTAGAGGGAAGGTACTCTAGAAAGTTTCTACTCAGTAAGCCAATTAGAAACGTGATTTTGGTGCTGCTTTATTCTGTCACTGTATAGAACTACAGTGAGCAGTGACCATAATAATAATTATATAGGCATTAGCATTTCTAAGAACAGTGATTGATTTATCTGATAAGCAGCTATTAAACATTCATGTAATGGACCCATATGACAATTTCTAGAATGCTAAGAGTCCAAGATGTATTAATTTATATCAATACTAACCGGGGTTTCCTCCAACAGTGTATCTTCTCTTGGCTTTTCTGATAGCACACTAAGCCTCTCATTTGGTCTCTAAAAAACAAGTAACAATAAGGAGAGAACAAGAAAATAAAAGTAAACAGTATAAGGGGATAGTAAACCAGAAGAACACAGGGAACAAAGATAACAGGGCAGGAGAAAATAATTACCAAAGGAAAAAAACAGCCATCAAATCAGAAAACATCACCTCCTTATGACTGATCTACATCTGTGATACTGCTCAGTTTTAAAATACTCATCTCTCCTACACTAGTCAATATGTTTTCATTACAGTGGCACCCGGTCAAATTGGGGTCTCATTTTGCTAGGTGCTGTACAATATACAATGAAGTGTCATTGTTGCACAAAGTCAACAATCTAAATTGAGATACAACTCAGAAGAAGTAGGGAAGGGATGACAAAGGAAAGAGAGCAACATAGTTACCCACTGTAAATATCAATAGATTGCTGCAGCAGTTTATTATTGGTTTTAAAAAAGCCCAAATATGAACGACATTAGTTGGCAGTTCACTGTATACGTTATAGCATAGGCAGGTTTGGAGAAAGGATCTGAAAGAGAAAAGGGGGTGGCTTACACATTAAATTGAGGAAGGCACACATTTCATGCTTAAGGAATAGCATGGAGGAAAGCATTATGTGCTTGTGAAAGAAGTAGATAAAGATTCAGTAGGAACTGGCAGTGCTGGAGGAGTAGATACGATGAGGCGTGTGTGTAACAAGTAAATAGGTTGCAGGTATGTTGTAAAGGACCTTAAATGTAAGGACCAGAAGCTTACATTTAACACAGTGGAAAAGAGTGGAGAGATTCAAAGGGAAAGACAGTGGATGTACATAGGAAGGGTGCGTGCGGAAGAGCATTCAGACAAACTTTAACACACCATTCAGCAAGATTATAATTAGTCCATTGCAAATGAAAATCTTTTCCCATAAAATTACGTTAGTCCCCATGGTCATCCTAAATGCACGCTTCACACTGAAACATCTGAAAAAAAACCACAGTATCTAGTACACACCAGTTAGAGTCTCAATATAAGTTACTTTTGATACCCAGAAATGTCAGTACATAGTTTTAAAGTGGCACACAAGAGTTCTTCTCTACAGGTAGCTAATCCCATCCAAATAAATACCCATATTCTACAAATTCTTTCCTGCTACACCAATCCATTAATGTCAAATGTATCAACAATGTCTGCCTATGTTTCCATTACAATGAACTAACAGAAACTTTATTTCTGCCAGAACAGTGGACCTAATCACATAAGACAGTTTGAACAAAATACTGCTTACTTCTAATTCAGCATCCGAGGAGCAATCAGTTTGAATTTCGATTCAAAATTTTTGTTTTTAACAAAAATTCAACAAAGCATATAGTTCACTTCTTCAACTGATACCATTGTAATTCCAAATTAACTTTATTTTAAACAAACATTTCCCTGTAGAATTTGGGTTGCACTAGACTACAACATTAAAAACAGGAAGCACTGTAAGGGATGATGTATACAGGGAACTTGCACTGCTGCTGCCCATGCTGTATTTTTAGCTAATGGTTTGTCAGTCATACACTTTCCACAAAAACTGGCTTAAATACAATTGATCTGCAATAGCAAGAGAAACACACACAGAGTGAACTGTATTCTGTTAGCGTGTTCCAAGTTTCTCACTAGCATTAGTCACTCATTAAAGTCCTACTGGGCTTTCAGCACAACTACAAGGATCAAATCTGGCAGTTCAAAACCTCAATTGATAAATCACCTACAGAAGATGTAAACAACAATAAATTTCCAGAAAAAAATAAATACAAGCTTTGACATACAATTTACATTGGTGCTTAAGAAATTTTAACACACAAGACTGGACGGGATTAATCACGGTGTTTAAATATAGTAAAATGTACTGCAATTCTCATTTGTCAGAAGTGCAAACAAAAATTAATCCCCACAGGGATGTGGATTATAGCATCAATCTGCAAGGGAGACCCATACTTGGGCAAAGTGCCTGAAATGAATGTGATATGATGGGGCCAAATCAGCCTGCTTCCAATGAAGGAAAAAGCTGGGGACGTCAAGGACATGGAAACTATCAAACCAGATAAGAGCATTGGCCATATAGCATGATATCCTCTGTCTTCAATAGCTGCCATTACCAGAGCTTTGAAAGGTGCAAAAAGAGTTGCAAAAAACAAACAAACAGTGGTCCACAGCAGAATAACCTGTTCTTCACAATTATTGGCCTTATTTGATATGGCAATTCTCATATTCCTGACATATCCCAACTCTCTCGAACTAGGAAACAACATGAAAAGGACAAAAGTAGCACACATGGCCAGCAGGAGCAATTAGCTGGGAAGTGGTCAGAATGTCATGCGCACTGTGTGCTTGGTGGAGAGGAAAGGAAGAGAAGTCCAAGTGTTCATGGAGAGGCTCATTTTATTGAGTGTGGGAGCAGAGAAAGTCTGCAGGCACTAAAAATCAGAGCACTGAAGATTAACTTATAATACTAGTATTATTTCTGTGCAGTGTATACATACATATTGCAAAATGCAATTTTGGCATCTCCTGCACCTGGCAGGAATCATTATGGATATTGATACAGAATTCTCTCAATCAGTGTGGGCTGACTGAGTCAACTGACATTTCTAATTTGCGTGTTACACTAGTACATTTTTTTTTTTTGCTGGCATATGCACACGAGATACAGAGACCTCTTCACTTCTTTAATATCTCACAATTAATTTACTAAAATTAATTTCAATGGCAACTTTCAGTTAAAGCATATGCTTTAAGCACATTTAGATGCTGTATAGAAAGCAGCATACTTAAATAGCTGTAACACATTTCAGGTGCCTCTTAGAAATAAGTAACATTTCCTCTAAGTTTCTAAGAGCACTAACAATAAATACTTTAAATGCCTCAAAACCCCAGTAAATCCCATTTTGAAAATTAGAATTCAAGACTTTTGATAGTACACTTTTTTGGGCAGGGACAGTCTTCCTGTGTTTGGAAAGCACCCAGTTTTGAGCACTACTGCAAACTAAATAATAATACTTGCAATTCTTTCCATTATTTCTCTCTCATACATAAGCTTTGCATCTGAACAACTGCTAAACAATTCTGATGATTGCACAGATTGTTTGGCAGTTAACTGCACTCTTGCAATGCCTGAAGTACAAACACCCAACTAATAAGAAATATAAAGCTGAAAAAGAGGAATTCCCTATTGAATTAAAAAAGATGAAATTGTTATTTCACTTACATTTTGTTCCTCTGGTTCTAGTTTTGGAATTTTGTGTGACTTGCGCTCTTCTGACCGGGAAGAGTCATGCTTGCTACTTTTTTTCCTTTTCTCCTTTCTCCCTTCATGTTTCATCTTAGCATACTCACTTGCCTGTACTTCATTCAAAAGATCCCCACACAGAGAGGACTCGAACAATTCCCTGCCATTCTGGATAGTTTTGGTTATTTTTAATTTGATTTCTGGTGAACCAGTCTTCTTTGGAATCACCGTCTGTGGTACTGAAGGAGGTGGAGGTGGGGGTGGTTGTGGAGGGGAAGGTTTTTCCAGAACCTCATGTGGCCTCACGTTAGAGTTTTCCATTTGGTAATACTCAGGGGGACTAAAGCTTCTAACTGCACCAAAGCCATTGGCTGAACCATTGGGATACTGACTGTACGTCTGGTATTTGGCTTGAGGTTCATACATGTTAATTGTTGGTGGATAGCCATTAGCGATCGGAGGAAGATCTTCCGTCGTTGGAGTAGAGTACTGAAAGCCTTGTTGCAGGGCAGTTTCATATGGTGTCTGACCATCTTCAGCGATGTCACTGCTGGCATCAAAGGCATCCTCCTGGCGGATGTTGGCTGAGTCAATGAGCTGAGGTGGTTGCTGAATTGTGTTTCCCATGATCCCTTGCATGAAAGAGAAAGAGAAATCCATTGTTCTGCTCCAGCATCCTTAGCTTTCCCTTTCTCTCATAGGGCCTAAAGGAAAGGGAGAAAAAAATAAGTATTCAGTGTAAATAATAAGAAAAGAATTAAGCAATTGAAGCAGTTAAGAAGAAAGCTAACACAGAAAACAAAGCTAAAAGAGAACTTCCATCACTCCAATTTCACTAGCCACCCTCTCACACAGTCAACATTACTCTGCACATCGAACGCTATCAATGCACTTAAGTCTTCACCAGCAGTGTAACAACATGACAGTTCTGGTCACTGCATGGGAAAAAATCAAGACTAAAGTGTGCCAAATAATGTGGGAGTTTTCTAATGTTAACTTAGTCTACTAAGGATTTGTATGGACTTTCCAATTCATTTACACTCAAATTGTAATCAAGTTCAGAACTTGTGCACACTGGAACCAAGGTGATCAATAGTACCCAGATAGGGTTCCAAAGATGAAAAGCTACTTTGCAAACAAGCCTCAGATTCTTATTTTAAGTAAAACAATTGCTAAATAATTTAGTTCCATTATTTGTAATATCCACCTAAAAGTCTGAAAATGGAAATTCTCTCTCACCACACATTTGTAGTGGAACTAAAAAAGAACAGTCCTTTGTATTCCAGCTTCAATGACACCGTCCACACATTTCTGTGCACAGGCTTTTTGACTTTACTGCTTCTCTTCATCCAGCAGAGGGGAATAATGACTAATTTTTTCCAAGAGTGGCATGTATTTCTCAGTAAGGGTCGTTTTTTTAAGTTATTTGAAACAGGGGACATTTTCAGCTGCAAGAGTTTTTAAAACACAGGTCAAACTTTGGGCCCAAACTAATTCAGTGTTTGAATAATGGTTATAAATATCAGACCAGAAGAGCTAACATCATTAAGATGGCTGAAACTGCAATGCTTATTCAACTTTGCAGAAGTGCCTAGCGAGGGCTCCAAGTACCATACAACTATTAAAAACCTCAACAGGCCAGAAGGGCCAGATAAAGGGCATTCAAATCCACCAGTATAAGTTTCTTCTCTTCCCTCTCCTTAAAAATCTTATTCAAACTTTCCCTTCCCTACAGAAAAGGCTAGGAAAATACATGAGCACTAACTGATACATGCCCTGAAAGTTACCAGTCCCAGGCTACTGGCTCTTCTAAGAAGAGTGGCACAATTATAGCAAGTGGATACTAGTTAATCCACTCCAGCTGGTGCGAAAACTAGTTCTGACAACAGGATGCCATAGAGCAAACAAACTCAAACAACTCAGGTGCAATCTCCCTAGAAAAGCACAGCTAAGTAAAGAAGGCTTGCACTCATGTACCCTGAAAAAGTTAAGCGGGGAAGGGATGCTCATTTCCCCACCCTTTCCTGTTTAATATTAACAATTTGGAGTTCAAAATATTACACTTGCTATGCCACTATTCGTCCAAAACCTAGCATGACTAAAATGACGCTTCCAGAAATGCTAGTTCACTGTGGTATGAAATAAATAGGCAAACAGCCATGATTGTTAAAGATCTTCAAAATGCAGTTATTCTGAGTATTATATTCCAGTTGTAAAACTGAATCTACGCTTTCCAATTTCCAACTCATACCAAAATACACTGACATGAAACAAGACGTAGCCTGTATTTTATTTCCAAATTGACACTGAAATTATCTTTCAGATTAGTTTTCTAATTTATAAATTCCATGGCTCATTGACCTGAACTGCTATTTTTTAGACGTGGGATGGAATGGGCCTGAAATCACATACTGATACATTTCGGTTGGTGTTGGAAAATAACCCAAGAATTTCTTTCTGTCATGAATTCAGAAATTTTTATTTTATTAATATCAGACAGCCTAGTGAGTTCTTCTCACACAGAACTCAATAGGGAAACACTCTCCACTTTCACCTAAAAGTTGAATTATGGCATTACAGTATTGTGCTTACTAATCAGAAGGGAAAATTATAGAATACCTCTGCTATTAAGTGACTGGAAAGGAATGAATTCTTTCGGAACAATTCAGCAAGAAGAATAATGTATGGTCTTTCACAGGCTATTTAAATAGAGGAAATACATAGAGAACTCTACCCATGGAAGGAGCACTTTTCTATGCCATCAGACTTTAAAGAAAGTGTGGTAGCAATGGATTCCAGGGCTGAGGTGGTTAAACCATAGTGACATTTACTACCATGCTATTAAAATGTTTACATTAATGCCATCCAAAATAGGCCACATTCCTCTCCCATGTGCCTCCTGTCCTTTAAATCACACCGCAGAGAGGAGAAGCTCCTCCCTAAAGACATAGGAAGGAAATTCACTGACCATCTCAGCAGAATTAAAAAAGAACATGTCAAGCCCTCCGCTTCCTTTAGAGCTCCTAAATTTACCTAGTCACATTTGTCATATCGTAATAATCAAAGCTCAACAAAATACTACATGCTCCCAGATTAGTCTTCTTTCCTATTCAAGAAAAAAGATATATCTTTAAACCATCTTAATGCTTAATTGGAGGGAATGGCTTAATGGGTTAAACCTCGTGTTTGAAATAGTGGTTTGCTACCCAGTGAGACCTCTTTATTCCTTTCAAGGTAAATAAATGGAGTACCACACTATGTGCATGTGTGTGTTGTGAGGACAGAGGTCCTTTATGCCTTTCAAGATGAGATATTTTCTGGTCTGCAATTATATTTCCACAGTAACGATCTGCTCATTTCCTTGATCAGGTTTTATTTTCATTCTCCAGAGCAACATATCCAGATATCTTATTAACTATTTTCCAATCGCAGACTTAAAAAAAAAACAACCCCACAAACAGCCAAACAAAAACCAAGCAAGCAAACAAACACTTCCTCCTCAAGAATGAGTAAACTGATGTGACAACAAAGGTATTAGAAGAAAAACTAACTTCTTTAATTATATTGCCAAAACATACTAGTCAATTCCACATTCACAGACTATATAGTGACTTTTCCCATGCTTAGTATTACTTCATGGTGATATCAGTCATGTTTCAATTCAGCATTGTAATTTAGTGGAGCAACTTAATACCAGAATGCTATGCAGTAGGATGCACTATTTTCTGGTAATTAAAGTCCTACAACAGCTATCCCAGCTTTTTCTTATGAGAAAACTGAACACAAAAATTGCACGCACGCACACACACAATATCAAGGTCATTCTAACAAAACAAGATCACAAACATCAGTAGGAAGAGAGACAGAAAGAACTGTTTGTATCACTTTATACATTGTTTCAGTTTTTGTTTTTTACACTGAAGTCATCTCAGTTTAAACAGCAAAATATAGGCATAACAAAGTACTAAAACACCGTAAACTAGGTTGTTTCTTTATTTTCAAGGTTCAGTCTAAGATGAATTTTGGGGGCATTTTAGAAACCTCTGGGGGGGAATGTGCATTTATAAAAACAAAAATAAAAAGTAAGATTTGACTGTCACCAATGAATAGTCCAGCCAAACAGACTGATATTGATACATAAACAAGCTGTGAGTGAGAAACCCAAGATTATTTCTTTACTCTGCTACTAAAAGATTAGGAAGGTAGCCACTGTTTTCCTCTTTACAAGTTGGTGACTAAGAACTAGAAAGCCCATCTCATCCCAGTAGATTTGCATTCCCACAAACCAAAACTCATAATGGTAAAATTTAGAGAGTTTTCTTGTGAAGGGTGAGATAGTGGTGAAGATTCTTCTTTTATTTAAAGAAACTCGAATCAAATATTTCCCAGGATAGGATTAGCAAAAGAAAAATGTATTAATTCATACATCATATTTGGTAATTTCTCTAAAAGAGATGCTCTAGTGCAGTAGTTCCCAAACTTCTTCATGCTGCAACCCCCTCGGGGCTCATCTGTATTAACAAGACACCCAGGGGCCTAAGACAGAGTCCTGAAACCCAACACAAACTCGATGTGATCACTCTACAAGTGTCAAGTTCAGGTCAGGTCTGAAGATAATCCCACCTTCCCAGGATCAGGTCAGCTCCCCCACCTCCTACCCATGTGGTGAGCCTACCAACCATATGTCCCACTCTTGCCTGCTGTCACCACCTCACTGTGCTGTGTGCGCTGCAGGGTAGGCATGCTGATGATTCACAAAGCTTCTCACAGAGCAGCACACCAACATAGCGATGGCCAGCTGGGGTGGGGCATGCAGCCACCTCTCACTATGTTTCACACTTGTCTCTCAAGCCCCTGGTACTCTTTTGCAATCCCCTTTGGAGTCACAACCCACAGTTTGGAGATGCTGCTCTAGTTCAATTCGAAGTTACCAGCTTGATGCTGGAATTACATGGGGAAGGTCTATGGTCTGTGTTGTGCAGGTCAGACTGGGTCAGCATAATGTTCCCTTCTAGCTTTTATCATCTATGAATCTATGCTACTGTTCACTATACAAACTTAGTTAACATTTTTCTGGAAAATTAAGTCAAAAGTTCCAATACAAGGATCAGTAAAGATATACTAGTAGTGCATGGAGAGAGTTACTAGTTTATCCTGTAAAGATTATACACATGCATAATCTTAGTTTGCAAGGGTTGCAGTTACAAAAGATAAGAGACAATACACCCTTATTGTTCAAAGCAAAAGTCAATCAATTAGGAAGAAACTTCACTTATAAGCAGATTATTCTTCAATTGTCCACTAAGGAATTTCTGTTCTCCTAGACTAACTGGGACTTGTGGTAATTCCTGTGTCCCTAATATATCTGAACCACATTCATATCTACATTGACACCCACTTCCACAAAAGTTACCTTCTGGGGTAGCTTCCAATTAAGGTTTGAGAAAGATTACCTGCTCAACACATACTCATTAACATTTTTCCGTAACAGACACTGATTCACCAGCTTCCTCTAAGTGACTGTGAGGTCTAGCTGTAGCAAGCAACTAAAGTTGGTGCTGGCTTCTCATTTCCAAGAGCTAAATAGCATTATAAGTCAACTATAACACATTAAGTGCTCTTCTAATATTACTTTTCCATGTGAACAATTGCTGAAATTACCAGAGAGATAATTTGCACAACTAATTAAGGAGGAAAGCTGATCCATAAAATACAGTATTCAAAAGTGATCTACACTATGAAAATTTGAGGATAGCTAAGTTAAAATATGCTTAGATTTTTTTTTATTTTTACTGCTAAGGGAATCAGGCTGACAGCCCATGCTCATTTAATCTCAGGCAGATACTGCTAATAGTGATTTTGCCCTAAAGAGGTAAACACAACAGCTAATAATTATCTGGATCCCTAGATTCCCCTCTGTGATGTCACAATTTCCACAGGAACCATTTATGTTCCAACTCCTGTGTGACTTGGGTGAGGAAGATGACGACTAACTTTTAATAAAGAATATTTGTTTGAAGTCACCAGCTTCCTTACCAAAACTAATTTCAAAATAATTTATATGTTTATACAGTGCCTAAAACAATAGTACCTTGAAGCCCTGACTGGGGTCCTTAGTGGAAACTTACTAAAAGCATACCAAATTTTTCTGTGAAGCACTAACTACTCTTTAAAGATTGCAATGACTTTGGCAAGTCATTTAACTTCTGTTCCTCAGTTTCTTCATCTGTAAAGCATGTGGCTGCTAGGCTTACAGTAATTCACTTATGTTCATAAAATGTTTTGAGATTCTTAGCTTGATAGCATAAAGGTGCAAAATATTCTTTTATGTTTCTATGCTGAAAAAGAAAAAATTCAGCCATGCATTGATGAATCCATCCCAACAGCTAATAAACCTTACGCTACACTGTCAAGCATGGAAGCTAGCTGTTCATTTTCTTAACCATACTGACCAATTTAGTAATGAGCAAGTGCATCACCTTGCAAGGGAAGAACTAAAATGTGAATCACTGCTACCAGAACAATTAAAATTTATCCAGCTAATGCTGCCAAATTTTGATTTATAGCCCTAAAACACTACTAACTCTACTCTTTAAAGCAGCAGTGGCCACAATGAAGGCGAGTTATATTTAGAAGATTATCTTGCTTCTGTTCATATTTTAATTTTCCTCTGAGTGAAACAAGGGACTTTTTAAAGACTTTTCTTCAATTACCTCTAACAGTGTTGTAATAAAAAAAGAATTTTTGGATAAAAAAGTTCATTCAGGAAGAGACTGAAATCTCTCTTTGATGCCACTACAGCTTATAAAATTATATTATTGTCTAGCCACAGTATTCTATAGGGCAGTGATCTAAGAAAATACCTGCTGTTGGGTATCCAATGGGATTTTTGAGCCTCCTTCTGACATTTTGGCCACAGTTAAATCCTACCTAAGGATCTCAATAAAATTAAATTACAGCATCAGCTTCATATGTGTACAAGATATATCAGTAAACAAACTATACCTAATTTACAACCAGCCAACTCACTTGATTCAGGAGTCACTAAGAACAACACTGACATGAATAAGAAGTTTTTTCTCCCTTAAAATGCATTGTATTAACTTTCACCTCTAGGAAATCAGAGCAGAAATAGGCATGCAGGTAATTGGAAACTGCAACATCCCTATATGAATAAAGAACCAGAGGCAGGCATTTTCATCTCTCTTTTACAAGGACACTTGACTTTTTGAGACTGAGATTTAGAAGTCTTTATATTATGCGCAGTATTTTGGTAGTATACTCTTTCTTCTCCAAAGCAGAGAAACCAAGGAATATTTAATATTTACACCAATCAGATTCTATTCAACTGATAACTCATATTAGGCCAGTGGTTCTCAACCACTGTCTCAGGACACACTGCTGTGTTGCCACACTGTGGTGTGTTGTGGAGAGCCGGGTGGGGGACTGGATTCAACCTGGGAGGAGGTGGGGATGGGATGGTGTGGCCTGCAGGGTTGCCAAGTGTGTTGCGATCAGCCAAAGGTTGAGAACTATTGCACTAGGCCAATGGTCCATATAGACTGCAGAACAGACCCTTTGATCATGAAGTCACAGATTCTAATCCAGCCTATACAAGTATCAGCATCAAACCCTCACATGCGGTCCATCCAGGTCAGAGGTCATACACATTAGTGAGGGGAATCTTGCATTGCTACTTGGTTTACTGTCCCAGCTTCAATGATTAAATGGGATACAGTCTTCAGAGCCGCCAACAGAGCAGATTTCACAATCATTAAGTTTCCACAAAAAAAGTGGGTTTTTTTTGAAGACAGCAAAACAGGATGTGGAGTTTTTTGTTTGGATACATTAATTTACAATTATATCTACTGGTTTAGAAATTACTAGTAGAAGCTTTTAGTTTTTCCACAGCTTTTGAATAGTTCCTTTTCAGGGGTTTAGCTAAATGAAACAGATCTTGATGTATGGACTTTGGGATGACTTGTTCATCTGGCGTATTACCTTTCAGTACAGAGTACAGCAGCAGGAACTTTTACTTAACAGAAAGACTACACACAATGGTCTTCTACACCCAACTGTTCTCCTCCCACAGAGCTTACATCAGTAGTTCCCTCCTCCAGAGTTTCAAATTCATCATCGCAGTAGCTTAATACCCACACAGTTTCCTATCCCCTCTCCTTTGCAAAACTTAGTGGGCGCTTTCAAAATGAATATAGTAATATACAAGGCAGCATCTGGATTGTATTACACTGAAAGACTAGCCCCTGAGGCTAGTCAATTGCTAAAATAATATGATACCATAAACTGAGGACTCCATCTCAAAATTTAACTCTAAAATAGTCTCTCAAGACTAATCCTATCTTCAACCCCTAATGAAGAGGGTACCTTATTTCTCTACAGCAGCCTTCTGGCTGCCACAGAAGTGGTACTGATGGACTAAAAAAAGAGATTGGACATAACTCACTCAAGCAGGAGAACAGTTTCTAAACAGCTGAAAGTGATGATATTCAGCAGTCTCAGTGAAGCTTGGAAGTATTTATTTTATGCAAAATAACTCTCTTGCCTCTCTAATTGCTGTTGCTATGTTACATCATAGAATCCACCTCTTGCAAAGACAGGATTCAATATCCAGCTAGAGGATGTAATAGACAATAACCTGATACTACATTGGATCTCAGCCAAAGGATCAAGATGCTGCTAAATTATTTAAGGCTTCTTAGCAGGAAAGACTTTTTGGCGCTATTGAAAAAATAGTTTGAAAAAAGATTGTGACATCTGCAAAACTGCAAGAGGAATAATATTTGAATGCCAAAAAAAAAAAAAAAAGATTATTTTCCAGAATTACATACTATATTGTGCACCTGTCTTTTTCCCTGCATTACCTTTCTGGGGCATTAGGCAATGTAAAAGGAACCTGCCAGTAACACTGAAACTAGAGACAAAATTTTCAAGCTACAAAAATGTCCAAAGAGAAACAGTATTTAAAAAACTAAATCAGTTTTCCCCCTTTGGAAAATGGAAACTATGTACTAGGAAAATAGTATAATCTAAAGTGGATTAGGCTAGTAGATCTCATGAGAAATATTACCCTAATTTAATGGCAAACATGCTTCACTTCCTGCCCTAACCTCTTATATAGTTTGCTGTGGCTACAATTTCAATGGTGGGTGAAGTGACTCACATGAAGATAAATTTATCAAGTACTCTGGAATCTTTCTGGAGAAGACTGTTCTCACTGAATCACTATTACATTTATTTAAGGTATTTTTAGGACCCACATCACCATTCTAAGACTACAACATATCTCTTCGGTGCTCAGATACTATTGACATGGGGTATAATAAGCTAAATAATTACTGTATGGCTAAAATGTCCACAAAAATGTAGCTAGACTCAGCAGCAGACACTGCTGATCCAATTTCCTGTCTCTGATAATTATTGAAAGACATTTAAAAAGAAGAACTTTGTTGGCTTCTTTGAGAACATCAGGCTTTGGCTGTATAATTTACTAATGCCCCATGTAGCCTCACTAAAAGCATAGATATTAGCTAGTCTCAAAAGAACGTCCACCTGGGAACTCACCAGATTAGTAAGAGCAACTTATTACATTCTAACACGCTCTGAAATATCATGAGAAAGAGCAGCATTATTTATTACAGAAATGTATGATGATGCCAGCCAGTCACTGAATGTGAGCACCACTGTACAAAGTTACATTCTATTCTTACTTTCACTATACCAGAAATTGTTAACTATATCTTTGTTAGATAACCATAAAATACAGATTACCTGAAGTGGAGAGACTTTTTATTGTTTTATTTAATCTTTCACTTTTGAACACTACTGATACAGACTGAATTAGAATAGGTGACCTAGTGGTCAAAAGGGCTGAAAATTAACAATATAAGCCAACACGTAGATTTAAATGTTCAAACTTTCTATTGAAACTTGCTTTAAGGAAAAAAAGCAACAACGTTCCCCTGCAACCCATATAACTGCAGCATCCTGCTGAGATAAGACAGCCAAAAATGAAGTAGTTTAGAAACTGGACTACAAAGTGAAATGCACAAGGTAATACATGGTTAACAACTAATTAAAGGTAAATCCGATTTTTTTAAAGGTCACTTTTAGTACATTTCAGTGACACTAGTACCAAGAAAATACAGGTTCACAAAATTTTAATCTGAATGTTTATAATTGTAAATGGTATTGTTGTAAATGCAATCTGGATTTCTGACCCCACTAAGCAAGACAAAAATAGAGTTCATTGAAGCCACAATCAAGTCAGGAATGCTGCATTACAAGTGAATCGGCTTCTCTAGATGGGAGCATGGATTAGACTAGAAAAATATACCCAAAGAATATTTATAAAAAAATATACAAATATAAACCAGTATTCACAGCTCTCCAAGAGTGACCTAGGAAGACTGCAGTTATCATTCAGCCAGGAAAGGCTCAACAGCACTGGGGAAGACAAGGTCTCATCTTCTACATGAGATCTCCCAATGTCAGCAGTGTCCCTCCTCTTTCCTTCACCCATTATACATTAACTGTATCACAAAAGTACAGGGTAAAGTCTCCAAAATTTGAGCAGGAAAGGCCATCAATAAGGTATGCTGAAACCAGATTCTACAGCTACAGGTATCATGAATAAATTGGGTTCACCTTCCCACAAGCAAACTGCAGAAGACAACATTCACAACAAAACTGTTACATCTAACATTTGTGCACATACAAATTCAGAGGCTAACAAGAAGGACTGAGTGCTACAGGTTTGGTGCATTTCCATGGCAATAACAACCAGCAAGAGAAACTCCTAACTGAGAATGAAGCAGAAGCCCATTAATTTGCACCTGACATTTTATCACCATGCAGTGCCTGAGTTGAGAATACCTCCATTTTTGTAAATATTGGCAGTAGAAAGTTTAAAACAGGACAATATAAAGCAGAGTGTTTTAAATATAAACACTGAATCGAGTAACAAAATTTAGTTATGGTTTGTGTATCTGAACTGCATATAGCCTTGACTCCACAGGACAATACTAAATTTTAAGACATTTTTTTTTCAACTGATACCCGTCATACCTCTATATTATGCAATTTTCATTAGAGAAAAACAGTTCTATATTTAGTTGTCACAGAAGTATCTATACCATATGTAATTAATTTTATTTTAAAAAATAAAAACTTCAACAAGTTTTCAATGAAATTTTAAAAGGAAAAATAGAACCAGTGTCCATAATAAAACATTTTTTACAAAGATATAGAACAAGTTATTTTGACTCACAGCAAAAACGAACTATAAACAAAGTCATCAAAACAAAACAAAGATACACTTCGTTAATAAAATCATAAGACGGTCTCCAAATCCTGCATTGGGATACACTAGAAGACCTCTGTACCAGCATGGATTCCCACAGACTTCAGTGAGACTATGTATAAATGCAAGGGTCTGTGATAGTAAGATGATGCAGGATGGGACCTTTGCGACTTGATTCTTTTTCATCCTTTTAAGAGATCAATGAATTTGATTACTTTCCCTGTTCATATTTTCAAGGTCTGTTGAGGTTTATTTTTTCAAGGGGGAAGATGTTTCCCACTGTTACAGAAAATAATCTTCAGTATAACATTACAGAAGGCCAAAAGCATTCAAAACTCATGAATAAGGCCCTAAAAATCAAGATGGTTATAAAAATTAAGAGATTTGTTTAAAAAAATAAATATGGAGTGCTCTTTATTTACTTTCTTGTTTAAGCTTCAACTGGCTCATATTTTCAAGCTATTCTATGAAACCTCAAGGGTAAATATCTTCGCTTTCATTTTTTGAAAAGTGTGATTTACATAATGACACAAATCCAGGAGCCAAGCCTTTAAGAAAACCCTAAATTTCATAATACACACAATAAATCTGTGGAAGTTGGCAATGCTGAGAGAACATTAGTGCATACAGATAATACAATGTACTGCTTTGAACTTTCAAACAACATACTGCAGCAGAGCTCAGAAGTAACTCGACATACAAAATAATTCCATACTCTATTCATGAAAAAAACCACCCCTCTTCAATTCGTATTTTCATTTTGCATCTGTTCTCCTTTAGAGCCAGCATCACCTTTTAAGTGGATCAAAGGACACTAAATTTAATTCTCAAGACATTTATTGCACATCTGTACTATAAGCCATTTGAAGATGTAAACAATAACTAGGAAGCAACATTACTTACTGTGCCTTTCTTCAGTCCAATATGCAAAGCGTGAGAGTTTTAGTCCAGAGAAATTATTCCCCCTTAAAATCTAGCAATTATACAATCATAAATCAACAAAATTTTAAGATCCTAAGCCTGTGCACCAGTCAAATGTGTGACAAAAACATCAATAAAGAGATTAAAGTTTCAGTGAATCCACAGTCAGCTACAGAATGAGAGAAGGGGTGTGCTGCAATGTGTTACTTTAAAAAGATTCATACAATTCTACATAAAATGGCTAACTATTCATTAATGTGCAGTACCTGGAGACTCGTGTTAAAGATCTCTTGCTGTTTAAACTAAATTGGCAAGAAAGTGGATCAAGCTACATTTTTTTTTTAAAAAAAGATAAAAATAAGATTATGTAAATTGAGATTAGCACAACAGAGCCTTTAATTACAATACAGTGACCTAGTCTCTTTTCTCACTGAAAAAATATTTGGGGCTTTGATAAGATTATAAATATAAAACATTCCTGCTTCAGACTCATTTGATTGCTGGGCTCAAAATTGTAGGTAACCTCATGAATTGTTTATACATAAAAGCCAAATATCTACCTTTTTTAAGTGGCTAAAAACACAGAGGCCTAGTTATTTGCCTAAGAACACACTCATGCAAGCCACATTCTTCAGAGACACTAGCAAAAATATACTCCCTATTTGCTAGATTTAAAATTTAGTCATTGAGTATCAAATACCTTTAAATGCATTCCACAATGCCTTCTGCCAACAGCCCTAGATCAAATACAATGGCCAATGCAATTTCCTTGTTTACTTCAAGAAATTGCAAAAGATATTTCAGTTACATTTGCGGTTTATAAGATAAATGCAACTTTCTGCATATTTCTGTTTTTAATTCTTCTAGAACCTTAGAGGAAATGTCAGTCAGTGTAATCCCTCTGCAGATTTGAGTTGAAAAGGGTTAATTTCTGCACCGCAGTCCCCCAGCATGTACGGATTGCAACCTGGAGGAGGAGGGAAGGAAAATGTCCCTTTACCCACTTGGCTGGCTAGCGTAGATTCCAGAAAGATAAGACGAGAAGAGGTAAAGAAAAGATTATATAGCCAGGAATAGGGTGGCTAAGTCATCAGGTAGGGGATTCAAAGCAAGGTTTTGGTGGGGGAATTTATTTACACTGCAGTATCTAGCAGCAAACATGGCTGCCTCTGCCCCTTTAAATCCAAGCGAACCTCCTCTCTCTCTACCACCAAAACATCAAATTATATCCATGTCTCTCTTTATTACTTCTACTTTCCGCCTACACAAAATAAAGACAGCCTCACTCTCCAACAAGAGAATATCACTGCAATAACCAGCCTCCTGTCCCAACGCACAGAATACATACATAATCTATAAACAATAGGCTCCCTCTCACCAGTCCATAACACCCCGCGCAAACATCAGCCCACATCATCAGATCTCTAAAGACTCATTCATCAGCCCCATACTCAAGAACCATCCAAAACCCCAAGCCCCATGCTTCTTACACCCGTCCCAATGCGAAGACCAGACCCCCCCACCCCATTACTCACCATGTGGAAATGCCACTCCAGTCCCCCTTCCTTAGGGATGCCCATTCCACTTTTCAGCCCTCTGCAGCACTAGTCCCCACACCTCTTAACCCTGGCACCCTTCATTCCCCCCCACACTCCCATAGCCAAACCCCTCCCCCTCGTCCCCCACACTTTACTAACCCCCACCCCTTCTTCCCCGTCCCATACACAGGCCCCTGAGGCCGCCCCTCACCCCTCCTCGCTCCCCGTGTCCCCCGCCCCCGCGCCCCCTCTCACCGCCAGTCTGTTCCATTCTAACTCCCCCCGCCGTGTCCGACCGATCCCAGCAGAGACACAAAGAGCAGGAGCCGGGAGGGGGCCGAGCCGAGCTCGTGGGGGGAATAGAACCCCGCAGCAGGCCGCGCTGGATCCCCGGCCTCGATTTCCGCGCCACCGGGCCCCAGTTCCACGGGCTCCGCCCCAGGAGCCGCCCGTACCCCGGGCGGTGGGGGAGCCGCGGCGCCGCAGGGAAGCCAGCGAGAGGCGCTGGGGGGCGGCGAGGGCAGGGCGGCCGCTGCCGGCGGGGGAGGGGGCGCTGGGTTTGTGTGTCCCGCTCTCGGGCCGGCCCCGCTCACTCTCCCGCTCCCTCCCCCTCCTCCCCACGCACACAAAAAGCTCCCGTCCACACCACAGGCCGTGGTGGTAGGCACAGTCGAAAGAGACGCGCGCCCATTGGCTCCCGGCTCTGCGCCAGCCGCGAGGCATCCTGGGGACTGTAGTCCTGAACGGACACGAGCCGGGCCTCGAGGGAGTCGGTTCCGAGAGCTATTCGCGGGGGGGAGGCATTTCATGCAAAGGGGTTTGCAGGTCAGGCACGCTAGAAGCAGGGATTTAAATACACTACATAAAGCCTAGGAACATGCCCGAGCTCGGAGGCGCCTAGATGCAATTTTAATGCACTAGTTTTTACAATACAGGGCACGAGGCCTGGAAATACGAACAGAGGATGTTGGACATGTTTAACCAGAATTTTAATAGCAGGCTTGCATGCATGCTCTAACGATAAAATGCCTAACTAGGCATTGCATATCTTTTTTAATCTCGGGAACATACAAAACCTGAGATGTATTGGATGCATATGGTTTTCACTGAAGACTTATTAATAGGATTTTAAATGCCACACAGGTTGGAGACAGGGATTTAAATGGAATTCATAGCATCTTGGAACATGCAACCCTGCAAGGTGCTGAATACATATTTGATGTAAAAGATGGTAGATGAAATCCCAAACTCTGATGACACACAAACAATGAAATGGTGGGTGAATGGTTAATCTGTGCATCAAAGCATAATTCTACAGTAGGCATTCCATGCTACAATAATGGACATTATAGAACTGCCTAAAAAACAAATATGGATTTAAATTGAATGCAGATGGTCTTCTGACATGCAAATATTAAGATGTGCTAACACATTTAATCCAATTGGCATTAAATGTTTTGCCTGCTGGATGAATTCACATTTGATTCATAGGTCTAGGAACATGAGGTGCTCTGATACTGTTGTTTTCAGTGCAGTATAAAGAGCTACTTAGGCAGATGTCAAGTGAAATGTGTTGGGTGCATTTGTAACAGAAAAAGATTTAAATACAATGCATCAGGCCTGAAACTATGCAAATGACAATGGGGAGAGGCGATGGTGGGTACTAATAGTCCAGATTAGTCTTGTATTTACCAAGCAGCAGAAATGTATGCTGATTATATATTTAGCATACTCCTATTGTTAAGTACTGAATTCAAAACCATTTTCAAATGCAAAAGGTTTAAATGCAATTCCTAAAGCATACATGCATGCAAATACTGATAGGTACTTATGCATTTTGTTGCCAATCTTGAATATGCAATTCTGCTGGAGCAGGAGGGCAACTGTTAGGGTGCTCAGATTGGCCAAGATGTGCAATTCATTTACATGACTGGAAACCAATGTAGCATCAGCTGAGATGTGCTGGATGCATTTAATTACGGATGTATTGCATAAGGCCTGGGAAAAAGAAAATTTCGCCAGAGACATTACAGGGTCTCTTCCTGGGATTCTAGTTTTAGCAAGTGAGATTTGGCATCCGGGTAATGCTGTCATATTTAGCAGTTTCAAATCTGATTTCAGTTGAAAATGTATGCATTGAAATTTTTGCAATTAATTCTCCTCCTCCTCCACAAATCCAAAGTGATTCCTATACAAAGATCATTCAAAATTGAACTATGCATAATGCATCTCCTGCAACAAAAAATGAATTTACACCTCACAAGCAAAAAAAAAAAAAAAAAAAAAAGGAGGAATGGAAAGCAACAAAAACATATGAAAGATGAAAAAGAAACGAGATAGAAAGATAATTTGGCGTCTGTTACCAGAAAAATCAGATAGTGATGCAAGATGAATTAGCTGGAAAAAGAGAGACATGATCTAACATGAAAGAGGAAACTGAAGAGATGTGGGTTTTACGAGTCACTGAGCAAAGGCTGAGTAATGGCCTCAAAATGTACTGCATTTCCCATTGTCCAAAGATTGAAAGCTGCACCCCACAAGAATGAGACAGTTTTTATGTCTAGGCTCTTGAAAAAAAATACACTATAATAAGATACATTTACAAGCGGCACTCAATCCTACCCAAGTACTATAAGACATCAAAAATGGAGTAGACTTAGAAAACCCTTCCTCCCTCCTTTCCCTTCCCTTCTGTAAATTCTGCAGCACTAAATTGATGGACTCACAGCTGAATTAGTCAGTGAAAAGGATGAGACTTTACTTTCTTTTTTATTTGGTAGTAGATGCTCTTTCAGCAACTAACCAGCACACTTACAGGAAATCTTGTTTTCCTCCATGTATTTCCTATGTAGCGTTTTCTTTCCCAGTTCATCTTTCATTGTTGTTGATATGCTTGCATTAATCCAGCATAGGTCTTTAACATCATTTGTCGGTCAGGAAAATGTTTACAGAGCAAGGAACTATAGGCACTATGAATCCAGACCCGATAAGCACAATGGCAGGAACTTACCTGTTTTTCTCCCTAGACAAGATTGGCTACTGAGTAATTTCTGTTGTGAGGTAGTATTGTCTAGAGGTTAGAGCAACTGACTAGCAGGGGGGATTTTCAGTCTCAGTAACCATCTTTGCCAGTGACTTCCTATTAGTTCTTGGGCAACTCACTTTGCTTTTCTATCAAATGCAGATAATACTGGCCTAACTCACAGAGGAATAGTCAGACTCAAGATTGTAACATACTTGAACTCCCCTGATGAAGGCGAAAGCATCACATCTTTATTCATCATAGAAGCACAGTGGATTGTAAGGATTAGTTAATATTTGTACAGTACTGCCTAGAGACATCGAACTCGATGCCCCACTGTACACATTTATAGCAAGTGAAAGTCCTTGTCCCACATGGGATTCTTTTTACCTTTTAAGAGTTTAGCGACAGTGGTTTACTTGGACTTCCCTGGCATGTGGTGCACACATATGCGAGCCAGGTACAGGAACTGCAAGTAATCTTATAGCTAGGCGTTAGGAACAGGAAGTATAATAACTGGCAATTAAGGATCTTCACCAGGATCCTCTGGTGCCACTTCCAACAAGCCCTCATTGCTATTCATATCTGTAAGACACCACTTTGACACCAAGGTCCAGATCATCAGAGAAACTTAAGATAACTCCCAGTGGGGCCTACATATTGAGGCTCTGTACCAGCTCCCTGGATGAATGAAATCTCAGGCACCCAAGGACATGTGGAACTCTTTGTCTCACTCCCTTTCTTAAAAACACATAATTGCCTAACAGCATTCCTGATAGTAAAAGGTGCCACAAGAAGTATATATAGCCAAGGGGAGATCTGGGGCTACGTCAGTAGCAGACCTAAAAATCTTTGTGGGTCACTTTTTGGGTATGTTGCAGTAAGCAAAGGGCAGACACAAGACAGGAAGAGTCCTACTTTCCCAAATAGCCAAAGAACTGTGTGTCCTGGCAGCTAGATTTCCCCCCTTGAACAGAGGGTGGCTCCTGCTGCTAGAGACTTTGTTCCAGATTGTGCTGCATCCCCAAAGCTGGCAAGAGGAATTTAGAATTGAAGTCTGTATCAATGGAAGAACGTGTCTGTGTGTCTAGTACAATTCTTACAGAAAGGAGTGACTCTGCCAGGGTTGTGAATGTTTCAGTGCTATGGGGACTCTGAACAACAGGTTGAAAACTTAGAGCAGCCTTTCAATGGGCACAATCAGGGCGGCCCAAGCCTAGAGGTGAATTATGCAGTCGCCTAGGGTGCCAGTTTTAAGGGGCGCCAAATTTGACCAAAGTGAATTATTTTCTCTATTTAAAAAAAAATTAATATATTCTCTCTTATAACTCTGGGGAACGGCACCAAAGTCATAGCTCGCCTAGCGTGCCAAAAACCTTTGGGCCGGCTCTGGGCACAATCAACACAAGCTGTTGCTGATTCTCTTCTGTTCTTGTGGTAGTTCCATAGAGTGGACTCAACGGGGCTTTCCTTTCCAATCAATCCCAAGCACTGCAAGAACTTATAAAATGCAGTCTAGCTGCTGGGTTACCAAGCAAGCAAAGCCATATTGCTGGGTTTGTTGAGACAGTGTGCTCCTGCAATCAAATGCTGTCTTTGGATTTTTTAAAATGACCTGATAATTTTAACTAGTAATATCTGCATCTTAGCTTAGAGAGTAGAGCAAATTTCCACTCTCAGGGCCTGATCTGAAGTCCAGTTAAGTAAATGGAAAACTCACATTGACTTAAATGGGCTTTGGTTCAGGCTCTCTAATTTTTATGCTCAGCTTCCACTGATTTCAGCTACACATGTATGCCTGATGATAGACTGTCCCTAGATAAGAGTAGTGAAATCAGGAAGGAATTCATGCACATATCCACCCACAACTCCATATTAAAAGCCTTGTGCAATGAGAGGTCTTGTGGATGTTTTTACTCCTCTGAAGCTTTAGAGCTAGTTTGGCAAATTAAAATCCTCTAGTCTGGTATAATGAACAAGGGATGCCTACTTGATCACTTTGTGTTTGGCTGCTCTATCAGTCTCAGTTTTCTACTGTTATTTGTACACTATTTCAACAGAGAATCTTTCCTAGCAAAAACATCCTCCTCTATGAAACAGGAAGTATGCTTAGTCGCTTCCTTCTTTATTCTATCAAGGTTTGTTCTACTACAGAAGGTTTTGCTGTAAAGCTTTAAAATTAAAAGGCATATACTAACATAACACTTGAAGAATTTAGAGGAAGAAAACATGGATCAATGTTTCTTAATCTAAGATGTCTGGAGAACAGGGTTTTTTGGGGCATATTTACTGGCTGAAGAATAAACATAGACATAAAGAGACCTCTTGTGGCTAAATTGAGGTACTTTCTTCTTGCCTCTATTTTTTAAACATAATTCATCTGCTTGGATGCTAGCTGGTAAATCTGCCTACTGGATTAATAGTTTGCATTTTAGATTATGTTCTAATAGTTACCACATCATTCTTATAAATGCAGAATCAATTCAAAGTAATCGCTCTCATTCTGTCATCTGCCAAGGAGGAGATGCTCTCCAAGTGCCTCCTTGATTTCTAGAATTTCTGGAATCCTTAAAATTTATCTTGAGATTCTCTTTGATTTCTGATGCCACACAAACCCATTTTAGAGAGGTTAACCCTAAAAGAATGTCTATTTTTATGCCTATTTTTTCTTCTCACACCCCCCTCATATAATTTATAATGCACTATCTATATAGATATCAAATGCAATAATTTAAACATAGATCCTTCAAATATAGGCAACACTACTTTATAAAATTAAAGAAAACTGTATGACGCTTTTGAGTTTTATTAAATACTAAGAAATGAATCATTGGTCACCACTACCTTTTCACTTGTGAAAATCCTGCAAATGGACCAAGTCATAGAAATGAAAAACATTTTGTATTGAATTTAACATTTAGCTGAATTAAACATTTGAAATATCAGCAATAATTTGATTAACATGCATTTTCTCACCTTTAAAGAATGATTTTGTAAACTTTAAGCCAAGACTTTGTAGGATCCAGCAACAGACTGCACAGAACAGAAAAGTCACTTCCAGCCATTACTTTGTTTTCATACATGACTGTAAAGCTCATCTCTCAAATACTTTGTGCTGTATAAATAAATAAGTAAAATAACAATAGGTAAAGAGATACACACACAGGAATTCTTCCATTTTAATAGTTCGTCAGTAGAGAGAGATGATTTTTCATAGAAAACTCCTAAATGAATGAGTTAAAGTTTGTAAGGCACCTTGAAGAGATAATGTTCTAAACAATAATAATTATTATAATAAATTACAAAGCTGAGCAGAAGATAAACAATCAGCATCTTTTCCTGTTTTTCATGCAAATTTTGTTTTGAAGGAAACTTTCATGCCTGCTCTGACCATGATTATTACATGTAGCCTGTGAAGTTGTCATGAACACATATAAATGGGAATTTGTACATACAAATAGAGAGTGCGGAGATGGTGCCTAGGCAAATTTCTTGGGGGCTTTTGCAAACATGTAGGATTTGGGGCTTTTTTCTTTTGGGCATAGAAAGAGAAGAGAGCTCTTTTGGGCTCATTTAGCTTTCATTGGGGAGCTGCTTTTTGTGTTTCTAGTTCATGGAAAAGGTGGGGACTCTGAGCTCATTTTATGGCATGGGGTTTGCAGAAGGCAGGGAGTAGAACTGAGCAGGTAGGTGACTGGGGTAAGAGGAAACAAACTGGTTTAGCAGATAGCCTTGTATGGCAATAAACAAGGAAAGGTGCAGCAATGGTAAGGCATGGTAAGGGATCGATCGGCTAAGTAGCAGCACTGTAGAAAAGGACCTGGGGGTTATGGTGGACGGGAAGATGAATATGAGCCAACAGTGTGCCCTTGTTGCCAAAAAGGCCAATGGCATATTAGGCTGCATCAGTAGGAGTATTGCCAGCAGATCGAGGGATGTGATAATTCCCCTCTATTCAACACTGGTCAGGCCGCATCTGGAATACTGTGTCCAGTTTTGGGCTCCCCACTATTGAAAGGATGTGGACAAATTAGAAAGAGTCCAGCAGAGGGCAACAAAAATGATTAGGGGTCTGGGGCACATGACTTATGAGGAGAGACTGAAGGAACTAGGCTTATTTAGTCTACAGAAGAGAAGACTGAGGGGAGATTTGATAGCAACCTTCAACTACTTGAAGGGGTGCTCCAAAGAAGAGAGAGGTAGGCTGTTCTCGATGGTAACAGAGGACAGAACAAGGAGCAATGGTTTAAAATTACAGCTGGGGAGGTCAAGGCTAGATATTAGGAAAAACTTTCTCACTAGGAGGGTGGTGAAGCATTGGAATGGGCTACCCAGGGAGGTGGTAGAATCTCCATCTTTGGAGGTTTTTAAGACCCGGTTAGACAAAACCCTGGCTGGGGTGATTTAGTGGGAGTGGTCCTGCTTTTTAGCAGGGAGTTGGACTAGATGACCTCATGAGGTCCCTTCCATCCCTATTATTCTATGATCAGCAAGTATGTTCAGCAGGGTTCAAGACAGGGACCACTGTGATTAGTCTGACCCGCACCTTGCAGGCCACCTTACCCACCCACTCCTGCAGTAGGCCCATAACTCTGGCTGAGATACTGCCGTCCTTGAGTCTTGATTTAAAGACTTGAAGTTACAGAGGATCCACTATTGGCTCTAGTTCAAACCAGCCTGTGACCAGCCCGAGCTGGGGAGAAAGGTGAACTCCCCCGCCCCCGCAATCTCCGGGGAAAAGCCCTTCCTGACCAGAGCAGGTAGGCAAGTCCCACCACTACAGGACAGCAGCAGCCACTTCGTGGATCTGGGAGCCCTGTTCGGAGGGGCCATGGCAGCCACGCCCCGCCCCAGAGGAGGGCAGGGAAGAGGCACAGTGCCACCCCTGTCTCTATGGTAACAAGCCGTAGCGTCATGCTGACATCACACAGCACCCTTCCCCACGGAAAAAAATCAGGCAGCAGCGGACACGGGAGGGGCTGCACGTACGTTCTCATTCGCTGGCTCGACAGGCTCGGTCCTTCTGAGTCCTGTGCTCCCATTGGCTACCGCTGAAGGGGCGGAGTCTTGCTGCCATGGGGTGAGTGAGCCAGACTGCTAAGGTGTAGAGTGTCTTTCTTCTGCTTCCGGGCCCGGGAGGGGCGCTGGGAAGGGCCCGGCTCGGGCGGGGCGGACTGAACCGAGGGGGTGGGGAGGGTGAGTGGGCCTGGTAGTTACGAGAGACGAGGGCCCGGGCCACGGTTCCCCTCGCCCGCCCCGAGCTCCCCGGCGCCTCCCCCCGCTCGCCCGCCCTTCGGCCCTGGTTCCCTGCGGTCATCTCCGAGCCTCGCAGGCCTGGGCCTGCCATCGCCTGCTCGGGGCCCAGCCAGCCGGCAGGGACCGCTCGCTGCGCCCGGCCGCCGGTACGTACTGGAGCGTCGGACGAGGACGCCTGGGTTCGGCTCCCGGGGGCGGGGTTGGCGGGTCCAGAGTGGGAGCAGGAGTCCTGGTCCTGCCCGCGGTCAGTCTGTTACACAGGCTGGCGACGCGGAAGGGAGCTGGTACTTGGCCGGCCTGTGCCAAGTGCTTTGGGATCCTTTGGTGGCTGGTACCGTGAAAGGTGCTGCCTGTCTGCTCGGCCGTGCCTATGCAGCCGGAGGAAGCTCAGCTCCCCCTTGTGCTCTTGGGACAGCAAAGGGTGAGCTGCCCCGGACCAGCAGTATGCATTAGCTAGCGGCTGTCAGAGTCTTTCCCCACATTGCACCTTATGGCGTCTGCCTGAAACCCAGCGGTCTGTAACCAGCTGAAGAATCGGGAGCATGAGTATCGTTTTGGAGACCTTTGGTGTAGTAAGAGAGCATGAGTATATCTGTCAGGAATAGAAGGCAGGTGTAATCACTCTTAGCATGGTGCTACGGGTGTGTCCACACTAGCACTTTTGTGGGTAAAACTTTTCTCGGTCAGTCTGTTTCACTGACAGATGTGCCACCACAGATGTTTCCCTGCCAACATAGCTACTGCCACTCATTGGGGGTAGTTTAATTATGCTGATGGGCGAGCCCCCCTATCAGCATAGAGCTGTTACATCTGAGACCTTATAGTGGTGCAGCTTGCATAGCCTAATTGAGTGAATCTAATGTTGAACTAACTCTTTCCTTTTGTAACAGAACATCTAGCAGATAATTCCAGAGCAACATGGCATTCTATAGTTGTAATATATTCCTTGCAATTGCCAGGTCAAGGTAAGAAATGAAGGCTTATTTTAATCTTATTTTCCTATTTAAAATTCTTGACCTGTTTCAGTACTTTTACATCTTCAGTTGTCTTAAGTATATTTTGGTGTGTAAAACACTTGTGTGTAGAACATCTGAATAAAGCCTTGTTAATGGCCTTGTACAGCTGTTGCCATAGTGATGGTTAATTTCTTCAGGTGATTCATGCTTAGTTTTAGTGCCGGAGGATTGTAAGAAATTTATGTTGCAATTAACTTTAATTCAAAATAGGCTTGCAGCTGTTGTAAATGAGACTACATGAGTGAAAATAGGATGTTTAATCTTAGTTTGAAAGAGAGTTCAATCTCTTTATATTCCAAACACAGAAATTGATTTTGTTGGTTAACTGTAAGAATGAAATGGATGTATTGGATTAGAAAGGGCATATTAGTTGCCATAGTGCATACTATTGTGATAAATCTAATTAGTGTTATACAAAATAAGATTAAAAATCATAATGTGAAACCTCCTGCCTTGGTGTTCTCAACATGCTGTGCCTCTTTGTGATACCAGGAGCATTCCATTGGTGCTATAGGTAAAATAAAAGAATATGGGGAATGTTCCAGGAAGTAGCTTGGTTGTGTTGATGTGATGGGGATAAGGACATTTTTGGTTGGTTCTCTTGAGCTGTAATTGGGCAAAATTCTTCTAGCGATAACCATTAGTAGAAGGGTGGCTTCTTAGAAATGGACTGACATACTGAGTTGTTCCTTCGACAGGATAACTCGCCAGCTAGAACAATGCAAAAATCCTTTAAGTGCTTCCTCTACTAGTTAAAATCTCTTTCCACATAGCTTTGGAAGTCTACAGGAAGATTATGTATGATGAATTTGGGGTGAAGAACGCTAACTTAGTGTGTGAACTTTGGGAACTACATCCTTAAATTAACTCGTTTCTCTTCAGTTTCAGAAGCCCTCATCTTCTTGTGCACTCTAGCTGTTCTCCATATTCCTCATCAGTTGCATTTGTCCAGCTAGTGGATTCTCCTTTAAACCGAATTTATATGAAAGACTCTGAAAACCCCCAGGTATTGTACTGTACACAGCTGACCCCTGGATTACCTCACCTACGAACTAAAGCAGTCCGAACACTACATACATCTACTTTCTGGCATCAAGAGCTCCATGATAAACCTCAGCCACGCCAAAATAAAATAAACCAGGACTCCGAGCATTCTAAAACTCTGTCAGACCAAAGTACAGAGAATGGGTTGAGGAAAAAGTCTTTACGCCAAAAAATTGTGGATGAACTGAAACATTATTACAATGGCTTCCACTTGCTTTGGATTGACACAAAGGTTGCTGCCAGGATGGTATGGAGGCTGTTACATGGGCAGGTTCTCACTAGGAGAGAGAGGCGAAGGGTACGTATGAACTACCTCACACAGACACATTGGCAATAATTTGCTAAGCTGATGTGTAGAGAATGCTAAGGTAACAAAAGAAACCAGTCTGTTCTGTTTCCAGACATTCTTTGAATAGATGTCAAATGTGAACATCTGTTTAAAATGTCCAGGTGAATTTAGTGCCTGTAAAAGGATAACAGATCAACAGCACAGAAGACTGAAATCCTCTGCACATGCTCCATAACTAGTACAGCATAATCAGTGGCAATGCAGCTCCCCCTGGATTCTGCCAGGAACCCTCATCCCTATCTTGGAGAGAACCCCGAGGAGTGTTCAGTATCTGTGTCCCATTAGTTTCCACAAGACTTTGAAGAAGTGAGATGATTGCTGTGGTACTTTAGAAGTGACCAGAGTAGTTGTTCTAAGTATATAAATACAGTCTTAAGAGCATTAGTAATTCCGCTGGCACAGAGGCCATATGATGAGGCCTAAATTTAGATACCATGCAGATAGTTCCCTTGATTATCTAAGTGAACGGTGATGCTTGCACTAAAATTACCTTTAGAAAGCCTTCATTAATTGGGCCCAAAATAGATTTTAAGTCTATCAAATGAAAATAAATTCTGCTGTGCACTTCTCTCTGCAGCTGCTAAGAACATGTGCTGATCTCTTCCGATTGGTTCCCTTTTTGGTGTTCATCATTGTGCCCTTCATGGAGTTCCTGTTACCTGTATTTCTGAAACTCTTTCCTGAAATGTTGCCCTCGACTTTTGAGACAGAATCAAAAAAGGTTTGTGAATCAGACTGTCCAGAAAGCAGACTGCTTCAATAATGCAGACTCCATTCACTAGGAGAGTGGGCGGTAACTCTAGAAGTTTATCAGTATGGTCCAAGCTAGTTAACTATCCATCAGGCCAAGGTGAATTGTTCTCCGTTATTCATCAAAGAATAGTAAGGTTAAGCAAGTGTAGGAACGTTAATCCAGTTGAGAGAGCAGTGGAATGACATTCAGGAGACCTGGGTTCAATTTATGGCTCATACCTTTTCTATGACAATGGTCAAGTCACTTAATCTACACTGTCTCAGGTGTGTGTGTGTTGTGTGTTTGGTTTTTTTCTTTTTTTTGGAGATAATGCTGTGAGGATAAAATCGATGAACAATTGTGAGGCACTCAGATATTATAGTGATTTGGGTCAGACAAGTACCTAAATAGAAGAGGTCTGCAGCAAGGTTATTTGATAACTGGGGAAGACCAGAGTGATACAAGAGAACTGAAGGGTTTAACAAGTACCATGCCCAGAGTGGGCTGTCTTTCTCTCTCCTTCCTGTACTGTTGCCCTGTGTCTGCCCCATTTCTCCTTCTCCCATCCTTTATAGCTTAGAGTTTTGGGTTTTTTCCACTTCCAGTTCAGAGTAATGTTTCAGACTAAATGATCCACTCTGAAAAGTTGGAATTCATATGCAGATTTGAACCATTGCCTTGGGCTTAAATAGCGATATCAGTTGGTATTCTTATTACAAGAAGTGATTTTTTTTTGCCTTCTCTGTACCTCCCCTCCTAATATGCTGTTCCACCCTGTTTGAATCTAAACAACTACTTTGATTTGCTGAAACAGTCTGACCTGATCTTATGACTTACAAAATGGGAGGAAGCATAAGTTCTCCATCTACAAGTGTCTGATGAAGTGGGACTTTCTCCTACGAAAGCTCATATGATAAATAAACTTGTTAGTCTTTAAAAGTGCCACAAGATTCCTTGTTTGTTTTTTGCTGACTGTGAAATAGACACCTTAACTGTGTTTAGTAGATGGCCCCTGAAAATGAAGTGTTTGCACAGGCTTATTTTAATCAGGTGCCTCTTCTCCCTCAGTAGAGGCAGAGCCAATAGATCAAACATACCATGCAGAGAGTGTGAAGGCACAAGTTAAATGCTGTTAGGCTTTCACTTCACTAAAATGTTGATAGTCTCCTTTCTCAAGGGTCTAGCTTGGGCCAAAATCCTAGTGTCACATATGTTGACAGTTTCCATACTTTCAAGGGCAGAATTTGCACTTTACCCTCCAACCAAAACCACCTGAAACCATAAAGGTTAGTTTTATATGGTATATGGGCCCTGTCAAATTTTCAGCTCTCATCAGTGCCCTACAGTTGGGCTGTTATCTGCTGCGAAAGGAGTGAGCTAGTATTGGGCAGAGAGTAGCTGATATCTGGGTCACTTTTATTTCTTGCTGCAGTACGTGCTACTAACTAATCAAAATGTCTTTGCTACCACATGGGCACCTGTTGATTTAGCACCCGCCACTGTAAATCAGTTCAGCCTTGACTGAGTAAGTGTGATTCCGCTTTGTGTAAATGGGTCAAACACATCTGTTGAGCTACAGCAGAGTCTGAAGATTGCTATCCTATTGATCAGCCAATACATGGAATACAGAGTAACCTTGTTCTTTCTTCATACTTGGTGGCTCCAACCAGAACAAGGCAGACTTTAAATGAAGGATGCATACCTTCCATATATTTCACCTTTTGTCTTTTTCTCATTGCTCCATGTCTGGTTTCTCTTTGTATCAAAATCAACTCCCTAGCAATCAGGGAGGCAGGGTGACTGGTAGAATGAGATTCACAGCACTGCTAGTTTATATGCGATTTGTCCTCTGCCCATGTGGTCTAGTGCTGTGTGCTTCCTACAACTATGAGCAAGCCAATATTAACAATACTTTAATGGTCTAGTACATACACCATTTTTAACCTCAAACCATGTTGATTTAAAACAGTTTGGATGCCAGAGAAAGTTACATTACCAGTGACACAACCTATGTTATAACCAGGCTTCTTCATATTAATCGTAGGAATATTGGAGGGCCATTATCAGATCATCCTGGCTCAAAATCTATGCTGTCTAGTTTTCTCACACAATGTAATAAAACTTTTATTTGTGTGAAGAATATTCATTAAAAAAAACTTTACAACATCTATTTAGTAAGCACAATTGAAACTGACACTTGTACTTTAGTTGTCCAATCCCAAGCGCCAAGAGTAATAAGCAGCAATGGTGGAAAAGTAAATTGAGGTTTTCAAAGATTCAGAGATCATTAAGAAAAGGAAGGGAACTTATCGCAGTCGACTGTGTCCGGGAGTTCAAGATGAACCTCTAACTAATCTTTGTTTCCTAAATTAAGGAAGAAAAACAGAAAAAGAAACTAAGTGCCAAGTTAGAGCTTGCGAAATTCCTACAAGAGACTATTGCAGAGATGGCCAGAAGGAACAAAGCAGATACAGGAGAGGCCACCAAGCAGTTCTCTTCCTATGTGCAACAGGTATAGTAAAATAGGCTGGAGTGGCTAGGGAAGGTATCCGCAATCCTGTGCAGTGGGACTGCAATATTGGTAGATACAAAGGCTTTGTGCCTGGAGATAAGGAATTATGGGATTTTTAGGAAACACAAATGGGAAGAAAATCTGCAAAGCAACATTGCAAATTAGAGTAACAGGCTACATTCTTGGCCACCTTCCTGCATAAGGGAAGTGGTGGTTTGTAACCTGTAAAAAACAATATTGTTAAGCTCTTCTGTGAACTGTAATTGCACTAGCAAGCTTATCTAACAAGCCCTGGATTAGAGAAGTTGCAATTCCTTGATTGCAGGTTTCAGTGGGTGACGATGGTCTGTTGTTTTAAAACAAATGCTAAATGGAGGAAGAAAGTTGCTCTCCTGTCCATCTGTCGGCAAGAAGGCTGCAGCTGTTGTGCTCACCGTTGAAACTTGAAAGCTGGCAGGACCTTGCTGTCAGGCACGTCTAAATGCTAAGGGTTATTAGTAAACGGAGTGCCCTTTGGTGGCCACTGCCTTGGGGAAGCCTTGTGACCCCAGCTACCTGGGAGCCTGTGTCCAGATAAGTGTTTCTGTCATATCTTAACTCTAGTGTTAATCAGCAAAACAGCTCTTTACATAGTGTGGCCACTTGAGGAACTTCACTAAGAGCATGTTAGAAAGAGTTCTCTGTGTTCAGACCCTGGACTTTTGAACATACCCAATATCAGTTTAGTGGCCACCAGCAATAGGCAAAAAATGTTACTATGAAATGATTTGGGGGGGAGGATTGAATTCAGGACTCCTAGCTTCTATTTCCAGCTCTGCCACTGGCTTTTGGGCTGCATTCCTAACTGAGGCCTTTGCTTTGTTGTGCAGGTCCGTCATACTGGCCACCAGCCCAGCACCAAGGAGATCGTGCGCTTCTCCAAGCTCTTTGAGGATGAGCTGACCCTTGAACACTTAGGACGGCAACAGTTGGTAGCCCTCTGCAAACTGCTCGAACTACAGCCCATTGGCACTAATAACCTGCTCCGCTTCCAACTTCTGATGAATCTAAGGTCTATAAAAGCAGATGATGAAGTAAGAATCTAAAACAAATAGCACGGATGCAACGTGATCTCCTCTTAGTACAGGAGACCCGGGTTCTAGTTCTGATTGTGCAGGCCGCTTCCCTTCGCTAAGATGTAGTTTTCCCATGTAATATTTTAGATTTGTTGCTGCCCTGTTACTGTGGTAAGAGTGAGAGACTCGAGGGTAGTAGAATGTTTGTGATTCAGATCTCCAGTGCCTTCTGTCAGTTCTACCTAAGAGCACATCTCGGATGGGACTATCTTTACTGCTTAACATTAAGAAGGATCTTAGCAGCCTGCAGCAATGAAGGATTGCGGGGCTGCTACTTCAGTTTTATCATCCATTGTTCTGTCAAAACTTTGTGCTATTTCTCCTGTGGAACTAGCAATCTGGATTCAGAGTGAATGTATGCCAAACTCATTCCTGTGGCTGTCCAAACACGGGAGCATGGCAGACAGGGAAACCATGCACTATCATGAGCCTTGAATGAAGAATCTGGAGGCCTTTTGTTAGGAATTGTGCAGTGATTTAACTAAGTGGCTCTTGGCCACCTCTGACTTAAATGTGTGTGACTGTACGTTAATTTATAAACGTAAAAGCCTGATCCTAGAAATCTGTATGCGCGTGAATAACTTTACATTGGGAATGGTTGCATTCGAGTGATTCGGTAGGATCACACACGAGTGGAGATACTTGTGTGTTTGGAGGATCAGGCCCAAGATTATCCATCACCTTTAGCTGTGCTCAGCATGCAGCTAGCCAGTCAGGAGTGGGATGTCTGCTGAATCCCCTTTTTTTGTAATCTCACCTCTCCATCTGCTGGGTATTGCTTTGTTAGTTCTTCGTTCCTCTCAGCATAAGGAGGTATCTTTCCAGAACGAGGCTTAGTGAATAAGCGGGGGCTGAGAGTCCAGAGGCCCGGATGTGACTATTCCTTTTCCTTTCAGATGATTGCTAAGGAAGGTGTTAATGGGCTAAGTGTGTCCGAACTGCAGAGTGCATGCAGAGCTAGAGGAATGAGATCGCTTGGGCTCACAGAGGAACAGCTGAAAGAACAACTCAGCCAGGTAAGTAAGGTCTTGCCTATTACAAAAGTCTCAGAACTTTGCACAGAGCTTCTTGTACTTAAAGGGACCGTGTCAGATGTTCAGCCTTCAGATGCACTGGCTTTGATGGTTGGCCTTGTCCTGAAGATTCATACCATTGTTTTGTTGTTGGTTCTCATTTGCATAACTGGACTATAAAGCACAAAACATACAACTTGCATTACGGTCCAATTTAAAGAGCTAGCAGCTGATGAGCACCAAGTGTGTGTGCCTGTCTGGAACAGGACACAGTAACCCAGGGGATTACTTAAACTACTAGAGCAACAAAGGCCTTGCATATTAGTGGGCAGTGCTGGGTGGGACAGATAAGAATTGTCTGCATAGCGATTCCTAGATTCCAAGGTCAGAAGGGGCCTTTTAGAATCATCTAGTCCTGAGGTCCTTCAGGACACAGGCCATAGAATGTCCTGCAAATAATTTTTAGAGAAAATCTTTTAGAAAATATCTGATCATGAGTTTAAAATCACCATTGATGGTGGCAGCTACTCTCAGGCGGCCCTCCCCCCAGTACTCTGTATTGGGGCCTTGTTCTGCATGGGGTTAGGGCCACTGTGGCCACAGGTGCTCTATTTTTGGATAAAACGTGAAGTAGAAGCTTGAGCAATCAGTTCTCCTATGGCATTCTTTCAAGAGTAGAAATGTTAACACCAGTCTTGCAGTCAACTTCTATGTAAGTAATTAGTCTACCTTCCTATGCTTCCTCTCCAGCTTCAGCTGGATGAAATATTCTTCACTCCCCTCTGAAACTCTTTAGTGCTACTGTTAGCTGATAAACAGTTGTTGCCTTTCACCTTGAGAGAGGTGACTTGAACCTCTGTTAGTGTAATTGGTCATGTGCTTGCGGGTCCTTCAGGATGAAAGGCGCTGTGCGGTGCTAGAGTATTCTCAGTGAACTGATGTTTAACAGCTGATTTCTAAATAACCCTCTGCCTCTTCTTTTCACGTGTTCTGTAGTGGCTAGATCTCCATCTAAAGGAAAATGTTCCTCCTTCTCTGCTGCTGCTTTCTCGTGCCTTGTACTTGATAGACGAGAAGCCGAAACCGACTCAGGTGTCACAGAATGAGGTGAGTGTGCTGATAGCAGTTAGCCTGTGGCCTTGGTCCGTCCCATTTCAGAAAACAGAACATAAATGAAGGCGTTAGTTACAAACCAAACCTCAGTCACACATAGCACATCTCCTGCTGTATGGTCTACTAGACACCTGCTCTAAAACAGTGTGTTCACCGGAACGACTAGTTGGTCCACGGGGACCTGTGCTGGCTTGCTGTTCTCAAACCAAGTGGGACATTTCCTAGCTGTCTCTTGTCGAAGTAGTAATGAATGGGGTTTTATATTGTTTATCTGAATTTTTATGGCTGTCTTCAACTAGTCACTATGCTGGACGTTAACATGAACGAGTTCTGGTTTTGGTAAAACATATTGAATCTTTTATAAGGCCAAATGAAATGGGGGGAGCAGCTTAGATATTAGAAACAGCAGTAATTGCATAGTTGCTTAGCAAATATAAGTGTTAATAGTATTTGTGTTAACGTAACACCTAAGAGCTCCAGTAACGGGCCAGGACCCCTTTATGCTAGATGCTGTGCAAACCTAGAACAAGAGTCCCTACCTCAAAGAGCTTACAGTCTAATTATAAGACGAGACAACAGGTGAATGCAGATGTACCGATGGGTGGATACAAGGAAACAATGAGACAGTATTAGTCAGCCTGATAAGCAGTGGGCTCAGCAGAGCCACAGTTTAGCTCTTGTTATTTGCTGCTTTCTCCAGTGGCATGTTAAATTCATGGACCTGGTTTTGGGTTTGATGTAACTCGCAAGCTGCTAACCTTGAGTTTTGATTGTTGAGATGAAAATACCTGCAGGATGCATTTGAAGTCTCAAAAAAAAAATTTACTTGGGGGCCTGATTTGCTGACCGTGCTGTTTCAGTTGATTTCAACTGGAGTTGAAGGTTGCTTAGCATCACTGAAAAATCTATCCCTTACTATGTAACTCCAGGGACATAGTCTTCCTAGATCTGTACAGTCCCTGGCATGGTTTATGCTCCTGCAGGATAAATAATTGTGTGAAGCATATATCCATTATGCAAATTGAACAGACTTCTGCCCAGACCGATGTGATAAATGCATAATTCAGTGCTTTTTGCTTGCATTTTTCTTAACTAATGTTCTAATTGTTCATGAAAAGCAGACTTGGATGGAGACTGAACCTGAACAATGCAAGAAACATTGTGCTAAGCAAAACTTTGCCTAGATACTTACTAGTCTGCTCCTAGTCTGCATAAAACATGAGCAACAATACTGAACTATTTATTTATTTTTCCTCCCCCCTTAGGTTCAGATTAGTGAAGCTACTGCAAAAACTTCAGTTCTTGAAGCTAAAGAAACCTTGGTGGATTCTGCACCCATTGTGCAAGGAAAACAGGTTAGAAAATGACTATTTTCAAATGAGTATCAGTTAGATTGGCATGAAATGCTCCAGGTTTGGGAAGAATGAATGAACATGCTGCATATGGAAGGAGGTGACCTTAGTCTGGCATCCTTAGCTAGTATCTCTGAATAGAGCGTGGGAAGGAACAGAAACACTTGGGCTTTTCTGTCTGACTTGCAACAACAGTACTTCCTTTGCTAAGGGAAGAGGGGTGTTGAAAAGGTGGAGGAAGCTGCAATGGCATCACTTCCTTCATAGTGTTGGAAATGTTGCTGCCTGTTCTAACCAAGGTCACGGCCAATGTCCAACAGAACAGCATGCACGAGATCCTTAGTTATTCAGACTCGTTTTTCTTAAACTAGAAAGTCGTGAGCTACTTTCTTCTGTTCACATTTCAGCTGAAAGAGAATGTTTATATTCTGAATTGCATTATAAGCTCCTCCCCAGATGACTTTCCTGAGGGCGTTAGCCCTGAGAGTTGGGGCAGATTAGCATGTGAAACACTGAATGTAGCCAGGAAAGCCAGTGCAGGATGGTCTTATCACCAAAGTTGGGATGAGTTAGTGTGAGTCAATGGAGTCAAATTAGTGGTGATCTATTCAGAAAAGGAAAACTAAGTTAAACTAGAAAGATTTCATAATAGATACTGACTGGAATAATCTCCCAAGTGGAGACTTGGCAGCCCCAGCATTTAACATTAAAACTGGAAGTGCGTCATGGGGAGTTCCTGTGCTCTAGCAGGGAAGTGGCCTGTCTGGGGCCCACTTAGATCTCTTCCATGTTTGATGGGATTCCGTGTAGTTAAAACACTTTTTAACTTTCTCTTGAAGGGTGAAGAATTTATATTACAGCCATCCGAAAAGTTACCAGTCCCTGAAGTATCAGTCAAGCCTCCTCTAGGAGAGGTGAGCTCTGAGGCAGACCTACGCCAGGTTTTGTGGGTGTGTTTTTGTTTGGTTGGTTTTTTGTGGGTATTTAATGAGCGAAGTTCTAAACTGAGCTATGTAAAGGATCTGAAACTGCAAAGAACTTGCTCTCTTCCTTGCCCGTTCTTTCTATCACGGGAAATCTATGCACCTTTGACCTCTGTTTAGCTGGCTAAATATGAGATTAGGACCCTAACTTTAGGCACATGGGTTTGGCAATTTTGATCCAAGTTCTTTCATTAAAAGAAAAATAATGTTCTTTATCCCTATTGGAGAAATCTGCTAGTCTGGTTTCCAAACACTTAGCTTGTGTTTGCCTATTAAACTACTATCTGCCAAGACCACTCTTTACGAATGGACAGTAGTTCATTTAAGGGGAGATGTATCAACACTCCAACTGATTTGAAAGCCTTAGCATTTATGGAATTGTAATGGACACATTTGGACTGACACTACTGTAACTTTCTCTTACCCCTAGACCAAAATGGAAACATCTCAGAGCAGCAAGGCCAGTGCCAATGGAGTCTAGCCTTGCACCAACCAACGACCACTGAAAAAGGGCACCAGAAGAGGGAGGCTCCGCAGCTCCGTACCTCATTCCAGTCAAACAACTGGGTTAGCAGGGTTGGCAGGTTTCCTCCTGCACCAAGACTTTCAGCTGTCCCCAGGGGACTCATCAATCAATTGCAGATTGTTTTATTAGCAGCTAGGTGGTAAAAAGGGCACATCCTATTCACTGCCAACCTTTCATTTCAAATATCCCTGCTCAATTAAGTTATATTGTAAATATGTATATACTTCTATTAAACAGCTCTGAGCTGTAACTTATCCAATGGCTGCATTAAGGTTTGTGCTCTTAGATTTTTGTAAGACAGCATTTGATTTGTATGAGGGGCTGGAGAGCAGAAATGGGCTGGGTTTGGTGCTTCAGTACAAATATCATTCGTCCACATTGTAGGAATCCTATGCAAGAGCGTTACCACCCAATCAGAGTTTGACCTGACTGCTGAAGCAATTTTAAATAGACCACAAGCCCTTGATTATCATAGTAACCTCCATTTGTGAGCGAATAGCTTGTGGTCAGAATGGCTCCTCTAGCAGTTAACATCAGTTGCAGTCAAGTTTTCAGTTGGAAGAAGAAACAGTGCTGGAAGAGACAGAAGAGGAAGGGCCTGCGGTATCTTTAATGGAGAGACTGCAACCATAATGATTGACACAGGCTTTGCTACTCTGCTTGTATTTTCCTAGTGTAAAGAGGGCACCCTCCATTGCATGTTGCACCTGCTTCCTGCCCACAGTTGGCTGCTGCATGGACTATGCTGAATGAGATCTGGGTTTTCAAACTAAACTGTCTGGCTGTCTGAGTCTGAGATCAGACTTTTCTTTTTAAATCTAATCTGATTCTTAAAGCGACCCAATAATGAGTACTGTGGTAATCCTGTTTTAAAACAATTATTTTTCATTGGTAACTCTCTTCCTGGTAGATTGTATAGGAAGAGACCAAAAAATGTGGGGTTTTTATCATTTATTAACTTTGGCCTCCTGGGCCTGTAAGTGTTGAAACTTGCTCATTTTATGGACATAGTGAATTTGGCGATTTCTGATTACTGTCCCATTAAAAGTGGACACAGATGCTGAGTTAAATGTGACTGTAAATCAGGCTGAGTCACTGGACCTGTCGCCTGGCTAAAGCAACAATCAGCTCTGACAGGCATTATTTAAAATTTTAAGTCAGGCTCTTATTTTTAGAGCAGAACCAGCTTGGAGGGTGGTGTGGAGGGGTGGTCATGTTATGATTGTACTGTACTCTTGGTTAGTAAATTCCTTGTACTTGGGTGATACCAATCTGGTTTGCTAACAAAAGTATTGTACAAAGATGAACAGTTGTGTCTTGCTAGTGGTTAATAGAAATCACCGTGGTTCCAATAAATGCCCTGCTGCTCCAGCATCACAATCTCCTTTCATTATTTTAGTTCCAAAGGGGGAGCCATGTTAGACTAGGTCAGCAAAACAAACAAGGAGTCCTGTGGCACCTTTAAAGACTAACAAATTTATTTATCACATGAGCTTTCATGGGAGAAAATCCCACTTCGTCATCTTCAAAGCGTCTGACGAAGTGGGATTTTCTCCCACAAAAGATCATGCGATAAATAAATTTGTTAGTCTTTAAAGGCGCAACAGGACTCCTTGTTTGTTTTTTGTTATTTTAGTGAGACTATCCGGCTCATGGTCATCATTGCACTTTGCTAGATGGGGGCAAAGAGATCTTTAGCCGTTTGCTTCTTCAGCTTGCTTGTGTCTTTGACCAGAAGCATTGGAAATGATCGTCTGATCTGGAGACATCCTAGACTACATCTGCAAAATCTCTTTCCACCAAAAATAAACTATTGGTCGTTTCTCCTTTCTTCCTCCCCCAACAACCCCTCTCAAATTCCAAAGGGGTAGCCGTGTTAGTCTATTGTAGAAAGACAACAGAGTCCTGTGGCACTTTTAAAGACTAACAGGTTTAGTTATCGCATGAGCTTTTGTGGGAGAAAATCCGCGATAAATAAATCTGTTAGTCTTTAAAAGTGCCACAGGACTCGGTTGTCCAACCCCTCTCAAGGCAGAGGTGGACTTGAGTCTTTAAACTACATGTGGTGTTGGTCAGACTGACTTCTGTGTACATATAAGTGAAGTGGGAGTGGTGGTTGTGGGGTCAGAATATGTGACAATGGGATCTAATGTTCTTTCCTGTCTTCTCAGAGTAAGTGGTGTGCTATAGAAAGATGCTCTCTCAGTTCCAAACACATGATCTAGTCTGACAAAACAAGCATGTTCTGCCAAACTCGGGGGGGGGGGGGGGGTGAGAATCTGGAAATTAGTAAGTTAAAAACAAGTTCTGTGCTACTCAACATCCACTTACTTAATAAAGCAGCAAGGAGAATGGGGGCTGGTGTTGCATGGTTTGGGAAAGGGCATGGGAGTGATGGCATCTCGTGGATCCTGGTAAGGATGGAGTGAGACTGCTGAGTGACCTGTACAAAGTAATGCACTCTAGGTTTTGGACTGTAAAGTGAATTTGGTGTATAATGTTCTTCTGGTGGAACTTGGTTTTCTCAAAGAACATGGATACTTGACTTGCATGATTGCTTGCTGTTACTGGAGGATGTAATCAAAAGGCGGGGTGGGGGCGATAGGTGGCATTGCCAAGGCCTCATGAGAGTTTAGTTAAAATTATAGATCTTGGTTTTGCTCACAAATGGCATTATACAGTGATAGCAGCCCAATAGTAAACTCCGTAAGATGTGTAATTTAGCTAATATGATTTCAGTGAGCTGCACTCCATCTGCTAGTAGTGAATACACAACACAATTATATTAGTATTGGTCATTTCTTCCAGCTCTGCTTGGTGGCCTAAACCCCCTCACCCTGCCCATGGTCAATAGCTTACATTACAAGATACTCAAGGCTTCTAGCTTGATGCTGAAGGACCATGTAGCAATTCGGCTGAACAGGCGTCACACAAAGCAATCTTGCTCAATGTTTCAGCAGTCCCAAAGCTGGAAACTATCCTAGGCATCTAACCAAATTGAAGCCCATGCTAATTAACTTCCTCATTAATTAAATGGGAATGTGCCTCCCTTAGAAGTCTTTCTTTTGTTTGAAATCTGTAAGAGACCATTCCTCTTCAACCCAAAACAAGACACTGTTGGATAAGTGTATAAATGGGAGGCCTGCATTGTTAACAAGACCTTACTTATTGGTTCTTGCTTATTACTAACTTGCTGTGCCAAGATCAGTGAGAGAGTTCAGAATGGTACGATGCAAGCCCCATGTAGCTAGCATTCGCCCCAACAAACGACCTGGGAGGGGGGCAAAGGTGGAATTCCCAGCTAAGGAGCAAGAGGCGTGTGTGGTGAGAATAAGGCTCATTTCCTAGCTGCAGAGACAGCAAACAAAGATGCAGAGTAGAATGGGAAGTAGAGACTAATGTGGCTATGTCTGTCCCGCCACTTGTGTTGGTATAACTTATGTGGCTCAGTGGGGTGAGAAAGCACACACGTGTGACGTAAGTTATACCAACAAGCGTGGGTATAGATGGCGCTATGTCAGAGGGGAGAGCATCTCCCCCCTGCCATAGCTAGGGCCTTTCGGGGGGTGGTGGTTTAATTATGCCAACAGGAACGCTCTCCACTCCCTTTGGAGCAGCTACAGGAGATCTTAAAGTGGGGCAGCTTCAGTGGTGTGACTGCGCTGCTGTAAACTCTCTAGCATAGACATGGCCTAAATCAGGATAAAGGATAATGAACGGTGTAGGCAGAAGATGCAGAGCTTTGAAGGAGAGGGCAGAGCACTTGAATTTACTAGCAAAGGAAGAAGTGAAGAAGGGAAGAAATGTGATCAGGGCTGCAGCCAGCTATCTGGAAATGGACCTTACCCACACACCTCATGTAGCATCCTCTCTGACCATGCCATATGACGGCTCAGTCTAGGTGTGACCAGCAGAGCTGTGGAACCTAGACTAGTTCTTGGACTAAAGCCACTGGCAGGATGCCCCACAGAAAGGGGGGAGGGGTAAAGGAGGCTTCTCCTTACTACCACAGAGTTACCTACTAGCTGATTTGGCCACAGGGTTTACTGCAGGAAGGGAGCAACAAGGCAGATGCAATCTCTGAGATGGTGAGAGGAAAAGACTACAGTCTAATCAGGTGCCTGTACGCTGGGACCCCTGAACCACTCACCATTTTGTGTGTGTGTACCGGAGCCAGGGGGTGAGAACTCTACTCTATACACTCAGATGAGTCCATATTTGTGGGAGCAAGTTCCAGAGGGGTATCCCTGCTAATCTAGTCCGGTAAAACACGCAAGGAGTCCTGTGGCACTTTCAAAGACTAACAATTGTATTTATCACATGAGCTTTGGCAGGTGTGATCCCACTTCGTCAGACACAGGAAATGGTAGCATGTCAAGTGAATAAATACAGAAAAAAGGTAAATCACAAGGTCAGTTCAGATTTTTTTCAGCAAACCAAGCAAGTTGTTTTGATTCAAACAGTGTGGAAAAACAGATAAGAAGGTGGGAAGGTTAAAAGAGAGGGAAATTACCGTTGGTAATGAGAGAACCAGCCTGGATTTCTATTCAGACCTGATGTAATGGTGTCAAATTTGCATATGACTTCTAACACTGAAATTTCCTTTTGGATTTTTGAAGTGTTTCTGTTGAAGCACTGTAACTGTCATGTCTTTCACAGAATGTGCAGGGAGGTTGAAGTGTTCCCCTATTGGTTTTTGAATGTTACCATTCTTGATGTCTGATTAGTGTCCAATCATTCTTTTGCGCAGACAGTCTTGTTTGTCCAGTGTATAAGGCAGAGGGGCATTGTTGGCACATGATGGCATATATCACATTGGTGGATGAGCAGGTGAATGAGCCCCTGATGGAGGAGCTGGTTTGGTTAGATCCTATGATGGTATCACTTGAGTAGACCTGTGGACAGAGCTGGCAATGGAATTTGTTGCAGGAATAGATGCCTGTCTTCGTGTTTCTGTTGTATGATGTGTCGTTGCTGGGGCGTATTTGTTTAAGGTTGGGGAGCTGTCCGTAAGCGAGAAGAGGCCTAGTTCCCAAGGCTTGAGAGGGATCATCTTATAAGACAGGCTGTAGATCCTTAATGGTGTGCTGCTGAGGTTTGACTTGGGGGCTGTAGGTGATGACCAGAGGCATTCTATTGCTTTCCTTGTTGGGCTTCTCCTGTAGTAGTTGACTTCTGTGTATCCGTCTGGCTCTGCCAATCTGTTTCTTCACTTCCCCAAGGGGGTATTGTAGTTTTGATATAGAGATCCTGAAGATGTCTGTTGCTGTCTGAGGGATCAGAGCAAATATGGTTATATCTTAGGACTTGGCTGTAGGCAATGGATCGTGTCATGTGTCCTGGATGAAAGTTTGAGGGCCCTAGGTAACTATAGCAATCAATAGGTTTTCGGTCCAGGGTGGTGTTTATGTGTCCATCACTTATTTGCACTGTGGTGTCCAGAAAATGGATCTCCCGCATAGGCTGAGTTTGATAGTGGCGTGAAAGTTGTTGAAATCTTGGTGGAATTCCTCAAGGACCTTTCCGTGGGTTCAGATGATGATGTAGTCATCAATGTAGTGTAAGTAGAGGAGTGGCACTTGGGGATGAGCGCTGAGGAAGCATTGTTCTAAGTCAGCCATAAAAATGTTGGCATATTGTGGGGCCATACAGGTACCCATAGCAGTGCCGCTGAGTTGTAGATATAAATCATCTCCAAAACTGAAATGACTGTGGGTGAGTACAAAGTCACAAAGTTCAGCCATGAGGTGTGCCATAATATCATCTGGGATACTGTTCCTGTTGGCTTGTAATCCATCTTTGTGTGGGATGTCAGTGTAAAGGGCTTCTTCTTCATCCGTAGCGGCCAGGATGCTGTTTTCTAGAAGATCACCAATGGATGGAATTTTTCTCAGGAAGTCCATGGTGTCTTGAAGAGAGCTAGGAGTGCTGGTAGCATAGGGTCTGAGGAGAGAGGCCTCATAGCCAGATAAGCCTGCTGTTAGAGAGCAAATGCCTGAGATGATGGGCTGCCCAGGATTTCCAGATTTATGGATCTTGGGTAGCAGATAGTATATCCCTATTCAGGGTTGTCCCTAGGGGGGAGCGGGGCCCAGGGCCAATTGGCCTGGGGGGGTCCCTACCCCACCCCATGCTGGAGGGGGGGAGGGTGGACTGGGTCGGCCCACTCCGCCCCTGGAACCCCGGCAAGCCGAGGCCCCGCCACCAGCGGTCGCCAGCCATGGCCACAGCCTCAAGGCTGCTGCCGGGAGCTGGCCCTGGGGGAGCCGGCTGTGGCCGGGGACTCCAGCAGCACCCGCCAGGCTGCGCTTTGGCCAGCCTCCAGACTGGCCCTCCCCGCCCCCAGGGCACAGCAGCAGGCCCAGGGGCAGGAGCGGCCAGGCCTCGGCTGCGGCCATGAGCCAGCCCCAGCTGGGACCCCAGGTGCCCGCCACCGGAAGCCGGCCCCAGCCAACGCCACACCACCAGCTGCAGCCCGCTACGGGCCTGGCCGGTCATGGGAGGCTGAGCCCTGATTAACTGCCCTGCCCATGGGCCGGCCTGCTCCACCCTGGGGATGGGGCACGCCGGCCCAGGGCCAGAGACTGGGGGAAGCCTCCCACCCGGCCCCCTGCCTTCAGCTCAGTGGCAGGGCAAGGTGAAGCCTGGCTGTGCAGGGGAGCCGTGGTGCAGGCCCCGCATTGCTCCGCTGGGAGTGGGACAGCGCGGGGCCCACATAACCGAGGAGCCCGGGGCGATTGCCCCATTCGCTCCCCCCTAAGGACGGCCCTGTCCCTATTTGGGGCTCTCAGAGTGTGTCTGTGTAGATTTGTTCCTGTGCTGGTTCAGAGAGTTTCCTGAGTAGATGGTATGGTTTCTTTTGGAATTCCTCAGTGGGGTCGAAGAGAAGTGGCTTGTTGAATGTTGTGTTGGAGAGTTGTCTATAAGCCTCTCAATCGTAATCTGACTTATTCATGATGATTACAGCACCTCCTTTGTCAGCCTCTTTGATGATAATGCTAGAGTTGTTTCTAAGGCTGTGAGTGGTGTTGCATTCTACATGGCTGAGGTTATGGTGCAAGGGATGTTGTCTGTCCATGATTTCAGCCTATGCACATCAGTGGAAGCAATCTATGTAGAAGTCTAGTCTCTTGGTCCGACCATCAGGAGCAGTCCATGTAGAATCTTTCTTCCTGTAATGTTGATAGGGTGGTATCTGCGGGTTATTGCGCTGCAAATCAAGAATTCAAAGGGAAACTGCAAAGGTAGAATTCATATGCAAATTTGACACCATTACATCAGGTCTGAATAGAGATCTGGGCTGGCGCTCTCATTACAAAAGATGATTTTCCTCTCTTTTAACCTTCCCACCTTCTTATCTGTTGTTCCACACTGTTTGAATCAAAACAACTTGCTTGGTTTGCTGAAAAAATCTAACCTGACCTTGTGATTTACCCTTCTTTGCATTTCTATATTCCCTTCCATAATGTAGTTTCCATTTCATGCATCTGAGGGAGTGGGATTTTACCAATGAAAGCTCATGTGATAAATTTGTTAGTCTTTAAAACTGGCACAGGTCTCTTTGTTTTGTGGAAGAGGCTTTTTAAACAAGCCAAGCTTTAAATCACGGCTTCTCCATTTCCTGGAAAATGAGGGCAAGGATTAATTTAGTCCCAGACACTTCTTCGGGAGCTTGGTTTCAGGATGGGGTGACAAACAAATGAGTTGAATGATGACACCTTCTGTCCTACTTTGCCTGAGCAGTTTATGGTTGGGGAAAATAAATACACTTCTTACATATGTGCTCAGCAGATTGAAACACTCTCCTTTCCCAGGGTTTAGAGGCCGTCTAAAGAGAACATGAGGGCAATGGTAAAGATTGGGAAACTCCAGGCTGCGGCAGTTCACTGTGTCACACAAAGGAGAAAGCCCTTGATCATCAGTGAGTAAATGTGACTCTTAAAATGGCCTTTGCTGGGTTTGTTTGGACAATAGTTTATAAAAATTCTGGTTGCTACTAGCAAATAGTAGATAGTATGTTTTCTGAGGGTAATAATGAGGTTTCAGTTACCCACAAATTCATTACAGTGCTGTCCCTGCCATTCAATCTTCAGAAAGGGGGCGACTAAAATGGGGATTTCGCAGTATGAGCAAGACCATTCTCTGAAGCAATGAAAGTGCCACCTGGAGAACTGGATGGAGGGAAGGTGTTTTGCAGCCGTTACCACTTTCCTGCACTAGGAGGCAGCAAAATACAATTTTTGTGCAACGGACTTCCCTGAACCCTTCTCCCCCACCCCCTTTGGTTTTTTACATTTTGCACATGGGCAACAGAGTCCTGTCTTTCTACAATAGACTAATACGGCTACCCCTTTTGAATTTTGCACATGGTTTGTTTTTAGAAGGCTCATTTCAGAAGTCCCCCATCTCTCTATAGCATTTGTGTGGCCCCCATGCGGCCGTAGTATCTGATGACCTCACAACGCTGCAGCCAGATGGGAAGGTGTTATTTGGCAGACAGACTAAGGCCTAGATTCCAACCTGATTTGGACTCTCAGTATCAGCTTATGTAGTTTGCCCAGGGTTGCAGAAAGTCCGTAGCACTCTACATGTCCTGGATTTGCATGTGTGTGTGTGCATTTGCGAGTACAATACAATTCCAGGGTGCTAAGTGAGAAAGGAGTGTAAATGTTATACCTGGGCTCAGGCCAGAAGAGTCACATACCAGTTTTACCCCACTCCTCTCCCTGAAATGTGTGGGTGGGGAGGTGTGGGGAGGTGAGGGTACATCTGAGATGTAGCACAGACCATGATAAATTGCCCTGGCCCCGCAAGTGAGAAACTCAGAGCCAGATCAAGGTCTAGGTTTGATTTTGATTCAATCTCCCCATAGCTGAAGTTTGGGCCTGTCCAAATCCCAGGGGCAGCCAGGTTGGCTCTGGCCCATCTCTTGTAAAAGTTCAAAATGATTCAAATCCCTCTAGTGTTTTGAGGGCACTGAAGAAACAGGTCAGTGCTCAGGCTAATGGAGCTGCTCTGGACATTTGCTAAAGTTCTTAGGTAGTAGGAATATGGGTGGAGCAGAGAAGGATGTTTGCTGGTTCTCTAGAATTGTAAGGTACGTGGGTGTTCTACTGTACGTAGCTATAAGGCAGCTGATTATGCAGGGACATTACTGCAGCCCATTGCTACACTCACCAGTTCTCTCCCACTCCACTATCCCAGCATGGTGTGCTGTCACCTTTCAGAACCCCAAAATGATCACCTTTAGGGGGAGTTTCTGCTCAAGAAAAGCAAGATTTTTGCAACTGGAGCAAGCTGATGAATTGAAGATGGGCTCTGGGCTCCTCAGGGCAGGAACCTTGTACAAGGCACGTTTATGGTGCTAGAGAACCAGTGCAATGATCATAATTAATATCTGCTTCAGGAAGCTCATTTCATCTGCTGTAAGTGGATGGTTCCAAGACGACAGCTGGTGGAAGTGTGTGCACATTGTGGAAAGGATGAGCATTATTAGTGTGAATGGGGAGGAGGTGGGAGGGTGGCTACAGGAAGGCACAAACTAGAACTTTCATGGAATAGGGGCTTTACTGAGGCCTGGTTTGCACAGAAAATTTAGCTCAACCTAGCTACGTTGCTCCAGAGTGTGAAAAATTCAGCCCTTGAGCGCCTTACTTGAGCTGACCTAACCTTGATATAGACACAGCTAGAAGACCCCTGTTGCTCTAGCTACCCCTGCTCTGGGGGTGGATTAGCTATGTTGACAGAAAAAAACCTACACTATGGTACTACTCTAGCATAGGTGTGACTCTGGGAGTGGACAAAGCACTGGAGAGGTTGTCAGGAATTTTTCCCATCCTTGGTCATCTGACTGGTCACATAACTGGAGTTGCTAGTTGAAAAGCTGAGACACTGTTGAAGTGTTATGCTTCTGAGTGCTCGTAGGGGTCTATCTGCCCCTCCCCTCAAGGAGGAAAGCCGCATTCACACTACAACTGCTGGATTTTTCTCATTTTAAACAACTCAGCACATCCACAACTTGGCTCTTGCAAGCACCCTACAATAACAAACCCAGGAAGAGGGAGAGTGTGCCAGGAAGAGGAAGAGTTTGGTTGAGAAATCATTTTCTAGGGAAACACAACAGAGTCCTGTGGCACTTTTAAAGACTAACATATTTATTTATCACATGAGCTTTCATGGGAGAAAATCCCACTTCGTCAGATGTTTTGAAAGCATCTGACGAAGTGGGATTTTCTCCCACAAAAGCTCATGCGATAAATAGATCTGTTAGTCTTTAAAAGCACCACAGGACTCTGTTGTTTTTCTGCAATAGACTAACACGGCTACCCCTTTGGAACCTAACAACATTTTCTAGGGGTAATTAAAAGCCAACAAGAGGGAATGTTACTCAGAAATGAACATTCTCTTGACAGGGCTCTTTTGAAGGCAGCCATCCTGGTTAAAGGGCTGCCCTAAGAAATTTAAATTCACAAAATCAGCCAATCATTAATGTGTGCCATAATGAAGAGTTGTCCACACCAACAAGACTTCAAAGGATTCTGTTTGCTCCATGCCGGCAGCAGCAGCCCAAGCTTCAAAGCTCAGACCCCAGTGCTGCATCCAGATCTGTTCCAGCCAAGTAGAAATGAACAACAAAAAATTATTTGAACTTCCGAACTCTGCGGCTGGTTCCTTTCAACCCCCATTTTGCAATCCCATCTGAGTGCCGTCTAGCTGAGCTGTGGCTTAACAATCATGAGAGTTTACGGAAATAATAAATGTAATGTACTAAAAGGTTCTGAATTTGCCTTCTGGGTTTTGAGCCTTAGGATTCACATTGTCAAACTTTCCTCCATGGCCATAGAGAGAAAGTTACTTTACAGAAAAGATGAAAGCGGAGATGTTCATATAATAGCATGACTCCAGGGGAAGGGGTTTTAAGGAAACCTTCAATGAGTATCGAGGGATGGGGGACCCTTCTTATGCATGCTGCATCTGGTTCCTGCTCCAAGATTTGTTTCTAAGTTAGCATTCCTGGAGGAGAGTGAGGTGGCAAGACTCAGAGCTGGTGATACTGATTATTTTCCAACACTTCAGAAGAGGGGCTGAAAGCAGCACTGGCTAGCTGTCAGCTCAAAATATTTTCATCCATTTCTTGGCTGCAGCCAGATAGGCTGGGGAAAACCAGCACACATAACAGCCAAATTCCTCAGGCATGCACAGGAGTTACAGGAGCCAAACAAAGTAGGCACATGAAAAGGGATGCTGTGAGATTTACACCAGGCATTTAGGGGACTAGAAGAGGAGCACTGTGTAGGAGAAAGGATCATCTCCCATGGAATAAGCAAGGACACATAGATAGATTCATCAGCTGGAAGATCAGGAGATACAGCAAGAAGCAGCTGTTTATAAAGCAGCCATTTTAGGGCTACAGCTGTTTGTCTGTGCCAAATTTAAAGAGACAGTCCCCAGAAAGGCATGCTGGGAAAGATGTTCCTATAAGAGAGCAATCCTTATAACTAACAAATGATGTACTGCAATAAGACGCCTAATTTAGGATTGCAAGGAGCCCCTTCCCCAGAGTGACTAGACAAGCCTAGGAGGGGGACAAGAGAACTAATCATTTAAAAATGTAAAACCAGAGTAAGGAACTAAGTGTGCAGCTGGGCCATCTCACATGGTTTCCTAGATGCTCTGTAGTTCTGACGTGCCTGTCCCAACAGCCAGCTCTGTTTGCACTCCTGACCAACCCTCATTAGTTCTGGGGCTCTGTCATGCTGCTGAGCACGCCCCACTCCAAACAATGAAGCCAGTGGGAGCTGAGATTGAGACCTGTGGTTATGCATTGGCAGAAAGAGCTGCACCAAGGAAGCTACTTGCTGTGCACACCACTGCCAAATTTTGCTGGCTCTACAGAAGCAAGGAACTAAGTTACATACTCTTGAGAGCCAACTATTGGCACCGTTGCCCTGAGCAGCTAATCAAAGTTAAGGGATGTTCTGGTTGGAAGTAGAGATTGATGGAGCATGGTGTTTTCTCTGGTGCAGTCTAATTTACTTACAAAATATGTACCAAGTCCCGTGTCTCTGAATGCAGAAGGAGCCAGAGCAAAAGAGGCAGCTCCTCAACTTACAGCCCCCAGGCCTGTTAGCCAATACCTGTCCCAAAAGCTCTCCCCAAAGCTGCTGCCCGATTGGCCTGGGACTGTCTGGCATTGGGACTGATTTCCTCAACAGTGGGCCAGAAGAAGTCTCTCTCTTCTCTGCTGGAGTAGCAGTAGGGATGAACCACGCCCATGACCGTGGCCAGTTCCCTACGAAAGGCAGGATGTACTGCCCCAATTAGCAAACACCACTGCCAGGTCAAAGCAGGCAGGCCTTATTTTGGGCACCTTACATCCAAGACATTCCCTCATCAGTAAGCAGCACAAGGCAAACAGCTCCTCACAGCAAAGCGCCCTGCAGACATAGGAACCGGCAGAGAGGGCTGGTAACTTATGGCTCTTATGACAATATTTGATAAAGCTGCTGAGACTAATGGAACTGAACACTGTTCATAAGGCATTACTGTCCAGCCGCAGTATATCCCCGTGGCCTGTAACATAGCAGCGGGGAGCGAATCAGCATGGCCCTGACTGACATGTTAAGTGGAGAGAAGAAATATCTTCTGCTCAGGCCCCTTCTTTATGAAAACATGAGTGGCAAACAAGCTGGCAGACACGCCACACCCACCTTGCTGGACCCCACTGCCCTGCCCAGCTGGCCAACCCCATGTTTCTAACATCGGAATGTTTCAGCATCGCGTTCAAGGGGATGTGAGCTCTGCGCCCAGCAGGTTCTGTGTGTGCAGTTCTAGCCTTTAGCATGATGGCTGGTCATGTATTATCCTCATCATCTGGGACAGATCCTGATCTCAGCTACTCTGGTGCAAGCCAGTTGAGGCAATGAATCTGGATCAAGACCTGTGTGACTGAGATCAGAATCTGGCACAGTGTTTGACTTCAGTAGACCATGGACTGGAAGTCCTTTTGCCACACTGACATTTGTGGTTAGTAAACGTCTTTACTTTTCTTCCTTAAATAAAAATCCACCAGACACTTACTTGGGCAGCACTTTAAATAAAGAGAAACAGGGCTTGGTATGTTCCTACTGCTGTTAGACCTTTCTGGCCAGATCCCCCGCTTGTTTAAATCAGTCAACCTAAGCCTGCAAAGAGAGTGCTGAAAAGGCAATTATCTGGTCAAATTACCTTAAACTTTCGAAGCCAATCACTAAATGCACTTAGCAAAGAATTTGAGTTCAGAGCTGGAGCAGACACAGATCTTGAATACTAGTTTGGGGAACCTGCCTTCTCCCATTATCCAATGTTAGATTGTATAAGATATTCTCTTAAAACACATTTAAAGACTACCAGAGAGAACAGCTTTCAAGGGAACATTATCCATTTGCAGGAAATTAAGGGTATTATCTGAGTAATTTTCTGCCTACTTCTTGCAGTGAAACTAAAAAAGCACCCAACAGTCTGAAACTGAACTCTCCACTCTTCAACATTCTTAAAATATTACTGCCTGTCAGAATAACGTCTTCCTTGTTCCTGGTGATGTGGCACAGATTGGATAATGCACTATGGAGGCAGATAGTCCAAACAGCCCAAGAGAATTCTATGGGTTTGGAAGGCGGTTGTAAAATAATTTCCTATTTTTTACTGCGCCTGCTTCTAACCTGAAGATATGGTGAACAGTGATGGAAACTATTTAATGGACAGCTCTGAGTGCTACCTACAGACTATATACCTAAACAAGGCTTTATTCTTGTCAGCCTTGCAAAACCAACACAGCTATGAGAGAGGGAGCCAGGTTCTAATTTGACTTTTGTGTCATCAGCAGAATTGCTAGCTAACTTCCAAACTGTAGAGTTAACTCTGCTCCCCATTGCCTGAGGAGCCTCTGGTTTGAGACATGAGAAAAGTATCCAGCTTGACTCTCAGATCCCTGTGGGGACTGGCAAGTGGGAGAAAAGATTTTTGTTTACTTTTAAATTGTACAAATTTGTTCTGGACATGGAGGTCCAATAACCCTGGGCTTCCACAATATCATTCTTAGAATCACTCTTCAGACTACATTTAGGTCTGTTTTCCAGAGCTGTTGAGCATGTTATGAGAGTGCTCTGCATCTGAATATAAATAAATAGCAAACAAATGAAGTACTGTTATGAACGAACCTTGTTATGGGTCAAATTAAAATTCCACTGGGTTGATAGGTGTGAACTCACCTTCCAATTAACATAATTGTAAGTATTAGCATCAACCAAAGACAAAAGATGTAAGTGAACCCTTCCAGGAGCTTTTTTGGGGGGAGTATTGTTTTGGTGGGAGTGTGTGGAAGGAGGGATTACACAGAAACTGACAAGAACAGAGGGGGACAAAAAAGCTAAGGAGAAACATAGTGTGGGCAGCAGCAGACAGCTGTAGTTGCAGAATGCATTAGTTAATAACTATCGACACTGTAAGCCCAGAGTTAAGGTTTTTGCAGAAACCCAACACCAAGAGAAATGTTGCCATGGAAATTAAAGAAAGAATAACATTCCCTTGCTGGGCTTGCCACCTAGCCACAAGAGCACGAGTGTGACCAGAAAAAGATGCTGGTGTGAGATTGCAGACAAAAAGTGATCTGCCACAGCTATACTCATTGCCCAGCCTGAAAGGCAGAGAGTGAAAAGAAAGTGGTACGGGTGAAAAGGAAAGGCGAGGTTTGAAGCAGCCAATCAGTTTTAATACTCAGTTATTAGAAACACAGGCAAGGAAACCTGCTTTTAAAAGAGATCAGTTTTCATCTGCCTGTGACCCTTTAAGACCCCACACTATTAAGAAAACAGACATAGATTGGAACAAGTTTGTTAAATAAGATTAATTCCTAGCACTTGTCATCATCAGATCTCAAAGTGCTGTACGAAGGAGCTTGCTATGAAGACCCCCATTTTACAGCTAGCTCTCACTGCCCCTAGAACAGGGACACACAGGTTTTAAAGTTCCAGAGGGGGAGCCATGTTAGTCTAGTTCAACAAAACAGAGTCCAGTGGCACTTTTAAAGACTAACAAATTTATTTATCGCATGAGCTTTCGTGGGAGAAAATCCCCATCTTCAAAGCATCTGACGAAGTGGGATTTTCTCCCATGAAAGCTCTTGCGATAAATAAATTCGTTAGTCTTTAAAGGTGCCACAGGATTCCTTGTTCGTTTGGCTTTTAAAGTGTCTCTCACTGAGAGCACATTCCAGGAAGAGATTGCGCCAGAAGCCTTCAGGGAGGAGAGGGGACCATTTATTGAGGGCCCAGCACTTCACAGCATTGCTGCCTCCGAGTACATTTCCTTTCCTTTTGCTAAGTACCAATGGCCCATGGCATCACACAGCCCATCTGTAACTGGGGAAGCAGTTCTCATCGCTCCCATGGCTGCTAAAGGACCCCACCACTTTGGTCCTCCCTCTCACCCCACATCCTTTCCTTCCCACTTCACGGCTGCCTGTGGAAAAACAGGGATTTGTTCTCACGGTCTCCCTTATCCCCGCCAACAGGAGAAAACCATGGTTCTTCAGTTACATTCATGCTCCTAAGGAGATGGTTGCAAAATCCCCATTTGTGGCTGCCAGGCTCTTCTCAATTTTCTTACAGTTTCAGTCCTACAGAGGCAACTGTTTACCCCTCCAGCCACTGGCTGCTGGCCAGCCCTTTTAACTCCTAGCCTGCCACATGGGCTCCTCAGTCATAGTTGCTAGATTGCAGGAAAAATAACTCTCAGTCTCATCCTGCTGACTGATTGGGAGGACAGTTGGCTGGAAGTTCTCCTACCTTCCAGCTTTCTCAGGGACTCAGAGGCAGACTCTTGCATCAACTTCCTGCTCCCCCAGGTTAGAGTCAAAGCATTATTTCCAGTTCTGGGAGGTCACAGGGGTGTGCAGTGCCAGCGCTGACAGCTTAGCTGCTGGGGTGGGCAAATATTGAATCATTAGCAAAGAAATCCATTCTCCCAAGTGTTCATCTGGCACTGGAGTAAAACAGGTGTTCCGCAAAACAGAGCAAAGTCTAACTGTTTAAGGACTTCAATGTTTTCTGACTGAAAATCCATGCTTTCAGTATTGCTTATTGTGGACTCTTGTGATATCATAATCTCACTAGTTCTCTAGATACCACAGTGTTTTCCAGGATAGACAAGACCAGTGACTTTCTAATGTGACAATACGTGCAGCCCTTCTCCTGCTTTGGAGAGGCAAAGTCTTTTCTCGGTTTATTTACTTGTTACAAAGCAGAGCACAAGCCCTTGTTTTCATTTTGCAGAGCTTGTCATAGCTGGAGGCCACCTCTGTTCTACGACCGCAAAGGCTGAGCAGACAGCATGAGGTTAGGAATCTGAGGTGCAAGGTATTCAGGCGTGTGCATGATGTGACCATGAGACTCAGTCCTGGGCCCAGAATGTCCTGCTTCTGCCAGTCCTGGCTTCTCCCTCAGCTCATGCCCAAGTTGAGTTTAAGCAGCTTGATGGGATCCCGTTACTGGACAGATAGAAGAAAAAAGAATGTCAGCATTCTGGCTACATGACCCACTGAGAGAGAGAGGGAAACGAACTCAAAGGAGCCCCATAAATTACAAGATTTCGTTCTGCAGCAATGGCAAATTAAACTGTTCAGAGCGCCAAGCCAGTGTGTGCTTTGGCTTCAAGATAACTTTTCCAGTCACGTGGGTGCCAAACACCTTCTTGCCTGCTCTTATTTTCAGAGATCCTGCTCCTTGCAGGGTATCCTTCTCTTAGGGGTATCCCTCAGATAAATCAGTTCTCATTTGGTTCAACTTTGCTTTTCAGTACATGAGGGGACCCAGGGAGAGAAGAGGGATTAGAAATTGCAGCAGGTAGGGCTCAGTGTGATACACCGTGCAGGTCTGTCCTTGAATCCAAGCCACAGGCAGGGAAGCCAAGCTGGTTTCTACAGGAACTTGAACAAATGTACCGACCTCTTCTTTGGAAGGCAGAGGGACCCCATTATAGTCCAATCTCTATTGTTACTCAGCTTCCTGACCCACTTTTCTAAGCTCTTGGTGGAGATAAGCACAGGGCATATTAGCTTTGTGTAGACCAGTTGTTCTCAACCTTTTTGGCTGGAGGGCCACAGATGCCATTGTTACAACCCTGAAGGGTCACCAGTCTCTGCCTGCAGATCTTCCCCCCACTGCAGCCAGATGGAAGGAGTTTAGTGAGGAGGCTGCCTCCTCCCTGATCTCCTATCTCCCTGTCTGCAGCAGGGAAACTGCATGCGTCCTGTAGCCCTGTGTGCTCCACCTGGATCCCTAGAAGACAGTGGCTACCTTCTGCAGCCAGGAGGACAAAAGATCAGTGCTCCCTTTCCTCTGGCTCCAGCACCTATGGACCAAAGAGAAGCACTTTGTCATGCTCCCTGCTACAGCCAGGGGGATGGGAAGCGTTGATCTCCCATCCCCTTGGCTAGAGCAAGGAGCCTGCACCAGTCTTTTAGTCCCTCCGAAACACATTCTACCTGGGTCCTTAGGCAGCGGCTCCCTTCTGTAGCCAGCAGGAGGGGAGCCACAAGCCCTTTTGAAAGCCTCCATGGGCCAAAGGTTGGGAACCACTAGTGTAGACAGATAGAAAGAAAGAATATTGCAGGATCCGGACAGAGTAAAACACTTCTGCATTTCATCACCAAATCCCACAGCCAGATTCTGATCTTGGGTTTTGTCTTGGCTAGGAAGAAGGGTCAAGTTCAGCTCAGCCTTGGCTAGAACATGACCAATTAAAATCAAGCTTGGGTATTATCCTAGAGCTACACTAGGAAAAGGGTCAAATTTAGTCAGGGCTTAGCTAGCACTGTTAGCTAAGACTCACCTAACCTTGACTTCTGTTTCCTAGTCAAGACAAAGCCTGAGTGGAAATCTGGAGTGACTCCATGGCAGTCAGAGGAGTTACCTGGCTTTATATCATTCAGTACAACCAAGAGCAGATGCTAGCCTCAGAGGGTGTGTCTACGCTTACAAATTAAGTTGACTTAAGGAGGCTTAAGTCGACTTAAAATACTCCGCATCTACACTGGGCTTTCCTTAAGTCGACTTAAGCTGCTCCTTAAGTTGAATTAAGGAAAAGTTAGGTAGAATTAATAACACCTCGTTTTAATTCAAACTAGCGCTTAAGTCGACTTTATTAAGTCGACTTAAGCCAGTGGAGACGGGTATTAGTGCCTTGGTGGAGCTTATTAAGTCGACTTAAAATGTTCATTCGACTTAATAAGGTCGAAAAGGGGCCACGTCTACACTTGAAAAGTTAAGTCGACTTTTGTTAAGTCGACTTAATAAGGTCCACTTTGTCGACTTAAAGTCGACCTTATTAAGTCGACTTCATAAAGTCAACCTAACTTTTCAAGTGTAGACATAGCCAGAGTATTTAAACATGCTATTGTGGGGAACTTTCCTGGCTCCTACACTCTCTTGTTTGGCAGAGTCCTTGTAACCCTGACAAGGCTGGGCCCAGGATCCATGGGGTGGTTTGACAGCCAATCTTGTTGTGCTCACTCAGCATGCGGCATAGGGCTGGTGTCCCCACTCTGGAGTGCTCTCTTCACACTGGATGCCTCCCGATCCACTGATTGTTGCATACAATTCAAAGCAAACACAATTTATTAAACAGCCACCAATCAAAAAAAAAAGAGACAGGTTAAAGGAAAACATCCAATGTCTCCCCACACAGTGTCTCTGGGTGTCTAGGAAGCTCACAGCCTGCCTCTTAAACCTCCCAGGCCCCCTGCCCAGGCCCTGGTTGCACTGAGGGATGCTGTGGGTCAGACACGTGCTCTGGTGGTGATGGTTCTCCCAAGCAATGGGGGCAGGGTCATTTCCCCCAGCTTCACCCCTGTCAGGATAACTATCCTCTCCCAGTCATGCCTGCAAGGAAGGAGATGTTTGGGGCAGGAGAAATGGCAGCGACTGAAATGCCAGCCCCGAGAGAAGAGAGGACTCAGACAAGTGGCTGGTCCAAGGGGATGGCGATGGAGGTCTCCTTCTTGGCCACTGGTTACAATCCAGCCAAGTTCAGTGATCAGAGGAATTACCTTCTGATGCCTGCTCACCCCCTTGGCTGGGTCTCAGTCCTGACCTTGACATCCGCAGGCTCTGCAGGGATGGTGAAGCACTGACTGAGCCGAGGGGACTGAGCTCCGCTCTCAGCCCTAGCAGTGGAAGCAGCATTCATTGGGGAAGCTGCTGTTGCTACCTGTGCCATAGCTGTTCTGCCTCTCAGCAGCCAATTCCGCCCTCCACCATTCCCAGATTCAAACTACAATGTAAGAAGGCAGGTGACTGTATGTCTGCAAGCGCTTTGGGGATCCTCACTCTCAGTTAGTTTGCTTGCTCTCACTAGCTGGAGAGACTCAGGCAATATCCTACCTGCTTAGAGGACAGCCTCCCTCGATTTAGCAAATTCACCACGTCAGCCCTTCTTTTGCTCAGGTGCATCCTCAGTGAGAAGGGCTACTCTGTGATGCTGCTGGCCATTATTGGCAATGATTCAATGCATGTTCGTTAGCCAGAAACGTCTCTATAAATCACACAGCCCCATCGGTTTGCCACAAGAATCCATCCCCTCCTGGATGGTCAGTGTAAAAAGCAGGGGTTATTTATGGCTGGCCACTTTTCAGGTGCAAGTCCTGCTTTGGCAGCTCTTAATAAAGCCATGACTTGACTGTTAAATGTCCCTAGCCCGTGCATTCTGGCTGCTGGGTGGGACAGGGAGAGATTGATTTTATTGATGTTCTTGCTACAAGGTTGCACATGATTAACTCAGTCTCTTAGCGACTTCATCATAATTCCCAGTGTGTTCATTAGTTATTATTATGTAGTGGTCATGTCAGAGCAGCTTCCTGCTGGGATCAGCTCACACAGGCTTCCTGGCATTCACCTGAGAGATGCTGCCTATAGCTCATGAGGGCCTCAGTTTACATCCGTGCCCGAGGAGTATGCAGGGTGTGTGCAGTGTGCGTCCGCTTGTACTGTACTGGGCTGCCAGCTGTGTTTCAGCTCTCATGCACTACACCTATCCCTAGGGAATGGGGTTTTTGATGTCACATGGCCCCTACCTGCTCATAGCTGGGGGAGCAGCAGGCAGAATAGAGGGAGGGGACAATGGCTGGTGTTACCAATGTAAACTTCAGTATTGGGGATTCGTGGCTGGCTGCTCAGCTGGCAAGCTCAGATCAGATCAATTTGTAAGCCCAAGTTCTAGTTTGAGGAACAAAGAGGCTGAGAAGGGGATGTTTGTTTAGGGCCATACTGAGTCAGACCAATGGTCCGTCTAGCCCAGTTAACTGTTTTCTGACAGTGGCCAATGCCAGGTGCTTCAAAGAGAATGAACAGAAGAGGAAATCATCAAGCGATACATCCCGTCATTCCACTCCCATCACCTGGCATTCAGAGACTAGGGACACCTTGAGCGTGGGCTTGTGTCCCTGACCATCTTGACTAATACTCATTGATGAACCTATCCTTCAGGAGCTTATCTAATTCCTTTTTGATCCCAACTATACTTTGGCTTTCCCAATATCCTGGGCAATGAGTTCTACAGATGGACTGTGTTGTGTGAGGAAGTACTTCCTTTTGTTTATTTTAAACCTGCTGCCTATTAATTTCATCGGGTGACCCTTGTTCTTGTATTATCTGAGTGAGTAAAATAACACTTCCTTACTTACTTACTTTCTCCAAACCATTCATGATTTTATAGACTTCGACCATATCTCCTCTCAGTCAACGCTTTTCCAAGCTAAATAGCCTAGTCTTTTAAATCTCCTCATATAGAAGCTGTTCCATACATCTTACCATTTTTGTCTTTCTTTTCTGTATCTTTTCCAGTTCTAATATATCTTTTTTGAGATGGGGTGATCAGAACTGCACGCAGTATACAAGATGTGGGCGTGCCATATGTTTATACAGTGGCATTATGATATTTACTCTATTTATTTAGCCCTTTTCTAATGGTTTCCAACATTCTGAGTCCATAGTCTAGCTGTAGTTTGATACACTTCTGCCCACTAAACAGTACTTTACTTCACAAAAAGTCCTCAGTTGAGCTACTAGGAGTAAGGTACCTCCCAGTCTGAGTAATGATAGGGACCAGACCTGGGCTCTTTACCTGCAGTGCCAGTTTTTGGGGGAGTCAGAGATCTAGTATATTTTGAAGGTGAGTGATATTTTACAAGCAGCAACATCTTAAAGAGTGACCTAAAGGGTATGGAGACACATTCTGTCAATTGCCTGGTCCCTGTCATAGCGAGGGTGAATTGCACACGTATCAACCTATCAAGCGGCCCTGTCCATACTGTTCCTTGAATTGGTTTCTAGCCTTTTACATTTTATATCACTATTGCCTCTGCACTTAAGCGTCACCCTGTGCAACAGAGAGTCTGTCTCTTCCTATCCATCTTTCCTTAGTTGGTACTCTCCATTGTTTCCACACAGATGTGTAACAAGGGATCAGCTACACTATTATATGTGCAAGTATCTACAATGGCGTTTCTGCCAGTTTTCTAGACCTTTAGTAATGTAGGAAAATGTGTTTTATTCATCACTCATACTCGTTCCTTGCCTTCCCTGGATCAGCATTTTTGTAATTGATTAGCATTTCCAGAGAAAGGAATTGATTTAGCGAGGCTCATGCAAGGAAACCGAGGCTGGGATTTATAGCTCTTTGTATTAATAAAGCATTATGTTGCTAGCAGACTTTTGTTTCTGTTATGAATTCATAATGACATGATGAAAGAGAGACTGGGGTTTACAGCAGCTTTAAATAAATTCAGACTGAGATTCTGTAGCCAAAACGTTTGGAGCAAAAGAAATACAGAATGAGGAACGGGAAAATACAAGAGAATTTACTCACCATTCTACAGAAACCTATGGAACATTCTGGGGCACATTCCCTTCCCAACCTAGGAAAGGATTGGATGTCACAGAGCCAAATGTAGCTCTGGTGCCCACCAAAAGCCACGTGTACCTTCTGGTAAGTGACTATTCATAGGTCCTCTCTGTGGCCCTGGCCCAGCAGAGCACTTAGGCATGTGCAGTGGTAGACCCAGTGTTTTCAATTGCATTGCACATATGCTTGATGTTAAGCACCTGATGGATTGGAGCCTGAGTGATTTTCATACGGTGTTGTGTGTCCTCAGCCCTCCATACTGGGTGATCTGTGCCAAACAAGACTGTCCTCAAGAGCCAGCCATCTATAGGCATGACTGAGTCAGAACAACATAACCTCAGGGAACAGTTGTAATGCTACAAATATGGCTGAGGTGAGTGGCGTGGAGAGGAGAATGATATTAGCTATGGAACTCTTAACCTGTCTTGTTTCCAGGCAAATGCCCCTAAGAGAACTAGGCCTGACCAGGGACTGCCTCTCAAATGTGGGGGGAACTTCCCACTTAAATCCCAGTGTCCCTGCTCAGCTTTTAGCTCCACCCCCCACCTCCCTCCCTGGGAAAGCAATGGGTGGGGTGGCTGAATAGCAGCAGAAGAGCTTTAAAGAAAACTTTCCCCAGAGTTTCTCAGGTGGTGTGGATGGCTCTTCTTGATCCCTGAGATTGCATTCGCCAAGATTCTGTGCCGTTCGGCCACCGTATCCCAGGCTACAAGAGGGCTGGTTCTTGTCCCTTAGCACTAAATGAGCTGTTCAACTCTCTGGTAAGGACCAAGGAAGGAGCATTCTGAGCCACTGGCTCCCATGGGAGGATAAGCAACAAGCATCATGGGCAGGCGGGTGTTTGGCTGCCACCTTGGCTCAGGAAGACTGGAGCATCTTTAAAAACCCCAGAGATGTACATTCCAAAATGTTTCCTCCAGGCTTGTCATGGTGTCACGTTCCTCACTCTAAGTTCCCCGCTCTGCTGGGTATGTGAATCCTGACTAACAGGCTCGGCCATGCTCCAGGGCAGCTCCCTGTCATGGCTTGGCAAGGCATCCAAACCTCCTTGGATTGACAGCAGTGGTCTCTCTCCTCATGCTTAGATGAGATGTGCTTAGTGAGCGGACTTCGTCAGCTGGCAGCACTAGCGAGGAACATGATCTGCAGCCCTGCCAAAACCCTCAATTCTAGGGAGACTTTCTCTGAATAACCATTTGTTTCTTGAAGTGCTGCTGACCCCTCTGGGGAGTCCTCTCTGTCATCCTGCCCTAGCCATGTTTCCTCCCCAACACTGTATTATGGGGGCGGTTTCTATGGAAACTGGGATACTTGGTGACTTATTTCCCCATCTGACTTCACTCTCTTCCTCAGAATGATGCAGTGCATTGCCATGGATACAAATGAGGTCACAACCTGGTTCCAGGTTTAAGCTTATCACACAGAAAAACTGGGGGCTAGTCTGTCCCCTTTGGACTAGACTGAAGATTTTAGGGCTCATGTTACAGACAGAAGAAACGGTTAAGAGTCAGCATAGAACATTTGTCATCCCGATACTCAAAATACTTGTCCTGGAGCCCTATCTCTCCTCACAGTGAAGGATTCAGACACAGGATAGCTTCTAACAATAGCGTTCCCCTTACCAAGAGCTCTGACAGACAGATAGTTCTAGCTACAGGCCAGCATCTGGCCTAGCCTTAGTTCATGGCTTTTTGCCCTCTCTTTCCAAGGAGTTTAGATGCTGCTGCTAGGTGTTTGTAAGTGGAACTTACTCAAATCACAGGCTGATGGGCACCAGCAGCAATCACCCTTGTTACCTCACCAGAAAAGGCAATAAAAACCAGAAGGAATGGCCTCTGTCCCCCTAATCGCCCCTGTCAGGCACCTCGCATGTGTGTTGGCAGTTAGGAGTGACCAAACTATTTTCTCCAAAATAACCAGTTGATAAGGCCCAATCTGTGCCTGACATAGGGCCATCAGGAAAGCACTTAGTTATTTGCCACATACTAGTCTCCCAGACCTTTGTCAGGGACACAGTTTAAAGTAGGTCTCAGTTATTAAAGACAAGGGAGAAAATAAGCTGTAAAAATAACTAAAGAGTAGCAGTAGTAACATCAAACAAGTTGAAAGACAAGAAGCAGATAGGGAAGAAATGAACAAAGTATATTGCATAGACATAGCATGTGAAAAAAGTATGATATGTACAGAGACTGGTTCTGAAAATAACCTTAACAATCAGAGAGTGTGAGGAACAATGTAGACTGGAAGTTGCATGCTCCTGGATACAGTTAGCTATGTATATTAAGTAACTGGTACTCATATTGGCTATGTCTACACTTGAAAAGTTAAGTCGACTTTATAAAGTCGACTTAATAAGTTTGACTTTAAGTCAACTTAAAGTGGACCTTATTAAGTCGACTTAACAGAAGTGGACTTAACTTTTCAAGTGTAGATGTGGCCCCATTTCAACCTTAGTAAGTCGATTTAACGTTTTAAGTCGACTTAAAAAGGTCCACCTCGGTGCTACTCCGCGTCTCCATTGGCTTATGTCGACTTAATAAAGTTGACTTAAGCGCTAGTTTGAATAAAAAACGAGGTGTTATTAATTTGAACTAACTTTTCCTTAATTCGACTTAAGGAGCAGCTTAAATTGACTTAAGGAAAGCCCAGTGTAGAAGCAGAGTATTTTAAGTCAACTTAAGCCTCCTTAAATCGACTTAATTTGTAAATGTAGACGCACCCATTCTGTGGATTTGAGGCATAACCCTGTACTAATCTCCTATACTTGAGTCTGATGAACGCATGTGCAGTGTGATTGTATGCCAATAAAATATAACCTGAGTGGTGAGTCTGGAGCTGAACTGATCCTTGGGAATCCTGACACACACCAATTTGTCTCTGAGACTGAGGAAACTGCAATCAAGAAAAAAACACCTAAGTCAGTCTGCGCGTCCGCTTGTGCCATCACAGTGATATTTTCAGCACTGTCATGGGAATGGTAAACTATTATTATGCTGGGACAGAACCAGAGACAGGTGACATAAAAAACCCCTTTGAATCATTTAAGCCATTGCGTCCCTGCAGCACTTGCTAATGTATTCCCACTCAGGACTGAGCTACCCCCAAAACACTGCAGCCCCCAAATTTTGCACCCAAGCCTGTTTTACTATAGAGGCCCCAACCAAGACCAGGGGCTCATAGCACAAAGCACTCTATTCATTCATTATATCCATACTGAAAATGAAGATCAATTGAGCCTTTGCCATTCTGCTCCATGGGAGGTTCCTGGCCTTGTCACAGGACCCTTGATTTACAGTTTGACAGCTGTCATGCCCCAATCAAACTCCCCACCTGACACTGTCCCTGGAGTGGGTCACGCCTGGAATGCACTGGACACTTGGAGCCAGAAGCGAGAGACCCTCAGGGCTTGCTCCCCTGCTACACTGAGTAAGTGAAAACACATTGAGCAAGAATAGCCCTAACCTGAAGAGCTGAGTGTTAGGCCGACTTAATAAGGTGGACTTAGACCTTAAGTCAACCTAACAGGCGGTAGTTATTAAGTCGACTTCAGGACGCCCTTCACTCAACTTAAGGAAAGTCCGGTGTGGACATGGAGAAATTTAGGTTGACTTAAGCATTCTTAAGTCGATTTGAATTGCTAGTGTAGACATAGCCTAGGAGTTTGGGGTCCTGGAAAGCAGCACACAGGGGCCCCAGCCTGTGACAATAAACTCCACTTATTGCAAAGCTCTGACATTCTGGGGGCCTGAGAAGGAGGCTAGGCCCAGAAGACAGCTGTTTGCTGGCCTGTGCAATGTCATTGGGTGTCTCACTCCACTTCCTAATGGACAGATATGGATTCCTATCACCACTGGCACTACCCAGTCCCTGGCTGTCAGCCTGAGCATAAGGCTAAGGACTGCATTTTGGCTAGGAGACTGAACTTCCCTCTCCCATTCCAGGGAGAAAAGGCAGCACTTGAATTCAGATCCCTCTGGGAGCAGCACAGCCCTGCCTGACATCATTTAGCTTTCCAGGGCTTGATTCACTTTTGAGTGACATGATCTCACCTAGGCAAGCCTCATGCCAGTGTGTGTGATGAGGCAGCCCAAGTGCCTCATACTCACAGAGGATCAGTCTCTGTTCTGATCAGTCTGGGAAGCAGCTGGGCTTTGACAGGAGCTGGAATTACCTGCAGCTGTCATGTTTCATAGCTCATGTTTTGTCTGGATGAAATTGAGCTGATAGTTTTCATCTGATAGAGTCTCATGCTGGAGCTGTCACTCTCAGTGATGTACAGCGGGAGAGCCTCCCGAATAATAATTGCCACACTGGCTCCGACAAGCTCCTGCTTCAAAAGAGCTTGATTGTTCTTTGCATTTGGTAAAGAATCAAGGCATCCACCAGCCTGGTTCCCCAGGCCAGGGGTCCTGCAGCAGCACGTCACGCTGCTCTGCCCAGTGCATGCACTGAGACAAAGACTGTGTACGCAGGCACACAGACAGGCAGGGGCACATGTGCATTGCCTACATGTGTACTGCTCACACATGTTGGTGCACACTCACTAAAATGCATCGTACACTGCAGATCTATTGGCACACTAACATGCACCGTGACATGCTAGCATACACACAGCACACTCTGCCCAGGTTATAATCTAAATGAGCAATACCAGCGCAGAAGGCGAAGGCCAGGAGAAAGGGACTTTCACTTCCCTAAGCAGGAATCTAATCTCTTCCCTTTCATTATGCACCAGCCTGGGGCCAGGTTCACCTTGGAGGATTGCTGGCAAAGCTTCCCCTGTCAGTTCCTGTGGACTGACTGCCATCCGTTAGCAGCAGTCTCACTCTAGCCTAGCTTCCTGCATAAGCTGTATCAGCAGCTCCTGGGTTCTCCGGTGGCAGAATGATTTCCTCTGAGGAAGTAATTTAGGGCTGGAACGTTGCCCTCATTCAGCCTCTGTGAGCTCACTCTGGACACGGGTGCAGGGGCTCTGGAGTGTTTGCCACAGCTGTGTCAGGGCTGCTGGGAGGCAGGGGTACTGTGGCAGGAGATGGCCCAAGGCTGGGAGGTGTTGAAGGGGCTGTGCAGTCTGAGTGCTACTGAGAGGAGAGAGCCTGCAGAGTCCTGGACACATTTAGCTGGGTTAGAAAAACACCCGTTGAGTTGTGCCCACAATTCTGCTGCTTCCCCTATAGCCCTAAAGAAGTCTTAGGTCCTTTCATGTGCTGCAGACATTTATCTGAACACATAGGGCATTCCCTGTTTGTTAACACCCACAAGCAGTCACGCCCTGACGGCCCACTCAGGGATTGGTCCCAGACCCTTTCATCAGGAGAGCTGTCGCTACACATGTGGCTTTTGCTCTGTCCCCTCTGACACAGGATAAGGCTTCCCATACCACACTTGCTGCAATTCTTGGACCCTGGAAGCAGACTCTCCTAGTCAAACGAGGTTTCCAGACTATCTGGTTTAATCCCCACCAGCCTGGTGTCTGGGAAGCAACTTTACCCCCTTTTTATTAACACACCTGGCCCCTCTGACTTGCAGGGGAGCAGCCTCTTTCCATACACACCAACACCTCCCACCCTAAGAGTTGCTCTGTGGCTACGGGGATTGGCAGGGATGCATAAGGAGGTTGGAGCACACCCTACCAGGCTGAGCAAAGTAGTTGGCCAGGTAAAAGTAAACCCAGGCTGTTTTAATAGGGCCCCACGTAGGAATGAGCCAATGACAAGGGCAGTCATATTTGATTTTCAGGCTGTGGCTTGCTTGCAGCCAGGCCCATGGGGAAGAAATGCCTCTTATCAGAGCTTGTCAATGCCTTGGGGCCAGATCAGTGCAGAGTGCCACCAACACTGGCTGGAGGAGGGGATGAACTATGCCAAGAGCTGGCTGTACACAGGCACACTACTCACAGGCCCATCCTGCATTATCAGGGGTGAGCACTTGGGTTTCACCCAGAATACCAGTGTGGGCCCATAGCCAGACCCATACACCTAAATTTGAGTCTCTCACAAATACCTGGACTGCCCCCTCTTGCTTGCTAAGCCAAACCACAGTTTTTATGAGCAGTACATTAACAGACCTGGCCTAAATAGTAGAATCATAGGGTTGGTAGGGACCTCTTGAGGTCATCTAGTCTAACCCCCTGCTGAAAGCAGGACCATTCCCACTAAATCACCCCAGCCAGGGTTTCGTCTAACCGGACCATAGAACCATAGGGTTGGAAGGGACCTAATGAGGGCTCTAGACCATGAGGCCTTTAGGCGGTCACAGTTCCGAAACAATTCCTAGTGACTGACCCACTCCCACCGCAGCAGGTCATTCCCCCACTTCTCAGCATGGCCATCAGAACAGCTACTAAGAACAAGCTCTATATTTGTTTGGGTTACTGCAAACCATAGAGTTAACTTAAACAAACAGGAGTGTGGGTGGCCGGGGCCGCTGTGGAGATGGATTGCCATCTGGGCCCCGTTCCCCTGCCTTCTGATCTAGTTAGGCTACTTTAACTCAGATGGCTGGGATGGGAAGCTTAAATGATTTAGCTGGCTTTAACAGCATCACACAAAAGGCAGAGCAACAAGACTTCAGCTCTTTATTGGGCCACAGGAGTGCACTGGGACGGAAAGCCTCAAGGGATGAATAGTAAGGGCTTTGCTCCTGTCTCGCCAGTTAAATTGCTCTCCCAGAATTAGATTCTGGATCCTGAGTGTCAAGGTAAAATTACAGGCAAGGTTTCCTAACATAATTGGCAGCGAGACAATGTGCTAGTCAGCGCTACGTAAACCAGCAAGACCTGGGCCAGGGCCAAGAGATTGTCTGGGGCCAGTGCGGACACAGGACTTTAAAAGGAGAGAGAGAGAAAACCTGCGTGAGACTGTAAGAAGGAAACCATGGATGTTAGGAAAGCAGAATGTTCAGTCCTGGGCAAAGTAACCTTTCTCCCCGCAGTGCTAAACAAGTCCTGCCATCCGCTTGGGATAATCCACAAAGACAGCTCCTTCAATTCACTGTGATCTTTGCTGCAGTCATTTTTCAAGCCACTTATGTATGACCAGACTCCTAAACTCAATTGCAATGACAAAGGGAGGTCAGCCACATTGGCTTCCAGTTAGCAAAGCTGAGGAGAAAAGGAGAGGCTGCAACTACCTTGCCAGAAACTAAGGGGAGCCAGGACAAAACTGCTGGCATTGTCAGCCCTGGAATGGAGAATGGCTCCCAATCTGTCCTTTGGCATTGAGCTTAAGTTCTCTCCCTGCTCAGGAGCGTGTACTCCAAGCAGCAGCTCTCTGTGCCAGTTTAAAAGTAGATAGGACAAAGCGCTGGAGAACAGGCTGGAGGGACAATCCTGGCCTAGGGTGAGGGGCTAGCGGGGGCACAGGTGGCTCCTTCCAGCTGAGCCGATAAATGCCAATTGCTGCCCATGCCATCCTCTGTTCTGGGACCAAGCCTTCTGCAGGGAAAGCCCATTGCTGCTGTTGAGCAAAAGGGAGGGCTGAGGCCTGCCAGAAGGTTCAGTTACTTTGGAAGGCTTGTCTACAGTTGTTAAAAGGTAGAAGTGGGGTGTCCCTGATCTGTAACATGCGCATCTCTGAACCCAGTCTGCCTGTCTAGGGAAGCTGCTTTCTGAGCATTGCAAGGCTCGGCGCTCAATCTCCGACAGCTCTGACTAATATTCACCTCCGAAGGGCCCCCCCAGGTAAAGCCCTGCTGTAACACAGAGGTAAATTCCGCACATCCCTCCTTCCCCATCACCTGGCACAGGAAAGGGGCTGATCCAGCGGGCTCTCCTAATGCTCTTCCACACCCAATCCAGAGCTAAGTGACCCATACAAACTCCAGTGTGGACTGCAATATTTACCACACACCATCGCAGTGCAGTGCTCACGGCCACAGCGAGCCCAAAGGCAGAGCTGGCATGGAGGGGCTAGAGAGGGGCAAGGCAAAGACCAAGAAAAACATCCTGTGGGAAAGGCACTTCCAGTGTGTGCTCTGAGGAGGATTTTGGAGATGCTGAGTGCTCCCAGGCCCTTGAGTTTGAAGAAACATGGGGGCCATGGAAGTAAGGTTGCTGCATACAGAAAGAGGCTGCATTCGTTCCACCAGCCTGGGGATACAGTGAGCAGGACAGACACCCAGTTAATGTTTGTATAAATACAAGCAGAGCTGGGAGTCTGGCTCCCTGAGGAAATGCTCTGGTCCCCTGCAAGAGGCTCAGTGTTTCCCCTGCTAGGGTTACGCTGTTCACTGGAGCAGGGCGCAGCACTCCTGCCTCAAGGTTAGATGTGCATTGCGTGAGGCTTCATCCTCATCCTCCCACAGGTGCTGCTGGAGGTGATGGGCACTTGAACAGGGACTCTTTGCCACAAAGGGGTGGGATGGTCTGCAGACTCTGGGGGTAAGGTAGAGGCCTGAGTGACCAGAAATCTGGGCCCAGCTCCTTGGGTGACTGCAGGTAGGTCAGTGCTGTGTCCCAGCTCCCAATCCTTAGCCTGCCAGGGAAGTGGCATCTGCAAGGCAAAGGGAGGGGTCTGTGCTGTTCTCCCGTTGTATTTGTTAAAGCTGTGTTAATAATAAAAACACTGTTTTTTTGGCTTTGAGAAATAGCCGGCTCCCTCAGATTTGTGGGGCAGGAATCGCAGAAGCTATCCAGCATCTGTAAATGAGGTGGTTATTCCCCCGGTGAGCTTTTAGCGAGCTGACCTGCTGAAGTCAATCCTGTATTAACATATTTAATTGCCCTCTTGGTAACCTCTGGTGAATGATCAGAAGATTGTGCTAGCAGCAGGTTCTGATGATGTAAACACGAGTTACATCTCCAAATCGCCTTGCCTAGCAGCTTGCATGGAGAATGATGATTTATGCACATCCCCACCCCTTTGGTCCCCATCCCCTGCAGCTCTCAGAACTGTATAGTTTTGTCTAGCGTTGTGAGCCAGACATAAATCACTTGATTAAAAGCTCTAACTAATGTAAGGGGGGAGGGTTGGAGTTGCTCAATTTAATTTACACAAGGAAATAGGAACAAGCAGAGTTCCTTTTAAAGGGGCTAGCAAATCACAAAGAAAACAGTGGGTTCGAAAAGGGGGAGAGTGCGCGAGCTTGAAGCAGATCAGGAAAAGTTCCATGAGAGCTGCTCAGATACCACTGGCTCAGGCACCTGATAAAGGGGCTAACACCTTGGGTCTGAGAATGGATGACTCAAGCTGATAAGCAGTCCTTGGCCAGAAGGTAAAACCATCTGCATGGAGCAGCACCAGAGTCCAGAGCAGCAGCAAGACTCATTCTTAATATACATGTTCCTAGTTTCAAAGGGGTAGCCGTTTTAGTCTAGTGTCTAGTTCAGCAAAACAAACAAGGAGTCCTGTGGCACTTTTAAAGACTAACAAATTTATTTATCGCATGAGCTTTCGTGGGAGAAAATCTCCATCTGCAAAGCGTCTGACGAAGTGGGATTTTCTCCCACGAAAGCTCATGCGATAAATAAATCTGTTAGTCTTTAAAAGTGCCACAGGACTCCTTATTTGTTATATATGTTCCTAGGTTTGCTTAGCTGGTGGCACAAATCTGTGCTGCAGAAAGCTCTTATAGTGCGCTGCAGTTAGATTACACACAGCCTCCCGCCCAGTCTAGAGCCCTGGCTGGACTCCACCTTGGAAGGTTCAGCATGAATGATTGCGAGGCAAGCAGCCACCTCGGCCAGGTCATCCAGTCTCTTCCATGGACCTGAGTATGTGACAGCCCCATCTTGGTCAACACACCAGCGACTGAACCAGCTCTCTCCAGAGCTAAATGCATGAGGTGCTACCGCTGGAGTGAAAGAGCTAGTTTCTACAACTGTGTCGGGTAACAACTATGACTGCCTGTGCTCAGCTGGGCTAGTGGCACTATAGCACACTCACCGAGGGGGAACAAAGGGATCTTCCCAAACCCCTTCTGCAGTCCCATCCTGGGCATATGCTGCTGAAAGGACCAGATCAGCCATGAAATGGGCCTCTTCTTTCCAGCCATCGGGGGAGGCAGTGGACTTGGTTTTAGTGAGTCACTGGTTTGAGGGAAAGGATCTCAATAACCTCCTCCAAAGCAGCCAGTTGGTTAAGGACAGAGGAGTCTCTTCCACAGCTAGAGCCAGCAATTTTAAAAATTAAACTGTGATTCATGTAACAGTTTGAGACAAACATTGCAAAATAAAGATGCTTCTGTGACGGGATGCACATCTGTGCAGCCCTTGGGCGTGACCTGTATAATCTTTCTGTTCAGTTTTGCAGTGTAATTGTGTTATTTGATGACAATTACGCTATACCAGGTTCCTCTGTGAATGCTCAGAACATGTGCCACGTGATTACCAGGGTGCCATGTTCCCTGCTGCGACATGCATGTATAGATGTGAAGCATGTTACAGGGTTCAGACTCTCAGGGCTGTCTCTAGCACAATGGCTGAAGATTTACACATCAAAGGGAATGCTAATGCCCTCCCCTGCTCAGGTAGGAGTGAAGAGAATCTCACAACAGGACAGTGAGGGGGAGGGGCTGTCAGCAGTTTGTTAAAACAAAGACAGAGACTGTGAAGGGGGAGAAGCTGCAGGCTTTCAGCCTGAGAAGACACCATCCTGCAACCAACTTCAAGCAAGATCGGGGCCCTGCCTGGGAACAGGCAGAGAATGGCTGCAAAACATCAGACAGCCGAACACCATGCGCATAATCTTGGACTCTGAGGTTAGTTTAGGTGAAGATGTTAGAGTAGTATGCGGTTTATACCCTTTATTTGATAGTGGTCACTCCTGACTCATTTATAGTATGGTTCTGCCTTGATTGGCCATGTTCTCACTTGAAATCAGACTCTGATCAATAAACTAGTAGTTGTTTTACCTAAAGCTGTGTGGTCTTTAGAGGGTGTGGATGTGGGAGGCTGGGCACAATCCACTTCTTTGTTAAGTGGACGGACTTGAGACTAAGGTGATTGGGAGTGGGTCCCAATCCCTGTAAGGCAGTGGCTCCCAGTGTACTGTCTGGGGCTGGGTGTGCTTGCTTGGGGACCAACGCCTGTGTGGCTAGTGGATTTACACCCACTGCCTGTGACCAATTACACGCTGGTGGCTGGTGTGGACTGACTCAGGAGTGAGCGGTCACCCAGCAGAGCGGGGTAAATTGGGGTTCAGGAGTGGGGTTCAAGCGGTCATAGCAGCACACCAGACTGGATTTGGGGAGCAGTCTGTCACAGCTTCATACCCTCTTCCATCCTCTGTCCCTGCATCCTCCAGGCTCCCTATACCCTGCATATTGTTAGGCGAGGTGGAAACACCCTGTTATTTGTGCAGCACCAATGATTTGCTAGGCAATTTATGGACAAGTCTCTCTGAGTGATGGTCCTCACGCAAGGAGACCTAGTTAACCAAGTATCACCTTTCTCCGTAGCATGGGGTGGGGATCATTTGCTGTTGGATTCTCTGTACTTTAAAATCTTTAAACCATACTTTGACGACTTTAATAACTCAGGCATAACTTAGAGGTTTATTCCAGAAGTGGGTGGGTGAGGTTTTGTGGCCTGCATGGTGCAAGACGTCAGACTACTAGATGATCACATTGGTCCCTTCTGACTTTAGTCTATGAGTCTGACAGTAAACTAGACTAACATGGCTACCCCTCTGGAATATCAAACAAACAAGGAGTCCTGTGGCACTTTTAAAGACTAACATATTTATTTTTCACATGAGCTTTCATGGGACAAAATCCCACTTCGTCAGATGCTTTGAAGATGGGGAGGACAGTGAAGGGAGCCCCAATCTCTGCCAAGCCCAGTTCTAACCATCTCGTCTGCCAGGACTCCAGTCTCTGGAGCACTCATGCTGACACCTTCACTAGCTCCCCATGGACTGGGTCCCAAAAAGCACATCCCCTCAGAGTCCAGCTGTCTTACTCTCTCCACCCACCCCAGCTCTCTGTCTTGGGCTCTCCGCGTGCAAACGCCTTCTTGAGTTTCAGCCATTCAAAGCTGATGCTGGAGGAGAGGGAGCTCAGCTTTTGATCTGGAGAAAGTTGGTGGAATTTTCCAGCTGTGCACTTTCACCCATGCGGTTCCAGCTGATGCGGCGGGTGAGTCATGACTCAGCAATACTGCATGGGACCTGACAGCACAGGGCCGCAGGTGGCCAGATGTGAATGGCAGGCGCTCAGGCCCTGTAGGCGGTGCAGGCACTTTTGAAGCGCAGGCCCCATTTTAAGGCCGTTTTCTAGGTTTTATCACCTCAAGACTCTCAACAGCTGAAAAGTATTTCTCAGGCGTTGAATTTCTCAAGGCAGCGGGGTCAGCTCTAAATCCAAACAGGCTGTGGTAACGCCGAGTGAGCCAGGACTGGCACAGTGTTCATCCTCACAGGAGAATGAAAAGCAAGAGGCAGTGAAATCTCAAGAACGAAATCAGATGGATTATCACAGCAGCTGGAATTTAAACTTGTATCACAGGAGCGGTTTGGGCCTCCTCGAGCTGGAATTAAGTTTTGCTTGGGGGAGGGAGGGGGCAGCAACTTTGCAGCCAGAGAACAAACACTAGCGCCAGTTCCTCCAGCTATGCCAATGACTTCAGGAGAGCTGGCTATGGAGCAGGATGGCAGGGAGAGTGCCAAACTCAAATGTAATTCAAATTACAGCCTCAGCCGTCTCACAGCTCACTCATGTGCTCCCAAACTTGGAAGCACACCCTCTGCTCCCAGAGAAGTCAGTGGATTGACAGTGTCTTTCTATCCACTAACCATAGTGCTTGCGTGACAGTCACCGCTATCTGCAACTCCAGCAGACAACCCTGTGACTGACACTGCAGTATGATGTCCCACCGCTCACCTAGCCAAAGGGTTTTCTGACTGCCTGGGGAAGGAAAAGCCTACCCCTACCCGTGATAAAATGGCAGTGGGTGTTGATGACATCTTGGACAGAACACCACTGGGACTGCAGGATGCTCTGGAGTAACACCCATTGGGAGTCACATATGTCTAGACCCAAAGGGCAAGTAAACCAAATCACGGTTTACCTTCTGGATCTGAGCATCATAGAGCCAGTAATGGATTTTATCCTCCCAACGCGCCTGTCACTAAACATGATTCCTTATTCCTATGGAAGGAAGGGTGGTCTCGCAGACAGGATATTGAGCTGGGCCTTGAGAAAATGGGGTTTGGTTCCTGCTTAAGGAAACCCCCATTTCCTAGTCAGCTGTCGTACGCTCTAGCTCACAGAGTTGTTTTAAGGAGAAAATCCATTAATGGCCATGAGACATTCAGCTGTTAGTTCTGTGGCCATGTGAGTAACTAGGGAGATGGTAGGCTGTGTTTGAACATGACTTGGTTTCCTGGTATAGAGAAGCTGAGAGAGGGAAGGTCAGAACAGATCACCATCTTCTCGTTGCAAAAGTCAGCAAGGTCATGAAGAGGAGGATTGAAGTTGGCAAATAGATGCCGGCATTCATGCAGGTGTGAGAGAGGCAGTGAAATAGCATTGCTTGGGCAGGAATGTGACAGAGCAGGAGGAGAACTGCAGGAGCAGGCGGGCATCACCCAACCTCAATGTGTGTTTATTTTCTGCTTTCAACATTCCTCTCAAACCAAATATCATAAAGGTAAAAGGGGCTTGGCCTGTGGCACACTCAGGGGAGGGGAGCACAGAACTCAGTACAGCCAGAGGCTTGCACCTGAGGTTCCAGCAGGGATATAGTTAAAGTTCCAAACTCAATTGGTCACATTTTAGTGTTTAAAACTCGAGCCCAGCTGTCCTCAAGATGAAGTTATTTCATGAGAGGAAGGCAGCACACATGGATGGTGCCAAAACATCTGGTTACAGCCCATGGCTAATTCCTCCATTTGCTGCAGCAACTCTAGCATTGAACTCTCTGATGGAGGAAAAACAAAAGGAAATAAACATAATCCTTTGTGTAGAGCTCTAAGGCCCTGGGATGAAAGGCCCAGGAGGAGTGCAAAAATGGACAAAGTCTGCTGCTGCTCCTGTGGAGAGACACGCCATCATCCCTCTTCTACAAAGAGTAAACTGAGGCAGAGAGAATAAAAGGTCCTGTGAGTCAGTCCTGACAGAACCAGGAATAGACGCCAAGAGTTCTGACCCATGCCTTTCCAAGTTCCGTTTTGTGTATGTTTGTGAAGTGACAGATTTTGTTTTGAAATGGTGGGGTGGGAGAAGGGGCGTGTGTCTAAATAATGCTCGTTGCCCGGTCAGATGAAGTCATGAACCCAACAGCAGGGGTGATGCTGCCTCCTCTCTGATGGAACAGAAGAACACTGATTGGATCTCAATGCAAAATGGGGTTATAACCATGTCACACACCATGTGAAAAGCCAGGGTAGATTACAGGAGGAGACAGAGGAATTGGAGCTTTTTTCTAAAGTACCATGGAACTCCAATTTGAGGGGAATTGTCTAGATACAGCCAGTCAATGTTTTTCAATCAAAATATTATTTGAATTAAATGTGTTTTTCTGATCCAGATGAACAATAGCCAACATTTTATGGTTTTTGATGAATAATAAAGTGGGAGGAAAAATTGCGGGGGTGGGGGGGGGGGGGGAGGAATTATAGTTTCCTCACAAAAAACAACAGGTTTTCTTTGACCCAACTCTGGAATTTTTCCCTCTAAAGCTGGCTTACAACACGGAAGCTAAATTATAAAATAATAAGACTGTTCCCAATGACCTAGGGAATGATGAAGGGTGAAAGCTTCTTCAGCCAATGCCTACCAGTCACCTGTGCACAGGCCGGGATGGAGAACTAGAATCATCTTTCCCTGACTGGATTTTTCCAGTTGGTTCAAAGGCTGGTTATATTTCATCTCTTGCCCCAAAGAAAAATTGCTTTCTGCAGTGTGAGGCAGTGATTCCATAGCATAGGCTCAGCCAGTCAGAAACACAGTGGAGAAACCATACTGAAACTCAAAATGCACCACAAAGAGCAAAGTTACAAGACTCACAGCTGATCCAGTGAGGTGAAAAGTTAGCAAGAAGTTTGTGCAGATAGTCCACGAACCCATCAAAACTGGGCCCAGAGCTGGTGGCATAAGGGCCCTAATGTAAACTTAGTCCCAGGCTGGGTATGAGCATCTCTGTGGCTTACCCCAGAGCAGTTTGCGATCCATGCCTCCTGGGAGTAACCCAGAGCACACAGACATCTTCTGACAAAGGTTTCGTGTACAGCACTCAGTGGGCAGGAACTGTCCAGTGCTTTTCAAACCTGTGTCAACCTACACTGCAGTGGCAGAATAAGAGGCTGCTGGTAGGCCTAAGCCAAACTGAAGTTCTGCAGGAAGGTAATCTATTACTGATGTCCACGGTCCCCAGTGCAGCTCAGGGCTCTGCTGTGCTGCGTGCTGTGCAGACAGAGATGAGGATATATTCCTTACCCCAAAATACTTATTTTAATCCATTTGCCACAAGTGCCTTTAAGTTTTAATGTTGTTTTCTGTTGGCTAAGGTCAGAGCTGCCTCACCACTGACCCCCACCCAACCCCAAAGCAGGAAGCGGCAGCTACCGAGTCCTTGGTTGAGCTACTCTGTCACCCAGCAGCAGAACCCAGGTGTCCTGAGACCTAGCCACAAAGCCTCCCTCCAGGGCACCCAATGGGACCTTTTGGAGCCCTGAAGCCTTTGCTTCATGCTCTCCTGGCTGTTTGAGAACCAGGGAATGCTAGGAAGGCCCCACAGCAGGCTGAAGTGCCCAGGGCAGCTGCACAGATTATTCTTCATTGAGCTCCTAGGACATTTAATTCAGCCCAAATCCAGGGACAGGAGGTGGCCACAGGTACCCAAGAGTACTTGAATACAAAGGCACAGTCCCTTCACCCGGTCGCAGCTTGTGCAATAGCAATACATAGCTGTGTCTTTACCTGTTCCTTCTCCTCTGCCCCACCTCCCAGAAATCAATTACTGAGCACACAAGCAGCCTAGGGAGACACTGCTTCAGGCACCCCACCAGAGCAGGTACAAATGGCAAGGCTCTCCCCAAAACTCTTTGTTATAGTCTTTAATAATTACAAGAATTCCAGATTCATTACAGAAGAGCTTAGAACAATAATATTTCTCCATACAAAGGCAAAATAAACTTTTCAAGTAATAGCATCCTGGCTCTGAAGTTTGAAATGCCTGTGACTGGGAGACAACAGAGTCCTGTGGCACTTTTAAAGACTAACAGATTTATTTATCGCATGAGCTTTCGTGGGAGACAATCCCACTGTTGTCTTTCTACAATAGACTAACACGGCTACCCCTTTGGAATGTGACTGGGAGGAAAGGGCTACTGCTCCTGGCATCAGCCGAGGCACAAGGCACCATCCCCCTGGAGGAACTGCTCCAGGAGGCGGGAGCTTAGGGCAGGGGTCTGCAACCTGTGGCTCTGGAGCCGCATGTGGCTCTTTGGCTGCCCCCTTGTGGCTCCAGGCCCTGAGCACCCCCCCTCCCCACCCCACTACTGGAGGACCCTGTGGACAGCCTGCTTCAGGCCCCCCTGCCACTGGGGGATCCTGTAGGCTGCCCACAGCAGGCTCAGGCTCCCCACCATCACCGGGAGACCCTGCGTGGGGTCTGCTCCTGGTTCTGGGTTCCCCACTCCTCTCCCACCAGGGGACCCTGTGGCAGGCACGTTGGCCCAGCTCCCCCCACCAGGAGGCTACACCTACTGCAGCTCTCAAAACACTTGGTCATTGAAGGAATTTCAAGAAATGGCTCTACTTATCTTTTGGGTTGCCAGCCCCTGACTTAATCTGGACTCTGCCTTCAATGCCTGCAGCTAAGCGGGTGAGTTTGCTGAATGCTGGTAACATGGAGTTCAAAGAAGTGCAGGGCCCGGCACAAAGAGAAGCCAACTAAGGATGTGGCCTCATGTAGAAATGCACTTCCACAGCCCCAAGCTAACCAGCTCAGCTTTATATCCATGCTAACCACAGTGGGTCTTTCCAATAAAAGGCAGGGCTCCTGTTTCTGAGAACTGAAAGTGGCACTGGAAAAATAGCATTCAAAGAAAAGAGAGAAAAAAAAAGCATTGGTCAAACTGGCCTTGCTGAGCCTACAAAAGGAACCTGCCCTGGAACAAGGACATCTCTTAATCTGCTTTGTAAGGGAGCTTCCTTTGTTCCTTCCCAGTGGGAAGGCCAATCTACAGATTGCCTCTCTGCAGGGCTCCCTTGCGGATGTACCAGGCACATGTAAGGCACTCAAGGAGTTCATTCGAGGGAGCACAGCACTGGCCAGGGAGCAGGAGAGCCAGGGGCTCACCAGTCCCTGTGCTCTTGCACTCCAGACCAAGGGCTGCAATCAGAGTGCACGGCAGAAGCCATGAGGAGCCAGGGAACAGAGCTGATTCAGAGAAAGGGATGGGAAGAAATTGAAGCAGGCTTGGAGCACGGATAGAGTGTACATTGCAAAGCAGGATTAGAGATAGCTTAAACACTATTGATGCTGGCTCAGTACTCTCTGCTCTCTCCAGGTGCCCCACACAAGGCACACGTTATGGAAAGCCCTCCCCAACCCAGAGTTGGGGTGTATGATGTTTACTGTTCCTTCAAAGAGCAAATGAGCACAGCTAAAGCTGTGAAAGGTGTTTGCAACCCCACCCATGCGGAGTTCCCACTCCATCACTGGCAGTGTCTTAAACCCTCTGTCTAAAATTTACAGAACACAGTGGCACACAACTATCACACATTCATGCACCAATATGGTGATCTGAGTGCTTCAAAAGCTGTGCCCAAGTCCAAAGACCGCAGAAGGGCCCGTCTGATCCAGAACCCAGCACCCGAGCAGATGCCGACAGAGGGATTTACAGCGGGTAGAGGACTGAGAAGGGAGAAAAGGCCATTTATATAACGACAACATATTCCCAAAAGGCAGCAACATTGTCATTATTAATATTATTACTGTTGAATACAACCCCATATAAAACTGAAGCAGCAGCAGCAATTTTTATTGATGGACCTAAACTGAAATAGGTTTAGAACATAATTTAAAAAAATAAAAATGGCAAAAATAGCAAAATATATGAACTTTTTTTTTTATAGCAACTGATATCTACCAGCCACTAGTAACTTACTACCAAACTGGTATATCTCTGGTAACAACCCCCTTAAAAAGACATGTAAATATATATTCATATGTATACATATTTTTAGCTATGTACACAAGATTTTTTGTTTTTAGCACTGGTATATTTGGCTGCCTCCTCTGCTATCAATGCTGAGCAGGTGTAGATACTGTGTCTGGCCATTTCTAATGTACCGTGTGTTTGATCAGCAAAGTAAATTAGAAGTGGAATTAATACATCCTTGGTCAGTCTTAAAACCATCTCAAATAGCAACAATCACCCAGATAGGGTTCCCGCACCATCCAAGACAGAGATGCTTCGAACGCATTCAGATTTCCAAGCCTGCACTTCTTCACTGGCCGTCAAGCTGTTGGCTTTAGCTTATCAAGCTGTCAAAGTTTCGATCGTGTGGGTTTGCATGTATAAAAGAACACAGGAATGGCCCAGGTTTCCATGTCCTCCTTCCTTGGGAATGTCAGTCGGTCAATTCCATGCAAAGAAGTGAATGTGCATTATTGGCTGGTTGCAGAGGAGGGAGCCTGCAGCTGGTTCACTATCTGGGCACCAGCCAAAGAGCAGTTTTAGTCCACTGGAAATATCCAAGCACAGATTTCATGGAAAGGGAATAAAAAACAAGCCTTTGAGATGCAGACAGTTCAAAGCTAAGATGATTGGCGAAGCTGGCAAAAGACTTCAGTGGATTTGCTTATGGGAGAAGCTATGGTCATGTCTTTGAAATCCTTTATGCAATAGCTAATGTGACCGATGGCTGCACAGACAACATCCTGGCAGCAGCCTGGACAGCAGAGATGCATGCCAACACACACGCACACACAAAGAGTTTTCAATTTGTTGCATGGAAGTCCCAGCCTCAGCGTCGTTTAAGTCCACCGTTGACGTGCTGAGGGGGGTACTTGGGAAGACAAGGTTCATCTGGAAGAGGATCGTGGGAAAAAACAGAGTCCTCTCCCGAGGAGCAAGTGGAGCTGCGGGTATCTGGGAAACTGGGAGAATACTGATCCAGCGGCATGGAAAGATCCAGGTATTCCTGGAGGGGACAAAATCCCAGGGACACAGCTCAGACTGAGAATCCAGACCCCAGCTTAGAACAGGCCATGCCATGAGTACACTGCATTAAAGAAACAAGCACAGCCAAAACGGCAATCTTGGTTCCTCCCCATGTGAAAGAGCCTTTGCCCTGTTGGGTAGGGGAGGTGCATGCCAATGATACCCACAGGCACCAGCAACCACGCTGCACAGAGCCAACAACTGCAGCTTAGCTCACACTTGGACTGAGGAGGCCAAGTGGCCATGAGTGAGGCAGGATGATGCAGAGCTGCTGGGTCTGAAAATCTCTCAGTAAAGGGGATGGATGGAGAGCTTGCTTCTGGAACATGCATGTCTTACCTGGTTGGAAGTCATGGCCACAATCCTGTCCAAGTCTTCTACAAGCTGCTTAAAAGTGGGTCTCTGGGACGGGACAGCATGCCAGCAATCTCGCATCATCATGTATCTGGAAAAAGAGCAGGATGGGGAGACAATTCCTATGCTGTCTGAGAGAGGCTGGATGCAGCCAAATTGAAACCACATCAAACCTAGGTGACATAGAGCACGGTTTAACTGGTCCACCACAGCCCTGCAGCCCACAGGGTTCTGGCTCTTCATACAGATCAGAATGGAGCACAGCACCACAGCTTGCAGGGAGCTGCTGCCTCCCTGGGGTGTGTGCTAATGGGAGGGACTCTGTGGGCCACCCAGGCTGCAGTGAGCCAGTGGGCCACACCTTGGGCCATGAGAGAATCAGTCAGTGAAGATGTTATTTCTCAGGATTAGTGTTAATCCCTTTAATTAAAAGAAGATACCCCTCCCTGCAGGGCTGGGCCAGTCAAAGCACACTGAGAAGGGCACTGTGAGTTGTTTTAAGAGGAGGATATAACCAAAAGCAAAGTGAGTCCCTGCTCTGGGATTCTCTTGCTGAGAAATAACAAAGGAAGATGTTGATTATTGCAAACAGATTTAGCTGAGATTTCTGCAGGGCTGGGAACTGCTGGGAAAATAACTTTGAACATCTGCCATTCCCCAAAATGTGCAACTGCCATTCAGCTCTTGGTTGTGGTGCTTGCACTGATCAGGAGGCTGATTTTTCATATGGTCTCTGTTGAGCTCTGAAATAAAACCTGTTGCTGTTTTGCTGAGCTAAACTCCCAGCAGTGGCTTTGCTGCAGCCCCAGAACTCTAATGCTGGAGGAAGGGACATAAAGCAAATTTGTGAAAGTCCAGGAAGGAGCAGCATAGAAAGGACACAGTTTAAAAAGAGGAGTTGGAACAAACTGGGCAGAGACAGGCCAGAGGAGAGAGGTCTGTTCCCAGATCCATCACTAAACATCACACAGAGGCCAGCATCAATTTCTCTCCTGCATCCCAAGCAGGATGGAAAGAGTTGAAGTGGCAGTAGGAGAAATTTAGGTTTGACAGGAGGAAGAAAAGCAGCAATAGGTGAACAGGCGGGGGATGGAGCAGGCTGCCAGAAGAAGGGAAGGAATGGTCATCGCTGGAGACACTCAAAGCTGAGATGAGAAGTCAGGGAGGGGATTTCAGCCATCACCATGTTCCTGGAAGCTAATCTTCAAACTCTAAATTCTGGTAAAGATCCCTTCCTCCCTTTTTTTTTCAAGGACATTTATTTAAAGGACATGTCTAGCTAACTAACCACTGGCCAATGCTGCTAGCAATATGGATGCCGGGCTGAAAGCTGCTTCAGCATTGGGATAGCCAGGGGAATAAAGTTCATCTAAATCAATAACCTGCAGCAGTCCACAGCATCTCTTTCCTCAAAACCCAGTCAAATTGGAACCTCAGAAACTCAGAGTTCTGGTGTGTATCAAGAACCCAAAGCTTGCCAGTTCTAAAGGCTTGTTTACATGGGGAGTTAGTCCCACTTAACTCAGGCTATGTACACACGATCAGATTAAAGCGCAACAAGGCAATCGCGCTACAAAACTCACGTGACCTTTATTGCGGGACAACGCGTACACACGTTGCTCCCTGCAACGCAACAAAATTACACGCATTATCGCGGTTGAGCGCAATGACTTCTGGGCACCTATCCCATCGTTCCATTTTCCCCTAAGTTGGCGCTATGAATCATGGGATGAAGGAAAGGAACGCAAAGCGCCATGGGTAAAGTGTCAGTTTCCCATGGTGCTTTGTGTTCCCCTAGCGTCTTCCTCGTTGCCAATAGCAACTCGCGCCTATTTTCAACATTGCAGTGACGCAACGCACCACTTGCAATCAATCGCTACAGCGACAGCATGGATCCTGCTATGATCTCCATTGTCGCCTTCAACATTCTGAATACATCTCGGCTTGTTGCTCAGTACGCAATGAGCTCCGAGTCAGATGAGGACACCGAGGAGCAGGGGCTGATCGATGCCATGCAGAGCAACAGCACCGCGTTGCTCAGCTCCTTCACCGATCATCTGCACACGGTGCAACGCCGTTTCTGGTCGCGAGAGACGAGCACCGAGTGGTGGGATCGCATTGTTATGCAGCTGTGGGATGACGAGCAGTGGGTACAGAACTTTCGAATGCGGAAAGCAACCTTTCTGGAACTGTGTTCAGAGTTGGCCCCTGCCCTGCGACGGAAAGACACCAACATGAGGTCAGCCCTAACTGTGGAGAAGCGTGTTGCGATTGCTGTATGGAAGATGGCGACTCCCGACTGCTATCGGTCCGTTGCAAACCAGTTTGGAGTCGGGAGGACCACCGTCGGATTAGCCCTCTCACAAGTGTGCCAAGCCATCAATCGCATCCTGCTACGGAGGACAGTGACATTGGGCAATGTTCGAGAGATTGTGGACGGCTTTGCTGCCATGGGATTCCCTAACTGCGGGGGAGCCATAGACGGCACACACATCCCTATTTTGGCTCCAGACCATCTCGCGACGGAGTACATAAACAGGAAGGGCTACTTCTCCATGGTGCTGCAAGCACTCGTGGATCACAAGGGGCGTTTTACGGACATCAATGCTGGGTGGTCGGGAAAGGTGCATGATGCCCGCATTTTCAGGAACACTGGTCTGTACCGGAAGCTGCAAGGGGGCACCTTTTTCCCTGATCAAAAAATAACAGTGGGGGAGGTGGAGATGCCCATAGTCATCCTCGGAGACCCAGCATACCCACTGATGCCATGGCTCATGAAACCCTACACCGGGAACCTTGATCGCAGCAAGGAGCGGTTCAATTACCGATTGAGCCGCTGCAGAATGACTGTGGAGTGTGCCTTCGGCCGTTTAAAAGGGCGCTGGCGCTGTTTGTATGGGAGGCTGGACTTGGCGGAGGACCAGATCCCTGCCGTGATTGCGTCATGTTGTGTCCTCCATAACATTTGTGAAAGTAGGGGAGAAAAGTTTTCCCCTACGTGGGCTACGGAGGCACAGCGCCTCGAGGAAGCATTCGAGCAGCCAGCCACTAGGAGTATTAGGGTGGCACAAGGAGAAGCTGCTCGCATAAGGGAGGCACTCAGGGAGCATTTCAATGATGCCCTTCCCTAGTTAAGTCCCATGACGCATGAGGTGCACCTTAGGATCATTTCAGTAATGTGTATAAATAAATGCATTCTTCAAAGTATTTGTTACTGTTTTTATTGAAACCTGAAAGATGGGGGTGGGGTTACAGGTTGGTGTAGCTCCGGGTCTCGTAAAAGTAGCTTGGGGGGGGGGGGGCTGGATGTTGTCCTGTACCGGGGTGGAGGGTGGCCTTCAAAGAAATGCTTTGAGGGACTGCGGTGTGTGGGAGGCATACACGGCTGAACTGTCTGGAGTGGAGCCCGGACATTTATCGCCTGGGACTGCAAAGCTATCATGTTCTTCAGCAGTTCTGTTTGCTCCTTCATGACGCTTATCAGTTCGTCCCTGTGTTTCTGCCTCCTCTGCTGGGATTCCTCTCTCCAGGCTCTATTCTCCCTTGCGGATTCTTGTGTTGCTTTCAGCAGGTCGTTAAACATATCCTCCCTGTTTCTTCGAGAACGCCGCCTAATGTTTCTCATTCGGTCAGCTGGGGTAGACACCGGCCTTGTGAAGCTCAATTCTAATACAAAAATAACAATATAGACATTGTTAACACATAGCATAGATAGCCAATGTAACCTTCCAGTAGCACATTCCACTGGAAGGTACAGGGCGGTCAACACACTACGCTGCGCTGAAGCAGACAAGGTACATTCTAATAGACGGCTTACCGGGGGCTAAGAATCGGAAGAGGGCACACAGATGGAACCCAATATCCCTCTCCTCAGAGTGCCCCTTCCATCTAGAATACATCTCCTACATGCCGCCGGTAGCAGGCCGGGACCGTATGCTGCTGCACTGTGTGCTGCCATGGTTCCCAGGGCTGTGCTTTGCAGCTGGAGAGGCAGAGTGTCCGTCTTTGGGAGCGCAGACACAAACGCTCTCCCATCTAACCTGAGTATTAGGCTCTGGAGGTACATCGAGGAAACCTTTTCTGACCTAAATGCAGATGATTATTTTACAATCACTGCTTGTATTGATGCCCTGCTAATGAATGCAGAGTAAATAGCGTGCACAGCGGGGACCCGCAAGCACCCCCACCCCAGACAATGATATTTTAGCAGGAGCAGAGCTGAATGAAGGAGAAACTTACCTGAACCCCCCTCTGCCGCCTCAGAGAACAAGCTGCAGTTCAAGCCTTGGGTGGACGTCTCAGCGGGGCTGCTGAAGAGCTCCTGGCTACACGCGGTTGCGCTTTCCTCCGTGTCATCCTCCATCTCCTCCTCCTCCTCCTCCTCAACAACGTCCTCATCCTGCTCGGCTCTGGCAATCACCGGACGAGGAGGGGCTGAAGTGTCCACGGGACTTTTGGCAGTGGTTGTGGGGTCCCCGCTGAGGATGGCTTCTATTTCCTTATAGTACCTGCATGTTGCAGGCGCTGATCCAGAACGGCGGTTTCCCTCCTTCGCTCGGTGATAGGTAATTCTGAGCTCCTTCACCTTTGATCTACACTGCACTGTGTCTCTATCATGCCCTCTCTCTGACATGGCCCGAGAAATTATGCCAAATGTGTCATAATTCCTCCTGCTGCCGCGTAGCTGCGCCTGCACGGCGGACTCTCCCCAGATGCTGATCAGGTCCAGCACCTCTGCCGTGCTCCAAAGGGGTGTGCGTCTTCCACGGCGGGCCGCCATTGCTACTGATGATCGGAGCACAAACACACTCCACGAGGAAGAGAGCAGGAAGTGAAACAGACTTGAAATTTGAAAATCCCGGGAATAAGTTCGGGGCAGGGCGGGGACAGTTTCGTCACGGCCACAGAGCGGGTGGGGGGGGAGACCAGAGAGGACGACTTGGGAATGCTGGGACAGTTCCGGACTCCAGTCAATGCGCGGTAGGCGTACACACGAGCTCAAACGCGCAATATATGATCCGCAACAGCTGTTACCACTCTCGTCGGAGTGGTTGTTGGATTGCGCGACAACAAGGCACTTAACGCGCAAGAGCCCTGTTGCACGTGTGTACGCCGTTGTTGCTATCGCGCGGTAATGAGCTTTAATGCGCGATAATCTGATCGTGTGTACAAGGCCTTAGTGTGAACACTTTCATTCTGGAATAAGAGTGCCTTTTACAAATTAGTTTAAACCACTTCCTCATCAGATTAAGCTAATTCACAATGAGGCACCCTAATTCCAGAATAAGGATATC